>JASPKZ010003441.1:600000-1053522 GCA_030220185.1 Diploptera punctata
GTTTTATTTTTTATTTCACTCACCTCATACTCCTTGCAAACCCAGGGTTTCGTCACATCATTTGTGACATTCTCAGTGCTGTGTCACGTTCACAACTGACGTCCGGCTGCCTTCTATCCTGCAGACTGACCTCCGCGCCATCTGATGGTTGACCAATGAACTTCCAAATCAGTCCTCTCTCCTTATAACCGGGTATTTCAAAATTCATAGTTGTATTTTTATTCTTGCATATGTACATTTTTTCCCAAATTGTGAGTTCCTTCGGTTTTTCCAATTGTTTAAGTAATTTTGTTTTGGTTTCTATTCTATGTTTTTCTGACCAGGCATGTGCAGCTATTGCAGATTTTTCGGTTTCTCCATTTTTAACATTTCTGAGGTGTTCCTTTAATCTTGTATTTAGATTCCTTTTTGTTTTTCCTATGTATATCTTTTCACAATCTTTACAATTAATTTGATAAATTCCCGATTTTGTGCAGTCTTCAATCTTTTCATTTTTGTTGGTTTTTATTAAATTACCTAAGCTGTAATAATTTTTCGGTGCTAATTTAATGTTGAATTTGTTGAAGATTTTTTGAAACTTGTCAAATACTAAAGGATGGTATGTGAACTTCTTGAATTTTTTACCAATATTTTTATCTGTCTGAAGAGTACTTCCATTAATCATTTTCTGTTCTTTAAATTTAATTATTTTCTTGTGTATCATCTTCTCTCGAAAACCATTATCCTTCGCAATTTTTATGATGTGTTCTTTCTCTTTATTGCAATTTTCTTTGCTCATGGGGATGTTCACAAGTCTGTGTGTTAAACTATTAAATACTGCCTGTTTGTGTGAAAAATGGTTAAATCCAGTAGCTTTTATATAATTGTCGATGTGAGTTTCTTTTCTGTAGATTCGAAATTCTATTTTCTTTTTTTCCTCATTCCTAATAAATTTAAGGTCTAAAAATGGTATTTCATGATTATTTTCTACTTCCATTATAAATTTGATTGTTTTATTTTGAATATTTAACAGTTTAATGGCATCTTTTAATTGTTTCTGTTTTACTACTGCTATGATATCATCTACATATCTTCTCCAAAATTTAAACACAAAGGGTGTGCTTTGGTTACATGACATTCAAAGTTCCCCATAAACATATTTGCTAAGAATGGTGATACTGGATTTCCCATTGCAAGTCCTGATTTTTGTCTAAAGTACTTTCCTCTAAAGGTGAAGAACATTTGATTTAAGCATAATTTTGTTAATTTTATGTATTCTTTAACGCTATCAGTAATTATTTTATGGAGCAGCGGAGCCGAACAGTCAACCAGATTTCCTAAACCATGTTTATGTTAAATCCTGAGCAGAGTGCAGCAAGCAACTGAGAGCGCCATGCATATTAGCATTATAAATGAGAGGACAAAAAGTCAGTCAGTCACGGGACTCTAGCGGAAAGAATAATGACTATACAAGAAAATGTCATCAATACTTTTTTGTTAGTTGCGTACCGATAATGTAGAATCCAAGAGGAAATTTTAATCCATCAATTATTATGTTGTACAGTAATTTTTATACGTTTTCCGTGACTGACTGACCATAGCTTACAGTTAACAATTATAGGACACATTTAAGGTATATACAACATTAGACTGCAATTAGACTAGGGAGGACCAAAATATGGTTCAGCAAAAGGGTTTGTGAATGAAAACAAATTGATATGTCCAAATCAAGAACAAATTGGTAAAATGTTGCATGTTTTTACAGGTTTGAAATATGACAAGTTCTACCATTAATATTAGATTAAAATAATACACATTTGAAACATTATATTATAGAATCAGAAAATTTTATCCTTAAAGATAATATTACATCAACAAAATTATTCCTGCATTAACTTCGAAATTTTCACCTCGGTATGTCATTTTCATGGAATCGCTCAATATATATGTAATCAGAAAAATACAAATAAAAACGAACCAAGGAGTTAAACAAGGATGCCCAATGTACCCTGCATTATTCAGCATATATTATATCGACGTTGCCATTAGACAATGGCAAGAACAATTAAATATGCCATTAGACAATGACAAGAAGAATCATTTTAATATCAATGAGCAAGCCTTGAACACTATATTGTTCGCAGATGATCAGGTGATTTTTCGCAATGCACAGGACGAGTTACAAATCTGTACCTATAAACTAAATTAAATAATAAGTAAATACAATATCCGCATATCGGAAAAAAAAAAGACTAAAGTAATGGCTTTCTGAAGAATTAAACCACAGAAGATGCAAATAATGATCAATAACAAAATAATAGAACAAGTAAATAATTTCAACTATTTAGGTTTAACATATCTTAAATTAATGAGTCATTTTAACATCTTACCTCATATTTCATGTTTTTCAAACACGGTAACTATAGTTTTCAAATGATCTTGTCATTCATTTTCATAATGTGTTTCCCAATTTTAACTTTGATTAACATATCTTACTGCCAAAAGAATGATACTAACTTAAAATTAAATAAGAAGAACTCTAAAAAATAAATCATAAAAAATTACACAATTAAAATTCTATAAAACTATGGCAGTACCTATATTATCATATGCTTGTGAAAATTTGACACTTAATAAATCAGATGAAAGGAAAATAGAACTAGCTGAAATGAAATTCTTATGTTCAGTAGCAGGCTATGCATTGTAAAGAAAGTAATCCCACTGCAGGCCCTTCGGGTAGTAGGAGGTTAAGGCTCCCACTTTTTTTGGACAATTGGCACTTGATGTCAGCCCTGCGTGACGGCCGCCTTTACCCCCAGAACAAGCATCTGCTACTCATTTCCATTAGAGGCTGAGTCAGCCCCAGGGCCATAGTGCCGCCAGAAGGTCAGTTTAAAAATCCTGACCCCACCAAGACTTGAATTCTCGACATTCCGGCTTGTAGTGCAGTGCCTTAACCATTACGCTACGGTGTTAGATAAGAAATATAATAAAGAAATTAGAACCAAATTAAACATCTACAGTATTATGGATAAAATTCAAAATCTAACTGACTCCAACATATAGAAAGATTAACCTTTTTTTATATAGGAATTATCACTGTGAGGTTCAATTCAATATTAAATTAAAAGATTCTTACCTCTCCTCACATTATTCTGTTAAGTAGATCGCGATTTCAGGCCTATAGCAGGCCCATCTTCAGTACACTGTTGTTGACCGGTGTTATGTCGCTCGGAAGAACCACAGTGTACTGAAGATGGGCCTGCTATAGGCCTGAAATCGCGATCTACTTAACAGAATAATGTGAGGAGAGGTAAGAATCTTTTAATTTAATATTATATAGAAAGATTCCCACAAATTTTGCTTCACTACCAACCCTAAGGAAAAAGGAATATTGTGGACGCCCCATAACTAGATGGAGGGATACTGTCTCTTGATGTGAAACAGGTCTATGGCCTAACTCCATGATGTAGAATAAGAAGAGTATATAATTAGAATGTTTTAAACATGTTGAGGTCGCAAATGTGTAGTTTTCTCAACAACAAAAAAAAACTTCTGTATAGAAATGTATTGGTACATTACTTTATATTTTTACACAGTACATATGGAATGTGAATTTACTGAACTTTTTCTTTTGGTTTTTTTTTGATCTGATAGTCTACTTTAACTGATTTTATATTAACACATTGAGTACCAGGCACTGAGCAGGGCATTTAAACCCACAGGCCAGCCATTTAAATACCCCCAGCTACCCTTTTCGTGGCACTTCAGAAAATGGACCATTATTCACAAACTATTAGTCCTAGAAAATTCAAATTTTGTACATACCTAAGGAGATATCCTAGTAGGATTTGATGGTGAAATAACTTGGGTGATTGACATCACATGGTATCGGCGTATCAATTTCAGGAAGTGGAAGTTCATCTTCACTTTCACTTTGTGAATCTTCTAATTCAGAAATCAGTTCATCACCTGAATCAGCATTATACAAAATATTCACTAATTCAGAAATCAGTAAGATATTTTTCTTTTGCCATGGTTTCACTCACGCACAAACAACAGCGCGATAACGAGAAACATATACGACTGCATTGGAGCCTGGAGGCAAGTTTGGGTGAACGAATTCCATGTGTTGTTTGTTTTAAAAATAAAAGGGGATTCACCAAGGTTAAACGTGTCAAACAGGAATAGAAAATGTACATTTACATGCCATCTATGATCTCCAAGACATACTAAGCCAACACAATATTTAGGCGCCGAATATAAATGCGGTTTGTTCGCGCCCGCTCTAAAACGAGTTAACTGACCGACGGTCGCATACACGATAGTCTCTTTAAATGCCTTAACTGGTTTACGGTACTGAATGTGTTAATATTATGCAAGGCGGACTGATAATATTGCACTTGTACTTTATTGAAAAATACTAAAAATGAGAAAGTCGTTTCATTTTGTGTTCCCATGTGCTGTAAGAAAGTCAATCCAATAATCACCATCATTATAAAGTAATGCACCAATAAACAGCTGCATACATATATTTAAAGAGAAAAATAAATTATTTTTTTTAATACAATAGGAAGTAACATTAAGATTTCTGAGTCAAGAATCAGGGCTGACAACTTGAGAAAAATCAGTCTAATAGCTGAAGATGGGGCTAACTAGCCTTGAAACATATGTTCAAGAAAAACAACCATAAGAGGTAAGAATACACAGACCAAATATGTTAAATATTAAGTAAACCTCTTAGGGCCGCATGCAAATACATTAGTCTCTACTCAAATTACTTCCAATCACTGGTGAGCTGACTCACCGTGAGCAAGTGCAAAGATCGAAATAGCTACCCACTAACTGGTCATGCATGAAAGTTGCTGTTTTCGTAATATTTGCAAGAAATTACCCAGAATTCTCAGCGATGAAACCACTTCCGTTATTTTCGTCTGCTAGAGGCACACATTTACGCTTGTGTCCCGCAAATAATACCGTATACAACGATGTCTGCATCGCGCAATATTACGCCGATTCTCCTGTTCTTCCAGTTGAATTCTTTGGTAGACTCTATAAAATTCCTCTTCTCCGCGTATATCGAAAACATGATCGAAGTCGTCAAGGTTCGACATCTTGGATAAAGCAGTAAGGTTTCAAAGTACATCGGTTCCCATCGGGTTGCTCACGATTCGTTTCTCTCCTAAGTCACCTCGCCAGGTAGCTTAGGAATTTCAACAATTATCGCATGAACAGATTTTTGAGTATGCAAAAACGTATTTGGATACAACTTTCTCAGCAGAGGGTGACTTTTACGGTCTAATGTGTTCAAAGATTCAAGCCTTAATCTTCTTCTTCTTCTACTACAAGGTTTAGGCTATGCAGCCTGTTCTGGTGAAGTTAAAAGTGGAGTCCATCTACTATGTGGTCGGCCAACATCTCTTGTTCCTCTGGGATTATACAGGAAAGTTCTTTTTGGTATTCTTTCATTGTTCATTCTCATTAAATGTTCTGTCCATTTCGTATTATTTTCGCTGATTTTATCTTCAATTTTATATATATTTAATTCTTCTCGTATAGTTTCATTTCTTATTCTCTCTGCTCTTGTGCATCCTTTCACATTCTGTAAAAATAGCATTTCCGCAGTCTGTATCCTGCTTTTATCCCTTGATTTCATTATCCAATTTTCACTTCCAACAACAACAAAGAAACAGCCATTGTTTTATATAATTTAAGCTTCGTATCTTTCCTTGTTTTTCGACCTAAGGTTCTTTTTATGGTTCCACAAATAGCCTGAAATTTATTTACTTTATTTTCTCTATAAGTTATATCACATCCTAAATATTGGAAATGTGATATTTGTTCTATTATTTTGTTATCCAGTACAATTTTTGATCTAATTCCATATTTACCAATAAATGCCATTACTTTTGACTTATTTATTGATATTTCACAATTATATCTATTGGCTATTCATTTAAATTTATATGCTAACATTTGGAGCTCATTTTCAGATTCCGCTAAAAGTACAACATCGTCAGCGAATAATAAGGCATTTATTTTATCTTTATTATCAATTTTCAAGCCTTAATGTTACTTCCTATTGTCTTCTTCTTCTTCAATTGATGATAGTAAAAAATGAGGAATATATCAAATAAAATATCCAGACTGTGATAAGATATACATAGGGAAAACAAAAAAGAAATTTAACCATTAGAACTAAAGAACGCATAAGAAATGAAAAAGAAAAGGGAAGTAGAAAAATCTGCAGTGGCTGCTCACATTTGGTTAGAAAAACACATAATTATTAAAACAGTTAGAAAACACTAATGAACTCACTAGGTATATGTGAAAAAATCTGCATACAGAACGACAAGAATAGAATTATGAATTTTGAAATTCCTGGAAAAAGGAACCTTATTAGTAAGTTCATTGGACCACAGGAAGAGGGAGCAGGGGTCAAGAATCAGGGCTGATAACGTGAGTAAAATTGACCTGGATACATGATATCCAAACATTGGCATGGAAGTGAGCTGGAGCTCTGTTGTGTTGCAGCTGCATTCCGTTACAAAGCCACGTATCATGAGGTGTTTTCAAGTAATGAGTCTTCAAATCATTTGAACTAACAAAATGATCTTCAGATATAATTAATTAGTCATAGTGTGAAAATGTATCATTTCTGGACATTGGTACCTTATTAACCCCTGAGTGTGGTTAGACATACTTAAACATGACCTGTTTCTTCCCTTCTGTGCGGTCCCACTGTGCTGTAGTACTACTCACCCAATAACTTATTTTAGATAACTAAAGAACTCACTGGTACTATCGAACCCATAATTCAAGGCTGCACGGACATAAGCTTTCCATACATCCCTATTCTGAGCTAATGTTTTCCAATCATCCCCTGTATAATCTACTTCGCTCAATTCATATTAATGTTATTCTCCCATTCATTCTTGGTCTACCAACTGGGCATTTTCCCTCTGGTTTTCCTACAAGAAGCTTCCATGCACGTCTTTCATTCCCCATTTGTGCCACATGTCCTGCCCATTGCAGTCTACGAGACTTAATTGTTCTCATTATATCTGGCTTCCTATAAAGACCATGTAGTTCACTGTTATGTAGAGCTTATTTTGGATATATATTAAATTATGAATAAATTATATTTAGTTACTTTATATTTCTAATCTTACCTTGGTTATAAATATCCTTTGTTCACGGAAAGTCTCATATCGTCCTAGAAATCCAGACGTGTATGGTACGTCTTGAAACAGCCATCCACACACAGTCCAGCCTCACATTCACTGCACCAATATATCGATTCTTTTCTTTTACCTTTTTTTGGCACAAACAACATACCGTTTCTGAGGTTTTGCATTATTTACCATTGCAGGAATCCTCTCGGGAAAATGATGCACTATCAGTCTTTTGGGGGATGGCTGTGTTGACGGGCGGCCATGTACAGGTTGTGGGATAGCGGGTCCATATTTTTCCACAAGTCCTTGAATAAGCAGCAGTCTAAATTTATGGGAGACCAATTTCATATTTTTTTTTTTGATTTATAGATGATAAATGCATTGTGAATTGCTACATTTAAAGTCTTTTGAAAAATGTTACGTACCATTTTGTAGTTCTTTTTCTAATAAGTAGGGTTGAAGCATTTGGACCTTGAGGTCAACCCCACCCATATTTATATTATAATCACACACTACAGCTGGCTTCATTTCCACGGATTTCTTCTTGTTTGTTGTCTGATGCATTTCTTGGCTGTGGTATGTTGAGATCATTGTCACCCTTTCCACGCCAATATGGTAACATCGCTGGAATGTTGGGAAAAATGTTCTCCCTTTTTATAAAATTTTTTCTCCCTTACTAATGTTGGAATGAATTTTCTGTTGTCTCTGAGAGTGCCAACACAGTCAGTGTTTTTTGATTTTATAAATCTGGCGAGTTCAGGGGAATTATAAAAATTGTCCATCCAAATAGTGTGTCCTTGGCCCAGAAGGTTCTCCGCCAATTTTATTACTATTGCAGCTGTTTTGTTTGTATTTTCATTCACATACAAAGTGTCAAGTTCCATACCCCGGCCAGTGTAAACAATGAATGACCATACATATCCAGTTCTAGACTCACACAACTTATATGTTTTTAATACCAAATTTGGCAGATTTAAGTGGAAGGAATTGCTTGAAAGATAAATGCCCCTTCCATAAACATAGTTATTCATCAATTACAATATCTTGATTTGGAAGGTAGAGAGATTGGAATTTGTTATTTAAATATTCAATGATTGGAAAATTTTTGAATAGTTTTGAAGGGCCATGCAAATCCCCTTGTTTCGTGTTGTCATTGAAATGAATAAATTTCATTATCAATTCAAGCCTTTCCAAAGGAATTGTCTCACTAAAAAATGGTGTAAAAATCAAATGATTTTTAGAATAGTAAGATCTTATTGTGGGTTTGTGTACAATTCCCATTAGCGTGAAAATAGCCAGAACAACATACATTTCACTTATTGTTGTGTCCTTCCATTGTCTGAGTCTAGAATGGAAAGTGAACGGTCCCATCGATTTGGATATTGATTGTTGAGCGTATATATTTGTTTCTTCAACAATAATATTCAACAACGTGTGGTCGAATATTTCCTCGAATATAGCAACAATGTCCCCAGAAACATCAAACTGTGGACCACTGATGTCACAGAAAGCCTTTCCTATTGAATTAAACATGTCCATATTTTGCCATACAAAATCTGTGGACACTCCCCCTAGCCCTATAGCAATCAAAGCACGTGTCAGTGTCTGAATATCTCCCTCGTCAACACAGCTGATGTTACTATCACTTATATCATGAGGAGGTTGTGTATAATCAGGTGCAAAGAAACTATCCTCACTATCTGATATAGAGGCTAAATCACTACATTTATCAATCTCATCTAAAATTTTATCGACAAACTTAAAATTTTCCTCATCTGACAACACTTGGTTTCCTGCACACGCACGAGCCATGGTTACACAAAGACTGCGATAATTGTTTCAAAAGAAAAGTTTGAGACACACAATGAGACACTTTACAGATATGTATTCCTTTTCAGCAAATATAAGGCACAGGATATGTTCAGAAGAGGGTCTGGCTGAAAAAAAAAAGTATTTCCATTCACTAACAAGTAGCCACCTCACTCCACTTGCCCTGTCATAAATTATGCCATAACATGAAGGGGAATCTTTCCTTAATATAATGACAAAAAATAAGTTCTCTAACATATAAAACAACCTAGTTATAGGCTTTGGAAATCATAGATGTACCACGTGTGTTCACACGGCAATCTGCATTTGGATATTTAAAAGTCCAGACATTCTAGCATGTCCTTCTGCATCTGGGAAGGGAACGTCATGTTTAAATGCCCACACTGATGGGTTAAAAAATGATCAACATATCTCAATATTTTTGATGTTATATTTTAAATTGACATGTTCCAGAATTGGATATAGTTTTATTTTAGAAAGAAAAATTACGTTCGAACCCCAGACCTCTGACTCTGTACGTCAGTGCAGTAACCATTACGTCATTCGAACTTCTGATAGTTCCGGGGTTTGACTCCCAGTTCAAACGTAATTTTTCTTTCTAAAATAAAAATATCTCAATATACTATCTCACCTCCATTGTCGGTGTTTTTTGCAACACCTTGAATATATATATATATATATATATAATTTGTTGTTCAGTGAGAAGTGATAAATTTAAAATGGAAACATTGAAAATAAAGCTTTACTAGTTATAAAAGTAGTGTTACTTCCCATTAAAAGTCTTCTTGAGAAGAAGCAGCCAGAGTGGCGTGTGGAATGAAGGTTTATTGCCTTAGCTGCACGGTTATTGTATAAGAGAGAGAAAATTTTCCAATTAAATTGAGATGTTTAAATAGTTTAGTGGCAGAGCGCTAGTGTATAAAACTAGTGCCTTGATTTTGAATCCTAGTTTAGGCATACATTTTTCTTTTCAAATATAATTTTCCTTCAGTGAGAAGTGATACTGTAAATTTAATATAAAAACATAAAAAATCTACATACAATTTTTTTTTGAGAAAAACTTTACATTTTCAACCCAGAGACACAGGTTACTTTTATCATCTTTTCCGCAAGGAATTCACACTTATATTACTTGTATGTATTTGTTTTATAGATATATGATGGCAACTAATTCCAACCAAGTGGGATCTGGAACTTTGTAACAATGTTAATGCTTCATCATTCTGCAGACGAAGGCTTCCAGTGATGATGGTGAAGAGTAAAATGTGTGCATCTGTAAGTATGGCAACCAAGTTTATACAACAAGGACATGTACGCGTTGGCCCAGAGGTTGTCAAGGATCCTGCATTTCTACTTACAAGGTTACATATATTATTTTATTTACTGTGTATATTTAATATAGACATTTACAAGTTACAAAAAGTCCATCGTGCAGGAGCTGTGTAAACTAAGCGAATTCCCCAGATAGTCAAATTTTTAATCCCATTTTACTGGTTTAGGGAATATCTTAATATATACAAATTTTGTGTCACGTTGTTTGTCCGCGATGGAATCCTAAACTACTGAACCAATTTTAATAAAATTTTGTACACTGTGTGCAGTTTGATCCAACTTGAGACTTAGGGTAGTTTATAACTAAATTTATAGTCGCATTATTTTTTTATTGCAAATTATTTGTTTATTATTTAACAAAGAGTTATAATTATCTGTGAGTTCCATACGATTTTAACAGATAGCGGTGTAATTATCTGTGAGTTCTATATGATTCTAACAGATGGCGATGTAAGGTAATTTGGTAAGGTAATTTGTTTATTATTTAACAAAGAGAGATCCAGATGGCTGTGTTTTTTGTTTCAACCGCAAATTTCAATTGAATTACAAATATTGATTATTTCATAATTTAAGTGTGTTCAGTGTTTATTTTATTTTCAATATTATTAATTTCGTGTGTAAGTTTTAGTTTTTAAGTAATCTGGCTGAAAGACAGCAACTTAATTTAAATTTTTAACGTATACCTTAGCCACAGCAACGCATGGCCGGGACTTCTAGTATATATATATTTTTTTTAAATTGGAGAAACATTGTAGGCAACATAAATTTTAACAGTCTAGAAACTCTGACAATGGTGTACATGATATACCGAAACTAGTTCAAAAAACACAAGTTATGAGGTAAGATAACTCTGGATTCAGCTTATTTTTTTAAGAAGAACCTCATAATGTTATTTTGTAATGTAATTTATTGATAAATTTGAAGTTTGTATGTCTGTAGGTACAACCTTTTCTGGATGACATCATATACTGTGAAAACGAGATAAATTTAGCTCCCTATTTGCTTTGTCAACAAATTGATTTACGGGGTTCTGTTGGAAAGATGTAGAAATTAATTCAACATTAGCCACTGGGACAGTGTGACTTCGTGTGGTGTCTCGACTTTAAAACCAAACTCCCAGTTTCACAAAGGCATAACAATCATGATTGTTATGTATGTTGGCACATCATCAGTTGATGTTCATGCCTAAATTGATGTGTAGTTGCATAATAGATTTCAACCATGCAGCAAAAGAAAGGATACAGAATACCTTTTGCTGTGGAGTCCACATGATTACTGACGCTAATCAGCTATTTTTGCAAACAACATAGTTTGTGCAAGCGACCGTACCCGTAGAAGTAAACCAAGTGTAAATATCAAATACTTTTCAAGTAATAAAATAATGAAATGTATGTTTTAACCGGATGCAATGTATTGGACTTCATTAAATGTAGACAATTAGATTGGTATGATAATGTCAGAAGGAGAGATTATTTAAAAAATGTTTGATTAGACTCCCCAGGAAAGAAAGAAGAGGCGTGGCTAAGATTACACAGATATAACAGATTAGAATATGACTGGTGAAGAATGGATTATACGAGGGAGATTGGGAAGATAGGAATGAATGGAAGAAAAAAATAATTAAACAAATTTAATACATTCAATGGTAGTACCAGTACTTTTATACGGTACTGAGTCCTGGGTAACAAATAGGAGTTCGAGTAGAATACAAAGTGCAGAAACGACTTTTCTAACAAGGACCAAAAGATGCACAAAATTGGACCACATAAGAAATGAAGAAATAAGAAGTGAATTAGAAATATATTCAATAAATGATGGAAGCATTTTTCATGCTATGCTTGCAGCTTTACTAGGGAATTGTGTAGGTGTGGTAGCTTCCCGTTGCTTTCCACACTGGTGAAGGATGATGATGATAATGATAAGGTGTTGATGATGATGATGGTCATATGATTTCGGGGACCGTTTGGGCCTTAAAGTTTTCCTGACATTTGTCTTACAGGTGAGTAAAAACCCCGATAAAAAACTGCCCCGACTGGGGATCGAATCCGGGCCTGCTGCGTGACAAGGCAGCATGCTACCTCGAGACCACAGCGGTGGACCATATTGTTATAAATCAAAGTGATTAAGGGATGTAGGAAGACCTAAGAAGAGATGGAAGGAATCATTGTGAATTCGGAACAGGTGAATTGCCTAAACCTTGAAGTGAAGATGATGATGATGATGATTTAATACATTCTTAAAAGATTGTTCTAATTTGTGCAGAGAAAATAGCAGAGGTTCTTATTCCACCCTGCTGTGAAGTAATTCTATCATTTGTATGTTTGCATGGAGGGAAATTAAATTAGAAAATTTATCATGGGAATAGGATTTTATCTGAAATGGCAAAAATTAAAAAAAAATCATATTTTTATTTTTGGCAAGTTGAAAGTTTCAGTAGATTATGTATGAGTCCCATGCTGTAGCAGAATGATCTGAGTCGTCATACCTTGGGCAGAGCTACGGGACTTGCGCTAGTTTGAGAGAAGAAATTTTCTCCTGGAATTTTGGCTAGTATAGGATTGTTGCCCACCCATCATCATGAGGAATTAGGATAGATGCAATAAGTAGCTGTCCAGACAGCTGGGGTCCTACATGTCATCTCTGTACTGGCTGGATGTGAAGCCGTGGGTTGGATGGTAGGACTATTCCATCATGCTTGAAAGTATGTTCATATTATTCGTTTTTAAACATCTTAATGATGGACAAATTATATTTGAAAAGAAAAATATACGCCTAGACTGGGGTTTGAACCCAGGGCCTTTGATTCTCTACGTCAATGCTCTATCCAAGTGAGCTCCAATCTAAATACATATTTTTCTCTTATACATAGTTAATTCCTAGGTAGCTCACTTGGATAGAGCATTGACATAGAGAGTCAAAGGTCCTGGGTTCAAACCCTAGTCTAGGCATATATTTTTCTTTTCATATACAGGGCAAGTCAAAATGTTGTGCAGGTTTTCAGAAATTTATTATGTGAAATGTAATGAACATATAATATCGTGAGACATATTGTATGAAAGGTAAACTCTCAAAGTTTAGTTGTCCACTTCTAAAGTTCCGCGTTCACCCGCAAGATGTCAACAGCAGAGCAGTAAAGGAAAATGGCGTTGACTGGGGATCAGAAGTCTTTCTGTGTGCTTGATTACCATGTAAACAACTCTGTGACTAGTGTTCAACGACATTTCCGTACCAGATACGATAAAGACCCGCCGGATGGGAGATCCATTCGTAAGTGGTACACACAATTTAGGGATTCAGGCTGTATCTGTAAACGAAAATCGACTGGCCGTCCGTCGACGAGTGAAGAGACAGTCGAACGCGTTCGCACATGCTTCGTGCGGAGTCCACAGAAATCCACCTACCGGGGAGCGACATAACTTCAACTACCACAAAAAACTGTATGGCGGATTCTCCGGAAACGTTTACAGATGAAACCCTACCACTTGCAACTGGTTCAAGCCTTAAAACCCGCCGATTATGCTTTGCGAGCGTCCTTCTGTGTTGATTTTCTCGCATTAATGGAAGAGAATGAGTTCCATGAGAGGGTAGTTTACAGTGATGAAGCGACTTTCCACCTTTCAGGAAAAGTGAATAGACACAATGTAAGGATTTGGGGAACTGGTAACCCCCATGCAACTCTGGAACATCAACGCGATTCTCCGAAAGTGAATGTCTTTTGTGCCATTTCCCATGCAAAGGTTTATGGGCCCTTTTTCTTTCATGAACGTACTGTGAACGGACATGTTTTCCTTGATATGCTACAACAATGGCTCCTTCCGCAGCTTGAAGCGGATAGTCCAGATTTCATTCTGCAGTTGGATGGTGCCCCTCCACATTACCATGGCAGTGTTCGAGACCATTTTAATACGGCTTTACCACAACGCTGGATAGGCCGTGCATCTCAGGGTGATCAACAACTCATTCATTGGCCACCTCGTTCACCAGATCTAACCCCGTGTGATTTCTTCATGTGGGGTCTTGTAAAGGATCATGTTTACGTACCACCACTTCCAACAACACTGCATGAACTGCGTGCCCGCATCACAGCAGCCATTGCTGATATCGACCGCGGACTGCTACAGAAAGTTTGGCAGGAGATTGAATATCGGCTTGACATCTGTCGTGTAACAAAAGGCGCTCACATAGAACATCTGTGAATATTTAAAAAAAAACTTTGAGAGTTTACCTTTCATACAATATGTCTCACAATATTATATGTTCATTACATTTCACATAATAAATTTCTGAAAACCTGCACAACATTTTGACTTGCCCTGTATAATGCTTGAAAGTAGTTTCATTTGTTGTTTCAACAATGTGTATTGAAATAGTGTAGTTTAGAACTTGATCCCTGGAATGGGGAAACGAGACTAGACGAATGAGAAGAGTTTAGTTACGTATATGAACTTACAAAGTAATTGAGAAGTAAGAAATCTTTACTCTTATATACAAGTTAATATTGCATTCCAGTTTTTCATAAGTTTGATTGTTAATCAAATGACAGAACAAAAATTTAGATAACTTCTTCATAAATAAAGATATTTGGATGAAATTTAGAATATGTTTTGTTGAGATTCCTTAAAGATTTCTATTTTTTTACCAAAGTTTATTTCATCATCATCATCACTCCAGGGATTAGGCAATTGCTCGTTCCGACTTCATAATGCATCAGCCCAACATCTTCTAGGTCTTCCAACGTCACGTCTTCCTCTTGCTTGATAATTTCTTGCTAACAATGGATATCTCTCCTTACTCATTCCATCCATACGATCAATCCATTTCTGTCTATAATTCGTGACCTTATCCAATAAAGGCTGTACTTTCAATTCTTCTCTTATATCCTCATTTCTTAAGTTATGTAGATAGGAAATAACACTATGAGGTTTCTTAATATTGTTTATTTTTTATTTTACTCACCTCATACTTCATAACTCCTAGCATACCCAGGGTTTCGTCACATCCTTTGTGACATTCTCAATGCTGTGTCACGTTCACAACTGACGTCATAGAAGGCAGCCGGACGTCAGTTGTGAACGTGACACAGCATTGAGAATGTCACAAAGGATGTGACGAAACCCTGGGTATGCTAGGAGTTATGAAGTATGAGGTGAGTGAAATAAAAAATAAACAATATCCTCATTTCTTATTCTATCAAGTCTTGTACATCCTTTAACTTGTCTTAGGAACCTCACCTCCGCCGTCTGTATTCTATCCTTCTGTTTTTTTTTGGAGCCCAAGTTTCACACCATACAATATTGTGGGAACCGCCATAACATTATACATTTTTATCTTTGTTTCTTTTCTAATTTTATTTTTGAATGTTCTCTGTATTGTTCCACACACCGTCTGAAATTTATTTATTTCGGAGTCAATATCTCTTTCCACATTATAGCCAACATCACAGCCCAAATATTTGAAACTAGACACCTGTTCTATACTTTGATTTTCTAAATAATTTTGGATCTCACTGGATCTCTTCCTCTAAAAGCCATGGTCTTCGTTTTCCTTACAGAAATCTTTAGATCATATAATTTACATATTTCATTTAATGCATGCATAGATTTCTGTAAGTCGTCTTCATTTTTCTGTATTATGATTACATCGTCAGCAAATAGAAGATTATTTATGCACACTTTATTATCTATTCTTAATCCTGGATTCACTAAAACTTTCCATTTATTTAAAATATCGTCTATATATATATATATATATATATATATATATATATATTAAACAAAATGGGTGATAAACTACATCCTTGTCGTAATCCAGTATTTGTTTTGATTGTATCTGTTCTTTTGAATCCAGTTTCTATAATTATATTTGTGTCTTCATATAATTTCTTTATTGTTTCAACAAGGCACAGCGGGTATCCTTTCATTCGTAATATTTCCCATAATTTTTGTCTGTTTACTCGATCGAAGGCCTTATCCAAATCTATAAATCCTATGTGAGTTTCTAAGTAAAGTTTATTTAAAGTTGTAATTATATCAATTAAAAATCTGTTATAACATTTTTTTAAATTTAAAAGTGTACTAATTATATCTTACTTTTTCACAAGTTATTAAAATACTAAAAACCAAATTATAGACTACAATTTTATCAACAGAACTCTGAAAGAATTTTGAATTTATGTGCAAAAATATGTTTGTATATTTTGTAAAGCTAATTTTTTTTTAAATTTTCCATGTGTTGCCTTTTTGTATTAATATATACTTGAAAAGTGTGTGGAATACTAGAATGTTACACCAAATAGAAGAAAAAAAATATTTTTTTGTCTTAAGCCTTGTTTTCGTTGTCTGGTATTTTACAATATTTTTATACAGCTTTTTTTTTTTCAGGAATCTGGAGGACTTTGTGACATGGGTTGATACATCAGCTATAAAAAGACATATCATGGAATATAATGAAACTGTAAGCATTGTGTTTATTTGTTCTAATAAGTTTTATTTCATACCATGTCTTATTTCAGTGCTTTATATTTTATAGAGAGACCAGAAAGTGGAACATTACAGTACATGGTACACTAACGAAAGTCCATCATGCAGCAACTGCATAAACTAAGCAAATTCCTCAGCGAGTTGAATATGTGGTCTGATTTTGCTGGTTTATGAAATACACATTCACTGATGCCAGTTTCTTCAAAAGTGTCAGACTGCAGTAGAAACAAACCATGCATAACCATAAGAATATTTATTATCCCAAGCGCGACAGGCCTAGAAGGCCCTTGGCCTACCATCCGGTTGTTGGCCTCACATCCACATGTGTTAATCACAGAGGTAGATGATCATCTAGCCAGTGTAGAGGTGACATGTGGTCAGCATGTCAGGTCCTCCAGTCATTATAACTGGTTTTCTCAACCTGGAGTCGCTACTTATTGTAGCTACCCAAATGCTTCTCATGATGCTGGCTGGGCACTGGTCCCGTACTGGCTGAAATTCCGTGAGAAAATTTCTTCCCTCATGGAGACTCGAACCAGCGCAAGTCCCGTAGCTCTGCACCAAGGGTTCTTGCCTTAACCACTTGGCTACGGCACATCTATTGCATATTGTTATATAATTTGATACAAATGTTCTGGCAAGACCAGTATTAAGATATGGTAGTGAAACATAGACAATACGAAGAAGAGAGGAGTGCCGAATAACAGCAAATGAGATACGCTTTATTGTGTCGTACAGCATAAAAGTGGGACCATAAAAGGAATGAAAAATATGGAAGAGTTGGGTGTAGAACCCATTCTGCATCATATACAAAACTACCAGAACAACTGGAAACCCATATTCATCGATGCCATCTCACATAATTCCAAAAGATATGCTTCTTTCCTGTCCTCAAGACAAAATATCACTGGGACGTCCAAAAAAGTGCTGGATGGAAAATTCTTCTTTGAGACTGTAACAGGCCACATGGCTAATACTTGCATGGATGGTTAGATTTTGCAGATTTTTGGAGAATGCCTTCTTTGTTTTATTTTAATAGCATATACTGAGTTTCATTGCGAAACATCTGCAACTGCCAGAGTGATTTTTAAATGTTTGTTTCAGGTGAATTCCTACACTTAGGGTCGTATGCAAATACATTAGTCTCTACTCAAATTATCCAATCACTGGTGAGCTGACTCACCGTGAGCAATTGCTGAGATCGAATTAACGGCCGACTTACCAGTCATGCATTAAAGTTGACTTTTCGTAATATTGGCAACGAATTACCCAGAATTCTCAGCGATAAAACCACTTCCGTTATTTTCGTCTGCTATAGAGGAACGCATTTATGCTTGCGTCCTGCAAATAATACCGTATACAACGACGTCTGCATCGCGCAATATTACGCCGATTCTCCTGTTCTTCCAGTTGAATTCTTTGGTAGACTATCAAATTCCTCTTCTCCGCGTATACCGAAAACATGATCGAAGTCTTCAAGGTCCGACATCTTGGATAAAGCTGCAAAGGTTTCAAACTACATCGGTTACCATTGGTTCCCTTCGGGATTTTCACGATAAGTTTCTATCTTGAGCTATGATCTTAAGGTACCTCGTCAGGTAGCTTACAATTATTATCGCATGAATAGAGTTCTGAGTAAGCAAAATGTATTTGGATAAAACTTTCTTAGCAGAGAACGCCTTTTACTGTCTAATGCGTTCAAACATTCGACCCTTAATGGTTCAATTTTGCTGGTTAATGAACTCAACCTTACTTAAGTTATGTAGATAGGAAATAACACTATGAGGTTCTTTAATATTGTTTATTTTTTATCATTTCACTCACCTCATGAAGTATGAGGTGAGTGAAATGATAAAAAATAATCAACCTTACTTTTTTAATTTATTGCTATATGCCAAGTTTGATTGTGATAAAACAAAATTGTGGCTGCTAGAATGTTAATGGGCACATATATATATATATAGATATGTAAATATAAATATTAGTCATGGAACGATGAAAATATATAAAAGTTTTTCTAAATTTTTTTCATGAGAACAACCTCATTAACTTATTTCATTCAGAATCCGCTAAAAATGGATGGAACTGCCACAACAAATTAATAAACCATGGCAGACTTAAACAAAGTTAATCAATCCATTATTGCACAGCATTGGCAATGTCCTGGTCCACAATTGCCTACCATGGAATGGTTTCTTTACCTTTCATATGAGGTCAAAGTCAGGAGAGTACAGTGGATGCTCCGAAACTTCCCATCCCCAGTATGCAGTAGCTGCCCTATATGCTCTGCTTTATGTTGTCATAAGAATCAAATGAATCGTGAATTCTTCTTACCTCATACTTCTATGTTTTTTTTAAACACAGCACTGCAGTATCGGCAACCATCGTCAACCATCATCAGCTGTTTTCACCACTGTCAATTTTTTATTTTGCCAGTAATTATCCAAACTGCCATCTGGTGTTCTTTTGAGTGAATCATTTTCTAAACTGCCATCTGTTGTATTTTTGAAGAACTTTGTAATCAAGCTTGGTTCATCTGGAAACTTGAAGTTCATGGTTCTAGTATGGCTTTTTTGAATATATATCTTTCCCCAAACTGTTAAATCCAAAGGTTTGGATAGATGTTTCAAAAGTTTTGCTTCTTTTTCAATTCTATGATGCTCTAATAAAGTATGTGCTGCTATAGCTGATTTTTCAATTTCCCCATTCTTTATGTTTCTAAAGTGTTCTTTTTTACGAGTTTCCAAGTTCCTTTTTGTTTTTCCTATATATATGCTATTGCAATCTTTGCAATCAATTTGATAAATTCCAGATTTTTTGTTGTCTGTGGTGTTAACTTTATTATTAGTTAACAGTCATGTAGAATGATTGGACTGTCCAGAAGATCAGGATTTTTTTTCCAAATTTCATGTCATTCGTGTTGCAGCAGGAAGCCATATAGAATGAAGTTGCACACATTGATATCATACAAGGATGGAAGGGAATTTTATCAATATTTCTATTTAACCCTATAGGATTATTTGATCCTTTATTCCAACTTAAATTCTACCCCCCTTAAAGATAAAACTTTTCAAGAAATTTGAACCTTTATAGATATTATAATAATTATAGGAGCATTTTACGTTACCACAACAATCACCATCAATTTCACTGGTAAAAGATTCTGATGGAACTTCTGCTTCCTTGGTGACCCGGAATCTAATCCACTTTGCAGACTGACATTTGAGTTCCGGTTCATAAGCCCTGGGTCAGAATTAATTGATGGTGATTGTGATAGGACGTGGTCTCTGTCCTATTGCCATCATGCTAGGTGATCGGAGATGTTGTAAATCAAATCCACGGTTTAATTTCCATCATTGACTGAGGTACCCACTTTGAAGAGATTTTCCTCCAGTGCAGATCGTTCCTCAATATCCTGTGGAAGGTGGGTTTCTTGAGGCCACTTGGATTTGCTAATTCTTGTAGTGTCATCTTCCGATAGATGCTAGATTATTGCATGTGTCATATTGGACTGTGCACTCAGTGGTTGTTCCGTGCATTACTGATCATTTGTCACATGTCCTCACTGAAACTCTCCTACCCACCTTGCGATTGTCCGATATAATTGTCCCAATAACTGCTACTAATTCCCTGTGACACTCTCTGGTATTTCTTCCAAAGAGAACAATTATTGTAATGTATTAGCACTGCTTAACACAGGTTACCTCCATGATTTCACATTACTCTCTGTGCTCATACCAATAATCACAGAACCATTTGTTGTGAAGACACACTAGGACCGCTTATCTTCCATGAGACAAATAACATTTTGTGATCCAATAACATTTCTGCACAAAAAAAATAGTTGACCATGACTTATGGCCCAACTCTTATATGACAAGAGTCATGTATTTATTGTGTTTTTTATACTATAACTTGAAATTTCTTACAAGTGAATACAATTTTTTAGAGCCTATTTATTATAGTATTTTAAGATCTCTTTTAAAATTCAATATGCATATTTTAGGTGTCTAAACATGCAGTTTTTAATGTCTTAAAATTTGAAATCTACAGATATTTGAATGGAAGATACTATAAAATGGATATATTTTAATATAGTAAAATTCATAACTTATATTTGAAGAGAAAAATATATTAATAGTGAGTGGAGAACATATTTTAATCAACTCACCTCATACATTTTCAGACTGCTTTGATACCGACGGTTTCAGTCCTTCATCAGTCATGTGGATGCCATGACTGATGAAGGACATGATATTGTCTGAAACCGTCGGTATCAAAGAAGTTTGAAAATGTATGAGGTGAGTCGATTAAAATATGTTCTCCACTCACTATTAATGATGTAACCTCATAATGTTTACTTCCCAATATTAATTTAAATATAGAAAAATATATACTTGGACTGGGGTTTGAACCCAGGACCTTTAGCTTTATATGCTAATGCTCTATTGTCTGAGCTATACTAAGCCTCTAAAATACAAACCCCAATCTAAGTGTATATTTTTCTCTTCAAATATAATTTGTCTTTCAGTGAGAAATGTTAAATTTGTAATAAAAACATCAAATTCATAGCTTTATTAGCCAAAACAATTAACATAGAACATTACAGAGGAATAAGTTACTGTAAACTATAAGAAAGTTTAAAACATTCTACAAATGTTGTTTATTTATCTAACATAACTTTCTTTCTTTTTCAGCGTGATGATTTTGAAATGCTTTGAAGTTACAGATATTACAGGTTTGTGAAATTGTTTATAAACACATTACAGTTGAATTAATGGATCTTTGGACTTCCGACAGTTCAGTATCTGAGAATTGTGGATCTATGTTGTCATTGAACCTTGGTATCATCCACTCATTGGACTTGTTTAACTACTCCTTATCCTCCTAAACACAAACTCAAACACTCCTGCAGAATATGTTGCAAGTTCACTAAAATATAAAATAGATTATCACTATGAATTTCTTCTTACATGAAATGGATAAGCACCTACACAGGGGGGGGGGATCTCCCAATTGCTCTTTCTGTCTTTTAAATGAAGACATCTTCACTGGCCAGTTTTCATTAATTTATTCAGTGTTCTTTCTAAATGTAGTTTACTAATGATGAATACTTGGCAATCCAACCATTAGCTCTCTTGCTCTCCAATGTTTTCAAATGTTAATGCTAAATAAAATAATATATTTTGGAAAATACTATATCAAGTTATGTAGATAGGAAATAACACTATGAGGTATTTTAATATTGTTTATTTTTTATTATTTCACTCACCTCATACTTCATAATTCCTAGCAGACCCAGGGTTTCTTCACATCATTTGTGACATTCTCAATGCTGTGTCACGTTCACAACTGATGTCCAACGGCCTTCTATCCTGCAGACTGACCTCCGCGCCATCCGGTGGCCGACCGAAGAATTTCCAAATCAGTCCTCTCTCCTTATAACCGGGTATTTCAAAATTCATAGTTGTATTTTCATTCTTGCATATGTAAATTTTTTCCCAAATTGTGAACTCACCGGATGGCGCGGAGGTCAGTCTGCAGGATAGAAGGCCGTTGGACATCAGTTGTGAACGTGACACAGCATTGAGAATGTCACAAATGATGTGAAGAAACCCTGGGTCTGCTAGGAATTATGAAGTATGAGGTGAGTGAAATAATAAAAAATACTATATCGTTTATAAAGCTTAATAGTTTTCAATGGGTTCCAGCACACTACAGCTTGATTATCTGGCATAGAAAGAATGTATCATGCAGAAACCTTCACAAGATTTGCCATTGTTAACAGCTAAGAGATTAATCATTTCAGAATTGTTCAATTATATTCATAAAGTTTCAGGAAATAAAACATAGGAGTACGTCATAAAAAATTATATTATAAATATTATTCAAGGAAAAGTGATTTTGCATCTTTCAGATTAATGATGAGTCATGATTGTCCATTGAAGCATTTGCACAGAATTGAAATTCTCTCTTTCCCTTTTGCCTCTTGTACAGTCTACAAGAAGAGATGAATCAGGACCACCTTTACCAATATCCAGTCCTCTCTTTTAAATCCTGCTACTTATTAAATGTACCAAAGAGCAAAAGACATAATTGTCAATTGCTCAAAATTTGATACAAACAAAAGTATATTCCAGCTATTATAATTTTTACCAGTATATGCTGTAGTGCTACACCGAGTGAAGATAGAAATTCAAAATTTCTAATGTAAATAGAGTTCATAAATTGTAAATACCATACGTCTCCTTGCTAAAAAAGTAAATCTTTTACTCATTTCTGTACAAGGGCTCTCTTATTAAAGGTCTTATATGAAATACAAGGATGCCACATCATCATAGAGGCAAATCAAATGAAACGAAATGGGATGACATGAGTATGGAGAAGTGGTGGAATGAAGTTTTTGACAGGAGAAAACATGAGAAAAATCTGCCATGGCTCTGATTTGTCCACCACAAACCCCATATGAAGTTACTGAGGCATGAACTCAGACCTACTTGTGCCACAATGCTGTCTAGTCTCAATTTCTCACAATTGGTACAAAACATAATAAAAATCTGAGTTACAAAATTTTACAACTAAGGCCACAGCCCATGTACACACATGCACAAATACTCTTCTGTTAGGCCCCTATGTCATTCTATCTAAGAACTTTTATTTGTTGTCTTATTGATAATTTGCCTAAGATTTAAATTAAAATGTTTTATACCTTACCTCATATCCAATTTTCTAATTATACCGATTTCCAACCCTGGGCAGCTTCATCTTCAGTAATTTCTTGTCAACTGATGTTATGTCGATCAGGAGAACTGCTTCTTCCTCCCTCTGTTGGTGGACCAATGAACCACCTGATCAAATCAGAATCCTCAGGAATTTCGAAGTTCATAAGTTTTTCTTTCTTCTTTTTTTTTTTAATGTGGATTTTTTTTCCTTAACCAAGAGTTCGTTTTGATTTTCTATTGAGAAAAAATAATAGAAAAACAAAGAGAACTCTTGATTTGGGAAAAAATCCACATTAAAAAAATCAAGAAAGAAAAACTTACGAACTTCAAAATTCCTGGGGATTCTGATTTGATCCGGAGGTTCATCGGTCCACCAACAGAGGGAGGAAGAAGCAGTTTTCCTGATCACATAACATCAGTTGACAAGAAATTACTGAAGATGAAGCTGCCCAGGGTTCAAAACTGGTATAATTAGAAGACTGGATATGAGATGAAGTATAAAATATTTTAATTTAAATCTTAAATTAAACCTCATAGAGATTTTTTTTTCCTATAAAAGTTCAAAAAATTGTCTATTTTTTCATTCTTGGTGAGATATTACCATGTCTACATTACAAATTTTGGCAAGCTGGTGCTCTCACCTCACTATCACCGCTGTTATTCCATGTATGAGTGGTAGTACTTTACCCTTCTTTGGACTCCAATTGTAGCTGTCACAAGTCCAGAGATCTATTAATTCTACTAATATCAATATGCGTATATAAATAACATTAATGCAATGTAGATAACATTTTTACTGCTCCATAGAAACTAAATAAATTTAACACAAAATTTATTAAAAACATAAAAATTAAACATAAACTCAAGTAACAACACTAGTAGCTAATTATATTATTTTTAGTCTGGACATCTTACCTCAATATTAATGTTGACATCCAGGTTGTGCAACATAATGCAACATAAATAAAACCAGTCTGGGAAAGCTGACGATAAAACAGAATTGTTTTGAAACATGTTCAAGAACAAATCAACATTAATATTGAGGTAAGATGTCCAGACTAAAAATAATATAATTAAAATAACCTCAAAATATAACTTCCTAAAATTAAATATTAGTAGCTAATGCTTGATATTTGCATAATCATTTTAAAAAATATACTTATTTTATTAGAGTCTATTTCTGCCCCACTTTTTTTTATATTTTTACCTACTTTTATTTATGGTGTAAAAACAGGGACTATTTTAGGCAAACATGAAAGAGTGACTGCTTCTGAGTTAAAATACCATCAGAAGATAATAAAGTCCAGAATTCAGCAATTAGGGAGAATTGGAATGTACAATATTCAAAAGACATTCATAAATTAATTATGGAAATGACATGAGGTTTTTCAATTAATAAAGATTAATTAAATGAGTTGTATCTTCTTCTCCACGGCACGACAGGCCTAGAAGGCCCTTAGTCTACCAGCCGGCTGCTGGCCTCACATGCACATGTGTCAATCGCAGAGATAGATGATCATCTAGCCAGTGTAGGGGTGACATGTGGTCAGCATGTCGAGTCCCCCAGCCGTTATAGCTGGTTTTCTCAACCTGGAACCGCTACTTATTGTAGCTACCCAAATGCCTCACGATGCTGGGTGGGCACCGGTCCCACACTGACCAAAATACCATGAGAAAATTTCTTCCCCTGTGGGGACTCGAACCAGCGCAAGTCCCATAGCTCTGCGCAAAGGCTTCCTGCCTTAATCACTTGGTTATGGCATGGAACAATGACCTCATATTTTGTGTTCTTCAAGCATGGAAACTGCAGTTTTCAGGAGGAATCCATCCCAACATCTCATGTTGTGATGTTGGTTGAAGATGATAGGGATTCCTCTGGAAAACTGCACAAAATGTGAGATGAGACACAACTCATTTAATTAATTGTTATTAATTCAAAAGACAGCTTGTTATTGTAGTACAATTGATTTGATATTTATATTACTACACTCCACAGGTTAAAAACTATTTTGATTCTTGATGATTGTTGTCCAATATATCTCATATCACCCACCTTTTTTGTGACTTGTAGCATCAAATTTAAATATTACTTCCTGCATTATTGTCACATGATTTTTTAAACATATTATTTCATGAATTAACATTCTGGCTATTACATTGTTAAGATGACTATCCTTACCCTAAGTTAGATTACATTACATCCTCTAAGCCAGTAAAATTCTTGAGAAACTGATAGTAACTGAGCTAGAAAAGATGGTAGATTCCCTTAAGGAATCTAACCATAATTCTTACCTATATTTGCATTATCCACAATATTTAAATACATTTTTCTTGGTTTATTTCTATGTCCTCTTCTAATTCATCCATTTTTGCTATTTTTTAAAATTATGGTATCAAGCCATGTGCTCTACAATATCTGATAGCTTTAAGATTGTGTGAATATATAAGAATGAGCGAGACTCGGAAGACAAGCTGGTCTTAGAGAGAATGTCCTAGGAAGGGATGTTTCATTATATTACAGAAGAGGCAGAGAAGAAGAGAAAGTCTGTACAAGTCAGGCAGCTCATGGAAATAGGAATAAGTATAGAACTTGGTTGGCAAATCCGATCCTGAGTAGCACAATAGATAGTTAAAGAAGAAACTGTTTCATAACACAGAATTGTTGTCTTATAAAATATATTCTTTCTTCAAGCAGTTTGTTAATTTGGCACTGTTTTTAATTTATTTATAAGTGTTAGCTTAAGCTAATCTATTTGTAAACACTTTTGGATATCTATCCATCCATAGCAATTCTGCGAAGGCAGGTCCTTCACTGCAAATCATAGCATTTTCAGGCTATGCTTATAGCTTTACTAGGGAATTGTAGGTGTGGTAGCTTTCCGTTGCTTTCCACACTGGTGAAGGATGATGATGATGATGATAAGGATGATGATAATGATGGCCATATGATTTTGGGGACCATTTGGGCCTTAAAGTTTTCTTGACATTTGTCTTACAGGTGAGGAAAAACCCCGATAAAAACCTTACCCAGAAAAACTGCCCCGACCGGGGATCGAACCCGGGCCCGCTGCGTGACAAGGCAGCATGCTACCTTGAGACCACAACAGTGGGTATAAATAAAGAGAAACATTTCTTAAATTAATGAGTCGTTTTTTACATCTTGCCTCATACTTCATGTTTCTTTAAACACAGGAACTACTCATTAATTTATGAATTAAGAACCTCATAATGATATTGTCCACCGCTGTGGTCTCAAGGTAGCGTGCTGCCTTGTCATGCAGCAGGCCCGGGTTTGATTCCTGGTTGGGACAAGTTTCCTGGGTGAGGTTTTTTCGGAGTTTTTACTCACCTGTAAGGCAAATGTCAGGAAGCTTTGAGGCCCAAATGGTCCCCGAACATCATCTGGCCATCATCATTGTCATCTTCATCATCATCGTCCCCGGAAAGCAACGAGAAGCTACCACACCTATAATTCTCTAGTAAAGCTGCAAACCATAGCATGAAAATGCTATGATTGCAGTGAAGGACCTGCCCTGTGGCAGAACACTATAAATAGATAATGTTATTTCCCATATTCAACTATGAAGAAACATTTCTGCCTAAACCCGGGTTTGAACTCAAGATTTCCAGTTTTATGTGCTGACATACTAATCAATTGGCTACTTAGGCAATCCAGGAGTAGACACAAATATTTCTCTATTTGAAATTCCCGTGGATTTTTTTTATTATATATATACATATCATCATCATTGTCATTCTGGCAGAAGACAGTAAAACCTCATAATGTTAAAAATTCCCAAATCTATTATATTAAAAGAAGACAGTAAGTTCATTGTACAGGGCTATTATAAAAGAAATAAACAACTTTAACATTCCATAAAACAAAAACTGTTTATGGTACCTAGAAGCACTTTGCACTGTTTTGTAGAGGAAGTCTTAAAGTTTAGATTCTGATTATTATTATAATAGGAAGTAACATTATGAGGTTCTACTTAATAAATAAGTTGGGTCTGCCTTCATCTTATCTCTCATTTAGTTGTTTCTTGTAAGACATGTTTCATCTTCAGTTGGTACAGACTGATGATGTTTAAGTTGTCGATCCTGGATGTTGACTCCTGCTCCCTCTTTTTGTGGTCCAAAGAACTTGCTTATTAAATTTATCTCTCCAGGAATTTGATAATTCCCAGGGAGAATAAATTTAATAAGTTCTTTAGACCACATTAAGAGGGAGCAGGAGTCGATATCCAGGGTTGACAACTTAAAGATCATCAGTCTGTACCAACTGAGGATGAAGCAAAGATGCTTTGAAACATGTCTTACAGGAAACAACCAAATATGAGGTAAGATGACAGCATACCAAATTTAGTTATTATTTAGATTCTGAACTAACAAATGTTCAATGTGTGATCCATGCATCACACAACATACATTAAGCTGATAAATAGTCAAGTTCTTTCCAAACCCAATGTAACTTATCTGCATTAACAGTTGCCACAGCTGTTCTGGGGCTTTTTCCTTTGGGGGTTTGTGAAAGATAATGTTTTCATCCCAACACTTCCCCAATTAATATTTAAATTAAGTGAAAAAAATGAATCAGAAAATCTGTCAAAATTGTTGTTGCAAATATATTACATTGGGTTTGGAATTAACTTGGTGTGTGACCCTCAGTATGAGAAAAATTCTACATCCGGAAGAATAGATTCAAATTAATGAATTTTGAAGTTCATTGTAAGAGAGATTTGATTGTGAGCTTTATCTGCCCATCACTAACCCTTAAATTGCTAAAACATTAAATTCTCATACCAGTTATTTATATATGTTGGACCCAGTGGACAGAAAATCATGTATAAATTATAAGTCCTGCGCCATAGCCGAGTGATGCCTTGGTGCAGAGCTATGGGACTTGCACTGGTTCAAGTCTCGATGGGGAAAGACATTTTCTCATGAAATTTCGGCTAGTATGGGACTGGTGCCCACCCAGCAATGAGGGCATTTGGGTAGCTATAATAAGTAACAACTCCATTATTAAGTTATGTATATAGGAAATAACACTATGAGGTTTTTTAGTATTGTTTATTTTTTATTATTTCACTCACCTCATACTTCATAACTAACAATTAGAAGATGCCATTAAACTGTTAAATATTCAAAATAAAACAATAAAATTTACAATGGAAATAGAAAATAATCATGAAATACCATTTTTAGACCTTAAATTGATTAGGAATGAAGAAAAAAAGAAAATAGAATTTGGAATCTACAGAAAAGAAACTCACATTGACAGTTATATAAAAGCTACTGGATTTAACCATTTTTCACACAAACAGGTAGTATTTAATAGTTTAACACACAGACTTGTGAACATCCCCATGAGCAAAGAAAATTACAATAAAGAGAAAGAACACATCATAAAAATTGCGAAGGATAATGGTTTTCAAGAGAAGATGATACACAAGAAAATAAATAAATTTAAAGAACAAAAATCACCAATGAAAGTACTCTTCAGACAGATAAAAATATTGGCAAAAAATTCAAGAAGTTCACATACCATCCTTTAGTATTTGACAAGTTTCAAAAAATCTTCAACAAATTCAACATTAAATTAGCACCGAAAAATGATTACAGCTTAGGTAATTTAATAAAAACCAACAAAAATGAAAAGATTGAAGACGGCAAAAAATCGGGAATTTATCAAATTAATTGTAAAGATTGTGAAAAGATATACATAGGAAAAACAAAAAGGAATCTAAATACAAGATTAAAATAACACCTCAGAAATGTTAAAAATCGAGAAACCGAAAAATCTGCAATAGCTGCACATGCCTGGTCAGAAAAACATAGAATAGAAACCAAAACAGAATTATTTAAACAATTGGAAAAACCGAAGGAACTCACAATTTGGGAAAAAATTTACATATGCAAGAATGAAAATACAACTATGAATTTTGAAATACCCGGTTATAAGGAGAGAGGACTGATTAGGAAATTCGTCGGTCAGCCATCAGATGGCGCGGAGGTCAGTCTGCAGGATAGAAGGCCGTTGGACGTCAGTTGTGAACGTGACACAGCATTGAGAATGTCACAAAAGTTGTGATGAAACGTAGGTCTGCAAGAAGTTATGAAGTATGAGGTGAGTGAAATAATAAAAAAATAAACAATCCGATTGAGGGTCTTTCCACTTTTCAGCGGTTGCCCTTTTACCAGCCGGCTGCTGGCCCTTCACATCCACATGTGTCAATCACAGAGGTAGATGATCAACAGCCAGTGTAGGGGTGACATGTGGTTAGCACGTCGAGTCCCCCAGCCGTTATAGCTGGTTCCTCAACCTGGAGCCGCTACTTATTGTAGCTACCCAATTGCCTCACGATGCTGGGTGGGCATCGGTCCCATACTGGCCGAAATACCATGAGAAAATCTCTTCCCCCATGGAGACTCGAACCAGTGCAAGTCCCGTAGCTCTGCGCCAAGGCTTCCTGCCTTAACCGCTTGGCTACAACTCCATGTTGAGAAAAACCAGTTATAACGGCTAGGGAACCCAACATGCTGACCACATGTCACTCCTACACTGACTGGATGATCATGTACCCCTATATATGTGAGGTCGACGGGTAGGCTAAAGGCCTTCTAGGCCTGTTGCACCATGGAGTTTTTTAGATAAATTATAAGATATTACTGTATATTATGCAATTTGACACAAATTTAAGTAATTTCTATGTAAATAATAGGAGTTGGACATTCATGACTCACCTCATATTTGTACATTTCTTCAAGGAATATGTAACTCATATTATTTAAAATAACCTCATAGGTCACATCCTTTAAATATTAAATAATTTTTTCTTTTATTATTTAAAATATTAAATAAATTAAACCAATGTAACTTGTAAGATACATTGCCAATTTAAGAAGGGCTAGAGAGGAAAAAAATTGTAGACGTTGGATGTCCAATATAACAGTCGGAATTCTAGTTGAGAATGAAGATGATGGTCTTTGAAACTTGTCCAGATAAGCAAACATATGAAGTGAAATCTATATTTTCAGTTCAGCTTCTTAATAATTATTACTTCAGTGTTACTTCCTACCAATTATTGATTAATTCAAGAATAATTTAAAGTTTAACAATATTTCATAATTTTAGACTAAATTTTAATTTAAAAATAAAATGAATAATTATATCTCAAAAACACAATTGGATACCCTTAAGTAGAACGATGCATTGTGCCTGAGAGAATGATGTAAGAAAAAGGCTATATCTCCTTGTTTCATAAACAAGATTTTAGTTGACGATTTTATTATTGATTTAACACTTCTCACTGAAGGATAAATTATATTTGAAGAGAAAAATTTTCGCCTAGACTGAGACTCGAACCCGGGACCCTTGGCTTTCCGGGCCAAGTGCTCTACCAACTGAGCTACCAAGGCGAGTTGCGATCTAGATGCAAATTTTTCTCTTATATACATTGTAATTCCCTCGATTGACGATTTTATTATTAATTTAACACTTCTCGCTTAAATGAATAATAAAATTGTCAATAGAAGCCCTACTGGCTTTATAAAGTAGTGTTAAATTCCCAATAAATGTCTTCTTAACTAAGAAGCCGCCATTTGCAAAGATAGAAGCTATGGTTTCAAGCATTTGGCACGAGGGAATTACAATGTATATAAGAGAAAAATTTGTGTCTAGATTGCAACTCGCCTCGGTAGCTCAGTTGGTAGAGCACTTGGCCCGGAAAGCCAAGGGTCCCGGATTTGAGTCGCGGTCTAGGCGAAAATTTTTCTCTTCAAATATAAGATTTTAGTTACTACCATAGAGTTTCAGTATATATTATATTTGACAGAAATTGACTTCTGGCATCGATCAGCAAGGATTTCAAGGAGAAAGAATATTATAAGAGAAAAGATTAAAGTGCAAGGATCCCTGTTAGAAACTATCAAAACGACTTGGACTTATGAGAAGGATGATTACTGAAGAAGATTTAGGAATGTAATCCGACAAGAAGACCAAATAGTCAGAACAATGGAAGATAGAGGCTTGGAAAAATAGAGAAGAAGGGAGATTGGCTACAGATTCTTGAAATGGATACATGATAATTTTAAAATACATTGTAAAACCTGAGAATAATAATAAAATCTCCAGTGTTTCATTTTGGCACCTTCTACTTTAAGTACCCAATTGTGGATTTAGTGATTTCTGCCAGTATGATGATGGTTGCAGTAATTTCCTACTTTAGAGTTTGTGGTATTTCACAATACAACACAAGTAAATGTAGTGATTACTAATATCATGTTTACCTATACATAAAATATGTAATTTACTTAAAATACCATTGTATGTTTTCAGGGCTGCATAATTTGGTTCAAGCTGGGAAGTTGGCTTTAGATGGTTTTGAATATGGTGGCCGTATTTCCTTTCTGATTCTGGTTATAACAGCACTGAAACATACACAAATTCTAATTAAAACATTATAGAAAATAGTGTGGTTCAGTTGATATTTTGAATTTTTTTTAAGTCTTAGACATGAAATTGACTTATCTTCTAAAAGGTAAATTTTCTAAACTATGTGAGTGCCTGATACACATTAGTATGATGGAAAGAATATAGGTTAAAGCAAATGTGTGTAAAATACTCATTTCAAAATTTTCAAGAAATTCAATATTACATTGGCACCAATAAATAAATTTAGCCTTGGTAATCTACACTACTCAAAACAATTAGAGGAACACTATGAAATATGCAAATATTTTTTCATTGGATAAAGGTACAAACATGAAATTAATAAAGTACATTATTTGTGGTTATTTATTTATTGCTCATGTCAGTATAAACAAATCAATAACGGTGACAATTAACTTTTCAAATAATTCCACTATGTAAGCAATTGAATCTTGTGCTTATTTTTCAAAGTTAAACACTCGTTATATAGAGTTAGTATCGTGTATGGCCTCCACGACATTCAATGACACTTTGGCACCTTCCTGGCATGCTCCCAATAAGATTCCGGATTCCCTCTTATGGGATATTCTCCCATTCCTCCTTTAGAGCATCTCCAAGTTGCTGCAGAGTTTGTGGAGCTTGATGTCAGTTCCTGACCTTCCTGTCTAGAAGATCCCACAAGTGTTCAATAGAGTTGAGGTCTGGGCTGACCGCTGGCCACTCCATTACCTCAATTTCATTCCTCCTCAGGAAATCCCTGGTGACAGCCGCAGAATGTGCCCTGGCATTATCCTGCATAAACAGAAATCCAGGGCCTACTCCAATGGCAGCAGGTACTACATGCTCTTCCAGAACGTGCTCGATATACCGGACAGCATTCAGTCGCTGGGGAACAAGTAGAAGGTCCGTACGATTGTTGTACATAACTCCGGCTCACACCATTATGGAACCTCCTCCGAATCTATCAATTTCCTGTACAACCTCTGCAGAAAATCTTTCTCCTGGCCGTCCCCACACCCTCAATCGACCATCACAACGTGTAAGACAATACCTGGATTCGTCCGAGAAGAGCACAGACTCCCACTGGTTCAGGTTCCAATCACCATGGTTTTCAGCATACGTACGTCTTGCTGCCTTATGCCCATTTGTTAAGTGTGGTTTTTTAACGGGCCTTTTTGGACGAATATTCTCTTTCCTTAATCTGTTCCTTATGGTTTGGTCTGAAACCCGGATTCCGGAAGCCATATGGTCATTCTGCAGGTCTTTTGCAGTTTTTGTACGCTGTCGAAGAGCAGAAAGAACAACGTATCTGTCATCCTGGGGGCTTGTTTTAAATTTACGGCCCTGGCCACGTCTTCTACAATACTGACCTGTCTCTCTGTGCCTGTTGCATAACCTGGACACCACGGAAGGAGAAACCCCAAGCTCTCTAGCCACTGTCGCAGAGATTGACCTTGTCGTAAAAGATGTAGAGCATGATACGCTTCAAACTCATTTAAATGCCTCATTTTGTCAGAGACTTCAATAAACAAGGCAATAATCAACATTCGTCACTATAGCAACATCAGGAAGCTTACCAATTAGAAGTGGCCAGTGCCTTCCAAAATAAAAAATTTCTCTATATTTGTTATTTGAGGTAATTTCTCTGTATTTAGGCCATGGATCTTTAAAATTTGTATCCAATGATAAAATTAATAATTCAATTTACATATTGTCCAACTTTCAGCATCACAGCTTTAAAAAACAATTACTTATTCAATTTATTACAAGTGTTCCTCTAATTGTTTTGAGCAGTGTATTAATAACTAATAAGAAATTGAACACCCCAGATAGCAAAAAAATCTGGAATTTATCAAATTAATTGTAAGGACTGCAATAAATGATACATAGGAAAAACAAAAAGGAATTTGGACACTCGCACTAAGGAACATTTCAGAAATATTAAAAATGGTGAAATTGAAAAATCAACTATTGCAGCACATAGTTTATTGGAGAATCATAAAATTGAAAAAAGAAGCCCAACTTTTAAAACATTTGGAAAAACCTTTAGAATTGACAATTTGGGAGAAGATATATATATTCAGAAGAACAAATTTAGATCCATGAATTTTGAGATTCCTGATGAACGTGACCTCATCTCAAAGTTCACCAAATCAACACCAGATGGCAATGTTATTGATGGAGATTCCAACAAAAATCTGGTAGTCATAATGTCGGTTGAAAATGAGAGAGATCCTTCTCTTGAAAACTAGTTCCCATGTTTGAAGAAACATAAAATATGAGGTAAGATGTTAAAAATGACTAATTAATTTACGTATTTTTAAAACTTGTTGAATTTGATGTAATTGTTATATATTTTAAAATAAAATTGCAGAATACTTACTTAAGTCTTTTAATTTCAAGAATAACAGATCTCAACTTTTCTCTGTTCTCCACCATTTTGTGAATCCAATCCACAGGAATGACTGAAACTCCAGCCGTGTTATGAGTATTGATTTGGTACTCATCTTCGATACGCAGTAGCTGCGAATTTGAGATCCCCAGGTCATCATCTAAAAAATTGTCATTGCTTACAGATTGCCCCAACATTTGCTCTTGAATCTTTGGGGCCTCACTAGCTTTTGTTGGAGATTTGTAAAGGTTTTGCATATTACTGTTGAATTTATTATCTTGTAACTGTTTTATTATAGATTGAGGTGGAATATTTTTTGTGTTAATTGTTTGATTTAATGATTCTGGAAATTCAGTATTGTTTTTTACAACTGGAATTGTTTGCTTTTCTTCTATGTTTCTGTCACACCTTATTTGTTTAATAGAAATCACATCTGCATCCTCTTTTGTTTCAATTAATGGACTCTCATTTGAATTTGATACAAGTTCTTTCCTTGTTATCAGGTTATTGAAACTTGGTATATTTGCATTGTCTTTAAATCTATTACATGATTTCTGTTGTAATCCAGAAATATATTTTGTTTCAGTATTTGATAGTGTATTTTCTGAAATTTCCTTACAGGAATTTCTATCATATTTGAAAGGTACAGTTTTATTTTCAGTAGGATTTAAATTTTCCTGTGTTATTTTACTGAGATGTTTATATTTTCCTGTCTCTAAGTATTCATTCTGTTTGTTTATCAGCTGTGAATTTTCTCCTTTTGAATTCATTTTAATATCAGTCTGCATGGCTAACTTTGGTACAGTGTTTTCTGCTTTTTTTGTTTCCTCTGGCATCTTTTTATCAAATTTATGTTCATTAAGTTTATCTTCCAATTTCAGGATACTATCAGTAATAAATGCATTGTGTGGTTTAGACATTTTAAAATTTTCACTATTACATTCAATATATTGATAGTTTTCTGTATTTAATGATATATCAGTAGCTTTATTATTCTGGGGAATTTGTTGTTCATTGTTGATTTTTGTTAAATTTGTGCTATATAATGCAATGTCATTTGAATTCTCCAAAGAAGTAGCATTCCTTGTTGCTATATTTGAGTTTACTATATTTTCATTAAACTCTGATCCATTTTTATTATTCTCATTGTTTGTAAGTGGATTAAATTCACAGAAAGAAGTGGCAATATGTTTAAATAGTGTATTAATGTCTTTGTTTTGTAAGCCAAAGTTATTTGTTATATTCTGGCCTATAGCAAAAATAGGCTTTTGTTTGTTATTATCATCCAAACAATCAGAATCTGATACAGGTTTGTCAGCTATTTGGTTTCCTTCAGCAGTATGCTTTTCTTTCTGAACATTACTGCCTTGTGAATTCTGTTTATTAATTTTGGATGATTGTGAAAAACCAAGTATTTTCTCCTCTGTCTCACATTCTTGAATTTCATCAATATATTCTTGTGTTTTTTGTTCGTAGATTTGACTCGTGCCAGAAATCATCTTTGGGCTGTTTTTCACTTGATTGCTTGTGTTTTCTGTTTCCATTATTGTATTTTGAAATTTATCATCAGTTACAACATTTAGTGTTACATTTTCATTATTTTGTGGAATACAAGTAGAATTACCTGAATTGCTTACATTTTCTTTAACTATAACTTCTATTGCATTCATAGCAGGAGATTCCTGAGCAATTTTTACGTTCATGTCAGAAATAGAATTAGTACAAAAATATTCTTCTAAAAGATGTGTCGGTGCTCGTGGGGAGTTAATTTGTTTAGTTTTTTCATTATCATTTAAAACTTGTTCCTTACTTAAATTTGTGTCATCAGTTTCATTTAAGGAATGCACAATTAAAGCTTTGGTAACATTACAATCATCATTTTCCGTATTTGTACTGACATTTTGATTAATTTTATGAAAATCAAGTGTAATTTGCGACAAAAGTCTTATCTTTTTCCTCGTTATTATTACTTTGTTTCCTAGTACATGTGTTTATTTCTGATTTAGGTTCAAACATCAAGGAATTATTTTCAACATTTGTGCTATTTTTATGTATTAAATTATTTTGTGACATCTGATTTTCAATATTTAATATGTTAGAAACAGTCACAGATTTTTGCTCATTCACTTTACTGACTGCTTGAAAAGGGTTCAAGACTTCCTTTTGAATTGATGGTTCATCTTCTACCATTGTTATGCAAATGTTAGGTTGAGACATTAAAGAATTATTTTCAACATTTGTGCTATTTTGAAGCATTAAATTATTTTGTGACATCTGATTTTCCTTATTTAAAATGTTAGAATCTTGTTCATTCATTTTATCTAGTGTTTGAGATGGGTTCATAACTTCCTCTTGAATTGATGATTCATCTTCCATTATATCTTGTGAAAAATCTGCTTTCTTTGGAATGAACTCCTGTGTTAATTTTTCAGTGATAGAATCATCAGAGTCATTTTGTACAATTGGATCTGGCATACTGCATGAAATTTCCATGTTCTCTTCTCCAAAAATTACTGATGATTGAAGGTGTTCTTTCTTATTTGGAGAAGTTACTTTTGAGTTTTCTTTTTCTAACTTTTCTTCAACAAAGCTGGATGGCATCTTTTCAGTGTCATTTTTACAATCAGATTTTAGAGGGGGTTGCCAATTCTTTATTGCACATTTTGTTGTGCTCATATCTGGTTGAGATAAACTTAATGTTTTGTTTGTATTTGTTTTTTTCTGCTTTAATTTTCTCTCATTTAGTGCTACTTTAGGAAATAATTGGTTTGAAGTCATCCCACTCTTTGTTCTTGGTTTTTTGAGAGGATTTGATTTGTTGAAAACTACACTACCTGTAAAAAGATGAAATTCAGTTTACAATACAGAACAACATAAACGTTAATAAGTACAATTTTTAAAAAAGTGGCTCATCTCTAGAACAAAATTCTGTTAAAGTATTTTTGTTGTGTTTCTTAGGCACTATCTGTAAATTTATGCACATTAGTTTATAATGTAGGAGACTGTAAAAGGTTTTTATTATTTTATTTATTTAATGCAGGGCACTTGAAATACAGATCATTCACCCAAATGACAGACCTTATTAACATATTTACAATAACTATACACAATAGAAACAATAACATAAAAACACTATAAAAATATAAATAGAATAATCGTAAGTAGATTAGGAGGTTTGCAGTGAGATCATTTTCCCTCTTGCCTCCCAGTAGCGTTGATGGAGTGTAGAAGTTGTTAGTGCAGAACAGTGAAGTAGGTGGGCAGAATCCATATTGGCACCAGTCCTGCACAGCGTACAGAGAGGATTGTTCAATATTCCCAGACAATGAAGATGGGTAGCGAGACAGTCATGTCCTGTTGCAATCTGAAATTTTGAGACAGCTTCTTTTCGTGGCCAATCTGGTACTTCAGAAACAATTTTATTTCTCCATTGGCTTTCTTTGGTCATTTCTAACAATGCCAGATGGTATTCAGATTTTATCTTGGCATGGATAGCAGTGGCAGATCTATGGTAAGGAATTTCTTTCATGGTGCTTGTAGAATTTGAGTGCCTCGTTTTGCAAGAAGATCTGCAGCTTCATTTCCTGTGATCCCACAGTGTGATGGTATCCATTGCAGTGCAACTCGCTTTTGGAAGCAAATAAGGCTGTTGATGAATTTCCTGCACTCTACAACTTCTTTGCTATAAGCCGCTGTTAGATAGTTTACAATTGCACTAATTGCTGCTTGTGAATCTGATAGGATAACAACATTAGAGAAGGATTCTGGTCTACATGTGAGGTGGAAAAGTGCTGTTCAAATGGCTTCTATCTCTCCATCAAAAGGGACACAATCTTTGCCAAGTGAAATATATGTTGCGAACAGATGTGACTGTAAAAGGTTAGAATATTAAAAGTCTTACCTGAGATCTCAGTCATCCTCGAGTAAGTATTTAATCATTATTATGACTGAGATCTCAGGTACATATTTTATTATTTTTACCTTTTATTTACTAACACCAGTGATTCTGTGGCAAAATCAGTTAGATGCTAACCTCTCACTGCTGGGTTTCTGAGATCGAGTCTTGGTCAACCCATGTGAGTTTTGTGGTGGACAAAATGGAGCTTGGGCAGGTTTTTCTAGGGTTTCTCCATTTTCCCCTGCCACAATTTCATTCTACCATATTCCCCATACTCATTTCATCCATTTACTTTCATTCATCTGCCCCTAAGATGGTGCATTAGGTGTTGTCGGCCGGCACCCTTGTCATTCATATGTTCATCTCATCCCATCCCTTGACACGAGTTGAGGATATATATTTATACTAACACCAATGGTGATACATAATAAATTTTTATAAGTGCTGATACTGTAATTTAAATAAAAATAACAAAACATGGACAAATTATTTTGTAGAATGTATGGTATATGCATGTAACTATGCAGCAAAAAGGTTGAAAATATGCTCTTAAAATTAAAAAAAATATGCACAAAAATTAATTTTCTTCATATAGTAAAATACACTATTTTCTCACATCATTTTATTAATTTTTTATGAAGCAACAATCGTAATATTTTACTTTTTCACTCCTAATTGAAGTTAATAATTGTATATTATTTTAGGAATTCTCACTATGAGGTATATTCATTAAGATAGAATATTTTTTATCACTCACCTCATATTGTTCTTCTTATTTGATTATAAACTAGTTTCGGAACATTGTGATATTTTGAGAATCTATCTGGACAAAAGTCAATTTAGGAACATGTCTTAATTGGTGATTTTGCTGAATAAATTTAAAGCAAACAAGTTATATTACAATCCAGTACATTTTCTAGGAACCGAACAGTAATAGGTATAAACAGGTCGGAACGGCCGGCAACCTGAGCCTTACCGACCAACTGCTCCCTGCTATCTGAGTTTGCTCGATGAATACGCTTTGTTTCTGTGTTCTAGTGGTGATTTTGTGGAAGTCTCAAGGTAAATTCTCATTTTATTTTGTAAGTAAGTATTTTAGTTTAATCATAAATATTAAATTAACAGAGTGAGGTTTTTATTTAATCACAAATAGTACTTTTTTAGTTTCATCTAGGGTTTTAGTTTATTTCCCCACATTTCCCTGTTCATTGAGTATATTTTTCTGAAAGGTCTACTTCTACACTACAAGAAAAATGTTCATTTGCCTGCAAAAGTTTGCGAACCCATACAACTTTTTCTTATTTTTAGAATGACTACACAAATTTCTCGTCATTCGTTTTTTGACTTTGGTTTTCTAACGCCAAAGAATCAAGATACGATGCTTTGTTGCATCATATTTTGCAATAACTTGGCATAGAGTCAGTTTCAGATATATTTTGAAGAGTTTAAAAGCAACAATCAGTGGAGTTAGTAAAAAAATTGACGAAAGATGGTCAAAATCAGGAATACATCGAGAACGCTTGGTTGGAAGTGAACATTTCATTTATGGGTATTGTCAGTGAACCTATCGTTGATTTCTCAGTACCTGGAATAAGTAACCGGGCCGGAAGACCACGTAAGTCTTTGAAATTTTCAGTGAAAAAACAAAGTGACGGCAAATTTGTCATTTTCTTGAAACTATGTGTCTAGAAGAGATATCGATAGCAAACGAAGTACAGCCTCACCAGTCAGGAATAAGGGATTCAGCAACTATTATTAAAGAGCTTTGCCAGTTTTCACCCAGAAGAGGTACAGAAATTAAAAAAAGCACGGAGGTGTTTAATAGTCCAAAGCAAGGTGGGCTTTCGAATGACCAAGCTCTGGCATTAATCGTTGATCCAAATCTGTCGACATACGAATATGGTATCATACGCGAGCAAACAAAATTAATTAACAAAAATCTGTACCCAATGCCAGTAAGTGTGCATAAAATTTTATTTCATGGGAAAGATATAATTTTGTTTTTATTATTGATTTAACATTTCTCACTGAAAGATAAATTATATTTGAAGACGCAAATTTTTCTCTTATATGCATTGTAATTGCATCTAGATCGTAACTTGCCTCGGTAGCTCAGTTGGTAGAGCATTTGGCCCCGGCAAGCCAAAGGTCCCGGGTTCAAGTCTCGGTCTAGGCGAAAATTTTTCTCTTCAAATATCCAATTGAGGGTCTTTCCACTTTTCAGCGGTTGCTCTTTTACCAGCCGGCTGCTGGCCCTTCACATCCACATGTGTCAAATCACAGAGGTAGATGATCAACAGCCAGTGTAGGGGTGACGTGGTTAGTATGTCGAGTCCCCCAGCCGTTATAGCTGGTTCCTCAACCTGGAGCCGCTACTTATTGTAGCTACCCAATTGCCTCACGATGCTGGGTGGGCACCGGTCCCATACTGGCCGAAATACCATGAGAAAATTTCTTCCCCCATGGAGACTCGAACCAGCGCAAGTCCCGTAGCTCTGCGCCAAGGCTTCCTACCTTAACCCTCGGCTACGGCGCGGGACTCTTCAAATATAAGATATAATTTCTTCATGTGTTTTACCAATCGGTCAAATGTGTGAAGAAGCTCAAGAGGCAAGAAATAAACACAATAGGAAATTTAGAGAACTTTTCACAAGAAAAACTTTTAGAATTAGTACAAACCGAGATTTATTGAATAGATTGTTAATTTCATGAGATACCTTTATTTCTAGTTTGTGTGAGGCTCCAAAAACCAAACATGGTAAAATTAAACATGAGGTATACGAGCTATTAGAAATAACAACTCCAACTGTTGAACGTGAGATACCAATAGAGGAAACAGAGATTCTGAAGACTCAGATCAAAGTATTGAAGAATCTGATGGTGATTCTAACTAATCCTAATTGCACTAAATTGTGTATTGATATTATTTTTATATTATTAGTAGTAAAATATGTTTTTTTTAAATTATACGTCTAAAACTTTCAGAATATTTTTTTTTATTTATTCATTTACATTTCACCACCTAATGACACATAAATATGGGACAAAATAATTTTGTCCAGCCAGATTTTCAAAATACCACACTGTACTGCGGTTTGAACTCAGGGCCTTTAGCTTTATATGCTAATGCTCTGCCACTAAGCTATCCTAAGGCCTCCAATCTGAATGAACATTTTTCTCTTATACATTTTAATTCCCGAGAGCATTAATAGCTTGTGAACGAACCTGGTTGAGTGGTAGACAAGGCCTTAAGGCCTTAACTCTGCCAGGTAAAATAAAGCTATTATTATTATTATTATTATTATTAACTGTTGTTCAATATGTGAATGGCAGCTTCTTATTTAAGAAGACTTTTAATGGGAAATTAACTTCACTTTATAAAGACATAGAGCTTCTTTCGATGTTAATTGATGAAATAGTATGTTTAAAAAACCACATGATATAAAAATGGAAGACTTTATATATATATATTGAGATGTAATGGAAGATAATCAATAAGAGTGGAAATAGTTTATAATCTGTGGCCTTTTTAACATTTATATCAAGGCATTCGTGCTACAATAGTCGGACATAGACCTAACTTGTAAAAACAAAAAAAAAAAAAAGTGGATGGACTCTAGAACACAATTCTGTTTAAGTATTTTTGTTGCCTTTCTAGTCAGATAATAAAACATGATGATACGCCATTGCCTTATAAGCCAGATATATTTAAGGGAAACACTACAAGAATTTTCATTTTGATGATAATTCACAACCAGAGCATAGTGAGAGAAGTAAATTGTTCAAAGAGAGAAAACTTGCATGTTATTTTAAGACTATTTAGTGAATTATTTTTTTAATAAAATGTTCTATTTCCATCTTCTTAGACAGGGACATGCCTCCTATATTCCAATGTAGTATAGGAATTTCATCTCCTAAAGTGGTCCCTGCCCGGAGATCCAAATGAGACCTTTTTATCTCCGGAACTATTTCCTTTAGGAAGCATCATGCCATATTTGTTGTTCATTTAGCACTACCCATGGAGCACGTGTGACTTAAAGTATGTCACACACACGGACAACATTACTCCTTGAAGAGAACTTATATTAAAATCATTGATTTTGCAGTTACTCTAAGGCAGTGATAAATAAAATGATATAAACGAATGTATATGAAATTGTGCCTTTCTTCAAAACATTAATATTTCCACCAAACAAGAAACAAAAATATTTATTTGTTATTTATAAAATCTTCTATAAATTTGATATATTTCATATAGTTGCTAAGGTAAATAAGTTTTTAAAAGTCTATATTTTTAAACTTTTGAAGCTACAATTCACTAATAGAACATAATGTTGTTATATATAATAATCTACATACTTTTCATTAGAACTTACTTACATACTTACTCACTGGCACTATCGAACCCGTAGGTTCATGGCCGCGCGGACATAAGCTCTCCATACATCCCTATCCTGAGCTAATCCTTTCCAGTCATTCCCTGTATAATCTACTTCCCTCAAATCATAGTTAATGTTATTCTCCCACCTCATTCTTGGTCTACTAATTGGGCGTTTTCCCTCTGGTTTTCCTATAAGAAGCTTCCTTGCATGTCTTTCATTCCCCATACGTGCCACATGTCCTGCCCATCGCAGTCTACGAGACTTAACTGTTCTTATTATATCTGGCTTCCTATAAAGACCATGTAGTTCATTGTTATGTATTCTTCTCCATTCACCTGTCTGTTCATCTCTCTTTGGTCCAAAAATTTTCCTAAGTACTTTATTCTCAAATACTTGTAATCTCCTTTCCTCCCTTAAAGTAAGAGTCCATGTTTCGCACCCATATAATATAACTGGTAGAATAATAGTTTTATATATTTTCAGTTTAACGTTTTTTGAGAGGAGTTGAGACATCAAGAGTCTCTGTAATGCATAATAGCACGCATTTTCAGAATTGAGCCTACGTTTAATTTCTTTGTGCATCTCATTCCTATTTGCGATTATTGTTCCTAGGTATTTGAATTCAGCCACTTCCTCAAAATTTCCCTCATTTGTCATTAGCTGTCCATTTCCATTATATAATGTATTTCTACGTGTGACCATATATTTAGTTTTATTGGTATTTACTTCCAGTCCTAATTTCTCAATGTTACTGAATAGTGTGTGCGTGTTGTCCTTTAGTATCTCCTCGCCATCGGCCAATAGTACTACATCATCAGCATAAACTAACAGCTTATTAATATCATTGAGTTGTAAGCCTTCCTCATTCTCTACAGATTTAATGGCATGCTCTAGTACAAAATTAAATAGTAGAGGAGATAGTGCATCTCCTTGCTTCAACCCATTCTGGATTTCAAAAGTGTCCGAAGACTGTTTGCCTACACGCACCCTACTCTTTTTGCCATTTAGACACATTCGTATAAGTCTAACTAACTTTTTAGGAATTCCGAACTCCAGCAGGATACTATATAACTTCTCCCTCTTAATTGAATCATATGCTTTTTTGAAGTCTACATACAGTTGATGTACAGTACCATTATATTCCCATTTCTTTTCTAAAATCTGTCTTATACTAAAAATCTGATCTGTTGGACCTGTTTCTTCTAAATGCACATTGATGATCTCCTAGAATGTCATCAATATAGGGAGTAAGTCTGCTGACTAATATATTTGTTAGAATTTTGTACAAAGTTGAAAGTAATGAGATGCCCCTGTAGTTGTTTCCATCAGTTTTATCTCCTTTCTTATAAATTGGTACGATAATTGATTCTTTCCATTAGAACTATATATCAAAATTTATCACAATACTTACATAAATATGTAATAAAAACCTATAAAATATGGAGCACTTAGGAACAGGATATTTTCTTTTCTCAACATATATATTTTATAGAATATAAAAAACCTTCAAAATAAGAAATATGAAGACATAGCGAAATATACTGAAACGATAAAACACCTCCCTAGAACAGCAGTAGCTCTCTTCAGATTGGAAATGGACCATGACTTTACCTTCATAGAATGGGGATTGTCCCTAGAACTATGGGATGCTCCTTGGGTGGAGAAAATGTTCTCCTAAGCAAGGAACATTTGCTAAATTGCAGGCAACTTGACCCCGAGAGAAAGGACAGGAAAGACTCTGCAGGACTTTATTGAGAAGCAAGAGGACTAATGGTGTAAACCAAGCTCCAGCCATATGAAAACAATAGCAATTAATAAAAAATAATCACCACATATAATTAAATAATATGTACATATGGACAGAGCGATAAGAAAATAAAGAATGGATAAAATTAGAAAATGAAGAATTAGAGGGACAGTGAAAGTGATAAAATTATTCTTGAAGTAATTGAACAAAAATTGAGTGGTTTGGACATCTTAAAAGAATGTGAGAAGACAGAATTCCGAAAATGGTTTTTGGTTGGTATGCTGAAGGGAGAAGGAGAAGAGGAAACCACAGGAACAATGGATGGTGGGATTAGGAGAAAAATGAATAGAATGGAATCGACAGAAGAAAATGTGCAAGACAGGAACTTTTGGAACAATATAATTGTTTTAATTTAATAAAGTATGAAATGTCAATAAAATACTTTTCACAGTTAACAATAAAATATATCACCATTAGTTTTAAAAAAAAAGTTGCAATTGATAATAATCACTTACATGAAGAGCACATCCAACACTCTTTATTTTGAGCAAACTTATCACTTTTCTCATTCAAATTTGAAATATCCATAATGAAGAAAATTGCCTAGATTGTAGAATAGTTACTATATTCATTATTTTTAATTTTTAGAAAAAGTAGTAATATACTCCACACATGTCCCAACAATCCAGTGACTGCAGGAAGATTGCAATGTAGATTGTTATTTACAGCCAGGTTGCACAAACCCCAAAATAAAAACCAATGAAGATTTGTTCCATCCAAATTGCAGTAGATTTGCAACAAGAACATGTCATGGCTCACTCTATGTTATAAATAATATGTTGTTAAGAGTTCATTTAGATTAAAAACATTTTTTAAATCTTAGTATGGATATAATAAGTTATTTGAAAACTGATAGATAGTTGTATAAATCTGCCACACCCTGTAAAAACCACTCCTTATATATACAGTGTGTCCCAAATTGATGTATTCACTCTTTGAAACGTTATTTCTCAGCAACGAAATGAGACAGAAATACAATTTTTGTTGTGTTTGATCCATAGGGCACTGGAAAAGCATAGCAACACATTCATCGATCTTCACGTCTTTATAAACAACAATGGCGGCGAGATTATCATTCGATGAATGTATGTGGATACTGAAGTGTTATTAGAAAGTGGAGAATGTTGTTGAAGTGCAACAATGTTGGATGGTTGAATTTGGGACACCACCACCAACATGGGTAACAATAACAAGAATCCGAGACAAGTTTGAAGACGATGGAACAGTGCAAGATGTGTTGAAAGGTCGGTGCGGAAGAAAGAGACGTTTGATTGATAACGAGAGTACTGTTGCAGTGCACGATCCCCAGAGGCAATGTTCTCGTGAGATTGGTATCAAGAAAAGCATTCATCAAATTTTGCGGGCCAAAAATGGAAGCCTTACATTCCGAGACTTCTCCATGCACTAAATGAGGACGACCCAGATAGACGACTGCAATTTTGTTAGTGGTTCCTGCAGAAGTGTGACGAAAGGGAAGATTTTCCAGACTTAATTGTTTGGTCAGATGAAGCCAGCCCCATTCAAACTTAATGGCACGATTAATCGACATAATTGTGTGTACTGGGCTAACCAAAACCCAAACATCATTGAAGAAAAGACTGTCAATCTTCCAGGAGCATTGGTATGGTGTGGTTTGTCTTCTTAAAGATTAATTGGGCTGTACTTCTTCCAAGGGACTGTCACTGGTCAAACTTACCTGGAAATGTTGGAAATCATGATTCCACATATTGAAGATCTCTTTGAGAATGAAAATGAAGTTTACTTCCAACAAGATGGGGCTCCACCTCACTTTCATGTCGATGTGAGAAATTTTCTCGATCGCACATTAAATCAAAGATGGATAGGACAAATAGGAAGTGCTACGGAGTTCCCACCTCGATCTCCAGATTTATCCCCTCTAGACTTCTTTCTTTGGGGAACTGTAAAGAACACGGTGTATGCCACAAAACCTCAAACACTGGAGGAACTGAGAGATCAGATTGAGCATGCCGTCAATGACATTCCAATAACAATAATCCAAAACATGTGTCGTTGTTCTGTTCAACGTCATTGTTGGGAGTGTACTGCGACAGGAGGTGAGCATTTTGAACATGTACGGGCTTAAGAAATAAAACAAAAAAATTGTATTTCTATCTCATTTTGTTGCTGAGAAATAATGTTTCAAAGAGTGTATACATCAATTTGGGACACTCTGTAGAATGTTACCCTGAGATTTTTCTTCTGTGAACTCTTATGTTTTGAATTGAAGAATGTTTGTACAACAACAAAATTTTGTTTCCATATCAAATATCATGTATGCATGCGAAAAAAAAAATCTCAGTTTTTATCAGTTATATGCATAACACTATGATTTCTACATTTGTCCTAGAATTATTGCCAATTTTATTACATTACATTTGTCCTAGAGTGTTTAGTAATTTTATTTTGTGCTAATAAGTATTTTTTGGTTGAATGGAAAAAATTAATCCACTGAATATCGATAGCCAAGTAGTCTTAAGGTTCCACGCCTTAGTGCAGAGATGTGGGATATACACTGGTTCGAGTTCCTATGGGGAAGAAATTTTCTCATGGAATTTTGGCCAGAATGGTCCAGTATGACATCCTGAGGAATTTGGTTAGCTACAATAAGAAGCTAAGAAAACGAGCTATAATAGCTGGGGACCTAAAATATCACCCTATAGTGGCTGGACAATCTTCTAACTCTGTAAATGACACATGTATAGGTAAGGCCTGCAGCTAACTGGTAGACAATGGGAATTCAAGGTGTGTCGCACCATGGAGAATATTTTTTATAGACAATTGTTGTGTCAAGGCTGATAGAAATTCATCAAAGTTTCTTCTTCTTCTGCTTTCCTATCTGTCATTACAGCATTGGGGCTACCCCCTCAATCCACTTCCTACAGAGTTCCCTGTTTTTTACCATCCTCAGTTCCCCGATTCCCTTTTCTATTTTAGATTCTCCAGTAACAGCTAAGAAAGCCAGAGAACAACTGAGTCAACAGGAATTTGAAAAAATGGTGTAATCATCTGCATAAAGGAAATGGGGTTGTTCTATATAAAGAATATACTCCAGCTAATCATTGGATTAGAAATAGGATGAATCTAATGTCTTCTGAATGGCAAAATGCAGGCAAATGTGTTCACAGTTCAAACCGTACCAAGTAGATTCCATGGGAATAACTGTTGTATGCACTGCCTCAGTGAGTTTGAAACTCCTGCCCATGTCTTTGGATCTTGCCCTTTCAGAGAAACCTTTCATATCACTAGGCACAATAGAGTAAGAAGTTTCATTGCTCCAACTTTTGTTCAAAAAAGATCACAGTCGACAAAGAAATTCATGAGATAGCTGAGAATGGCAGTACATATAATTTTGATATATACCAACAATTCTGTTCTCATAATTGATCATATAACAGGTTTTGAATCCAGTCTTAAACAACCAAATAAGGTGAACTTGGATCCTACTATCCCTTGTTATAAGGATGATAATTACCATCTGCACACTATCTCCATCCAAGGTTTACTTTTAGATGCTAGGGGCACAAAAAAACATGATCATTCCTGAAGCAACTAGGAGCTGTAACAACCATACTGAAAGGCTCAATCTCCATCTTAAGAAACCATCTGTATGGTCAGTCTCCAAATCCTGCTTCTTGATTCTCCCCTATATTATTCTTTCACATACATTCTAGTTTCATGCTTATTACACAGATTAAAAAAAAAGTATTGCCTAAATTATCTATGAGTATTGTTTTCATTCTCTATTGTAAAGTATAATTTGTCACTTTTGGCAGACCCTATTTGGATAAGTTTGTTAAATAAATAATAAATAAATTCAATTAGGCCTAAAATATTATAAATTTGATACAAAACTTTAAACTCAAATATAATTCTGAAATTATTGTGGCATAAGCCCTATATATCATTATCCCCCCTCCCAATTCTAAAGTCGTTTATTTTTTGTTATTCAATAATGCAAATAAATAAACAAATTCATATTCAAATTGTGATTATTCGTTGTGATAATTTACCTGCACGCTTTACTCCCCATCTTGCTTGAATTGCAGCTGCTATTGCATTTGGAAGTAAATTATATTTTGGCACACTTCTTTCATCTCGAGACATGATAATCCAAGGATAATGTGTTGATAAACTATAAAAGGATAATTAAACAATAATTTATAATTCTTGAAAAGTTTGTCAAAATGGTTATTTTTTTAATTCATTGCATTTCAAATTAAATTGTATTAAATTATATATTCATATTTTATATTAAATTATCAATTCATATTATATTAAATAGAAGAGTCTTAATATAAAATATTAATATTATTTACATTTGTAGTTGAATATGTATCCCACGAAATGAAGTAAAATTTTATTTATATAAGCAATTATTAAAACAAGACTTTCAGTTTTAGCGCTAACAAAAAATGCACAAATCGCGTGATTTTTTTGTGTGTAGACTGCAGACAGATGAAACCGCTGCATCCATTGTGATTGGCCGGTTCATTCAGTTTAAACATGGCGCCTTTGCGTATAAACAATTTATGTTTGATGTACAAATTTTGTATTATTTACGTCTGGACATTATTATATGAGTTATTCGAGGTGGTTAACCCTTTTAGACGAACATAAGTGATATATTAAGTGAAACTAAAGAGAGTGATAATTTTAAGGTCGTTATCAACATCAAGAATTTACGATTATAACCTCTTCTTTTCATGTTGAGCATTGTGTTATTGACGAGTCAATGTTTTTTATTATGAAAATTGTATCCCAGATGTTTCATTCGCTAATACCTGGTTCAAAGTTAATTATCATTTTTAATTTCAAGATATATAAAATAAATTAGAATCTTATGATTGTGTTCGTGGGGTCATTTCTGGAAGTGCTACAGTGGTTGTCGAACCAAATTTTTCTACAGATAAAACGAACATTTGTACTCTTTGCGAATGGAGAAGACTACATAACAATGAACTATATGGTATTTATCCATAGGAAGCCAGATATAATGAGAACAGTCAAGTCTGGTAGACTGCGATGGGCAGGAAATGTGGCACGAATGGGGAATGAAAGACATTGCATGGAAGCTTGTTTTAGGAAATCTATAGGAGAAAACGTCCAGTCGGTAGACCAAGAATGAGGTGGGAGAATAAAATTAACTATGATTTGAGGGAAGTAGATTATACAGGTAATGATTTGAAAATATTAGCTCAGGATAGGGATGTATGGAGAGCTTATGTCCGCGAGGCCATGAACCTATGGGTTCGTTAGTGCTAGTGAGTGAGTTAATTTATTCATTAATAGCTAATACCCGATTTGAGCTGCTATGCCTAAATAAATTTAATGTATTCTTTATTTTTAGTGTAATAAGTAAAAATAACAAAATAATTGTAAATGTACTTTGTAATTCATTTTAGATACTCCCCTGCATCCGAGATGAAATAGACCAAATATGGGAATTGCTAGAGTAAATTTTTAATTTTGAATTTCAAGTAAACACCCACTTCTAATGATCGGATTTTACTGATTTTTTTTTTATAAAACCCCACCTCAGTTTATTTAAATGGTGTACACTGAGTTTCGTTGTGAAATATAAAAAATTGTGCCTGCTAGAACAATTTTTGGCTCAACTGCACTTCTACTAGCGCTTGATTTTTCAGTTATATTGTTGTAAACTATAGCTCTTCTTCTGTATTTACTAACATTATTCAATATTTTAAACTTTTTCAAACAATTTTTATAGCTATGATGATCTTGAAGAAGATTTTCGGGCTGTAGGCCACGTCTGGCATCCTCAAGGGTTGTCTTGCAAGACAACCCTTGAGGATGCCAGACGCAGTCTCTGGCGAAACGTCGGGGAACTACAAGCCTCACGACCACGGCCTACAGCCCGAAAATCTTCTTCAAGATCATCATAGCAACTCCGGCCGTGAAAGTCTATGTGAATTTTTATTCATTATTAGACAATTTTGAAGTATTTATTTAAATGTGCAAATCACAATATTATAACACTCTTAGACAATATTGTGATGCTAACTGCTATTTTCCCCACAGAGTATATTACTTAGTCTATGATTTTTCTCTCACTGTTTTGGGTTATCGCTGGTTGGATCAGCATCAGGGAGTGATAAGTAAGTGTACATCCATTTTTAATAAACGTTTGGTAATTTTAATATTATTAATATTTTTTTTAACATAGATTTGGGGATTTATTGCAAATATTGGTCATTTCAATTTCATAGCGACGGTTAGTAATCGAGGATGTTAATCGATGTGTAGTTCGATTGTGGGTTATCGCTGGCTCTATAAACTCTGACGCATGCGCACTATTGTTCTATAGGATTTTGAAAATATTTCACGTTAGTTTAAGTGCAGTTTTCCCCAATTTTTAAATTTACATTTCAAGTGAACTCCTACTTAATGGTTTTTAGTAAAAGAAATAGTGGTTACACTTGCCATATCTGAAAACTTATATGTAAAATTTTTATGAAGATCGGTGAAGAACGTTCGAAGATTTAAGATTTTGTACAAATATAATTTACTTTTTTATTCATATAGATGAAATGATTATTAATGATAAAGAAAATTCAATCATGAATTTGTATTGACAGATGAAAATAAAAAAAATCCATTCAGATTGACTGCCCCTAATATTTAAAATAATGTTCTACTGAAGCTGAATAAAGAAAATCCTGAAATTAACGTTTTAATTGTGTACATTTTTATGTAACTCGATATCTTCAAATCAGTTTGTTGTAGAATACTCACTTTAGCTGCCATTTTTCTTATTGTGACGCTATGAAATGAAATAGCATTATATGAGACAGGACAATCATCTGTTTTTATAGCACAGCAATGTGAAATTGTTTATTACAGAAGCACATTCAATAAAGGAGTACGTGTTTGTAATAGGGCCTAAACGTTATGTTGATAAACGTAATGCATTGAGTGAACAACAAAACCAAGTTTTAAAATTCTAAACATTGATTCATTCCCTTATTCGGGAAAATATTTATAAATTGACAGAATTATTTTATAGTCATATCAGAATAATAGTAAAAGTGTCAATGCAGCACTTAATAAGACATTGAAACTTGGGCTTATGGTTCCACATTAGGTCGTACTCTTTTCCCATATGTTGCAGATAATTATGGGATCGTTGCCAATTTCGTCTTTTAGAAGGTATATTCTGTCAAATTTACCTGCAAATTTTAAACACACAATTTGTGAAATAGTTTCAATTCTTACACTATTATATCTTTCTAACTAACTCACTGGCACTATCGAACCCATAGATTCTGCACAAGGATTTGTTTTAATGAAACTGGGAGAAAAAATTTTAAACGTTTAAGATAATGTAAGATGGAGCAAGTCTTTTTACATATTGTGTTTCACTTGTATTTGCCAGGTTGAATTTGTGTCGATGTAGTCCAAGATCTATTATTGAAGAAGAATAAGGGATGATTATATTATTTATGTAGTTTTTCATCAGAATATGTATGAATATGTGTGTGTGTGTATATATATATATATATATATATATATATCCCATAAGTTCCACATGGGGACACGGATGCTCCATAGTGAGAGTCTTTTTAATCAGGCTAATTTAATTATGCTTATTTACCTACAGATGTCAAGTGATATGTGGTTAGCACATCGCCTCAGTGAGACATCCAGTAGGCAACTGAGATATTACTTGGATGAAGGTCAGTTAAAGTTTGCTTACTTACTTATTCACTGGCACTATCAAACCCGTAGGTTCATGGCCGCACAGACATAAGCTCTCCATACATCCCTATCCTGAGCTAATGCTTTCCAATCATTCCCTGTATAATTTACTTCCCTCAAATCATAGATAATGTTATTCTCCCACCTCATTCTTGGTCTACCAACTGGGTGTTATCCCTCTGGCTTTCCTACAAGAAGCTTCCATGCATGTCTTTCATTCCCCATACGTGCAACATGTCCTGCCCATCGCAGTCTATGAGACTTAACTGTTCTTATTATATCTGGCTTCCTATGAAGACCATGTAGTTCATTGTTATGTAGTCTTCTCCATACACCTGTTTATTCATCTCTCTTTGGTCCAAAAATTTTCCTAAGTACTTTATTCTCAAATACTCGTAATCTCCTTTCCCTTAAAGTAAGAGTCCATGTTTCGCACCCATATAATATAACTGGTAGAATAATAGTTTTGTATATTTTCAGTTTAACGTTTTTTGAAAGGAAATGGGGCATCAAAAGTCTCTGCAATGCATAATAGCACGCATTTCCAGAATTGAGCCTATGTTTAATTTCCTTGTGCATCTCATTCCTGTTTGTGATTATTGTTCCTAGGTATTTGAATTCAGCCACTTCCTCAAAATTTCCCTCATTTGTCATTAGCTGTCCATTACCATTATATAATGTATTTCTACGTGTGACCATATATTTAGATTTATTGATATTTACTTCCAGTCCTAATTTCTTAGTGTTACTCAATAGTGTGTGCGTGTTGTCCTTTAGTATCTCCTCGCTCTCGGCCAATAGTACTACATCATCAGCATAAACTAACAGCTTATTAATACCATTGAGTTGTAGGTCTTCCTTATCCTCTAAAGATTTGATGGCATGCTCTAGTACAAAATTAAATAGTAGAGGAGATAGTGCATCTCCTTGCTTCAACCCATTTTGGATTTCAAAAGTGTCCGAAAACTGTTTGCCTACACACACCCTACTCTTTGTGCCATTTAGACATATTTGTATAAGTCTAACTAACTTTTTAGGAATTCCAAACTCCAGCAGGATACTATATATCTTCTCCCTCATAATTGAATCGTGTTCTTTTTTGAAGTCTACGTACAGTTGATGTACAGTACCATTATATTCCCATTTCTTTTCTAAAATCTGTCTTGTACTAAAAATCTGATCTGTTGTAGACCTGTTTCTTCTAAATCCACATTGTTGAAGTTTGCACAGAGGCCTTTTTATTCAGGCTTGCAGTTCTTTTATGAGCCTGAAAATCTTCAAACTCGGGACCCACGGCTAGAAGTGTCTCCCTTGGATTGTTCCATCTTAAAAATCCATCGACCCCGGCAGGGTTTGAGCCGCGATCAACGGGACTAGAGGCAAGGAACATAACCATTAGACCACCACGGCTGACACCCACCTTCTTTAACCTCTAGGGATTTGATTGCATGCTCTAGAACAAAATTTAATAGCTGAGGAGATAGTGCATCGCTTTGTTTTAACCCATTGTCAATTTCAAAAGTATATGAAAACTGTTTGCCTCCTGCATTTATGACTCAATTAAGATAGCCAAGTGCCTCATCAACTAATTAGTGACGCATATGGATGAATTAATAAAATTCACTCTGTCCTATGTAAAAAAAAAGAACTACTAGGTTAGCGGCCAAATCTCGAGTGGTCACAGGATGGCTACTGCTCTACAGAGTTCAACCTGCCACCCATGTAGTTTCTTTGTGCCATTTAGATACATTCGATTAAGTATAACTTTTTTAAGAATTCCAAATTCCAACAGAATACTATATAGGCCCCAAGTTCTCCTCTTAATTGAATCGTTTGCCTTTTTTTTAAGTCTGCATAAATTCAATATACAGGTGTCGTCATATTCCCATTTTTAATATAATCTATCTTATACCAAAAAAAAAATCTATTGTAGATCTATATCCTCTAAACCCCTATTGATGATTATGTCGTCAATATAGGGATATGGATATATCCATCCATAGTAATTCTGCCCGAGGGCAGGTCTTTCACTGCAATCGTAGCATTTTCATACTATGCTTTGCAGCTTTACTAGGGAATTTTGGTGTGGTAGCTTTCCGTTGCTTTCCACACCGGTGAAGGATAATGATGGGTGGCCGAATGACTTTCAGGGACCGTTGGGCCCTAAGCTTCCTGACATTTGTCTTACAGGTGAGGAAAAACCCCGAAAAAACCTCACCCAGGAGCCTGTCCTTACCGGGAATCGAACCCAGGCCTGCTGCGTGACAAGGCAGCACTCTACCTCGTGACCACAGCAGTGGACTATATGGAGATATATATATCAATATGGATACTTATTCATTTGTTAGAATTTTATAAGAAGTTGAAAATATATATATATACATATATTTATTTATTAAAATTCATCGGAGAACATATTGTTTAAACAACTCACTTCATAGGATTCATGCTTCCATGATATCGCGATTTCAAACATAGTCATGTTCATCTTAAACTGGCTGAAGATGAACATGACTATGTTTGAAATCACGATATCATGGAAGCATGAATCCTATGAGGTGAGTTGTTTAAACAATATGTTCTCCGATGAATTTTAATGATTATACCTCATAATGTTTACTTCCCATCATTAATTTAATATATATTTATTTATTTATTTATTTATTGCTTTTCAACTTCTAATGCATTAGTTCTGTAACTAATATTTATACTGTCTCTAATTTATCATCTTCAGTATCCTGTTTGACATACTATTAATAGCCGATTAAAGTAATTTTTCCATCTATTTAATATTCTGTCCCATAGTGTTATGCCCCAGGATAGGTCTTTCACTACAGTCATAGCATTTTTATGCTTTGCAGTTTTAGTAAGGAATTATAGGTGTGGTAGCTTCCCGTTGCTTTGCACTTCGGTGAAGGATGATAATGATGGTGATGGCCAAATTATGTTCTGGAACCTTTTGGGCCTTAAAACTACCTGACATTTGTCTTCCTGGTGAGGAAAAGAAACCTCACCCGAAGCTTATCCCGACCAGATATGGAACCCAAGCCCGCTGCGTGACAAGGCAGCACGCTACCTCGAGACCACAGCAGTGGACTTATTTAATATATATTTCTGAAATCTGTGATCATATCACCATTTTCATTCCTAATTATATTTGTTCTAGCCTGAAATTGTTTTCTTTCTGTCCTAAATCCCTCTGATGTTCCTATTTGGTTTGTATATTTCGAGTTCAGTTATCTTCTCTCTAAAATAGTTTGTATTTTTAGTCTGTAAAAGCTGTCTGGCAGTTTCCTGTCTGATGTTACTCATGTTCTAAATTTATATCATTTGCTCGTGTAACCAATTAATTTGTGTTATTTTTATTATTGATTTAACATTTCTCAATGAAAGATAAATTATATTTGAAGAGAAAAATTTTCGCCTAGACCGAGACTCGAACCCGGGACCTTTGGCTTGCCGGGCCAAATGCTCAACCAACTGAGCTACCGAGGCGAGTTACGATATAGACGCAAATTTTTCTCTTATATACGTTGTATCTTTGCAAAGATAGAAGCAATGGTTTCAAAAGCATTTGGCGAGAGGGAATTACAACGTATATAAGAGAAAAATTTGCATCTATATCGTAACTCGCCTCGGTAGCTCAGTTGGTAGAGCATTTGGCCCGGCAAGCCAAAGGTCCCGGGTTCGAGTCTCGGTCTAGGCGAAAATTTTTCTCTTCAAATATAATTTGTGTTAGTTTTCTTTTCTTTACAATGTCAGCACATTCGTCTTAACGCTGTTTCTTATTTTGTCTCTACGCTTTTATTATGCTGACAGTTTAATAGTATCTCTTATGAATCATTCTTTATTTATATCAGTTTTTTCCTCAATTGCCTCATTTTCATGTGAATATTTCAGAATTTAAAATCTATTAGTAATTTTGACTTGGTGTTCTATTCGCAGTTCTACATTTCTCTAATTTTTAATTTAAATTATTGAGAATAATTTTTAGTGTTTAATTTGACATTATGTGACATGGTGACTGTATAAAATAATTAAATATAACAAAGGAATTCGGTTAATGTGGACTGTCTGGGTCCACTTTACACGAATACGTATATTTTATCAACAAGGGTGCTATATGTAAAAGCCATAGACTTAATTAATTTTCAATTGAGTTGGTGTTTACTTGATGAAAATCCATATTTATTAATTAAATAAAAATAAAACGTAGTTTTATTTGATTTTCATATTTATTATTGAAGTGTGGCACATGTGACAATGTCTATATAGGACAAACTGGTAGACCTTTTATCTCTCGGATAAAAGAACACATGAGAGCATATAACAGAAATTTAGATTATTCAAAATATGCTAACCACCTATTCCAATTTAATCATTGTTTCGATCCAAATTTTGAAATTTTACAGATTTGTGATAAGGGTAAGAAGTTAGATCTTTTGGAGGCTGTAGAAATTAATAAATTTAAAAGTAGTAAAAAACTGTTAAATTCTCAACTTGATTTGAATGAATCCCCGTTGTTAAATTAAAAAATTTAAATAAATATTGTTGTATTGTTGCTTAGATCAGTTGGAACACAATTCATAATTTGTTAACATGTCTGAAGAAGGTACAGTGTACCGAAACAGCTGTCACTGAATTATATAATAAATATGAAAATCAAATAAAACTACGTTTTATTTTTATTTATTTAATTAATTAATTAATTTTATTTAATATGTTTGTAATTTTACTTAAATCCAAAGACCGTTGCTGTCTGCAGATGAATGTTATAATCAACGATGATATTTCAAAGCATTAAATAAATATCACCGCTTTTTAATTACGATCAGCCATAAATACTTCCAGATTAATTTTGTGCCTGTCTGTATAAATTAATAGAGTAAATAAACTTAAAACAGTCTAAAGGCTTGGATGGACTCTGGGGTCCACTTTACCCGAATATGGAGGTTAAAGTGAACCTTTCCTGTAATGTAAAAAAGTTCATAAATGATAAAGATGTTTCCATATTTGAATAAAGTTACAATGCTATTTCATAGTTACAACACTAATGATAATCACTGTAATTAAACAAAACTCAAATCCCTTAATTATAATAAGAAAAACAACAAATTGAAAACAGGGCTCCAGATTACCTGAAGTTCCTCTACTTTGTGAAATCAGGTTAATATAAACTGCTCGTGAATAATGCCTGAAGCATTGTTTCTTTCTTCATAAATCTGGACATTTACGGCATGAATACAATAATGCATTAGATTGTACGTACCTCTAGGAATTTATACCTAAAATCTGCACACTTGTATTAATTCCTATATATATTTTCACAAGTTTATTTTCAGTTTTTATTCTCGCTTCCAAAGAAGGGAATAACAAAAAAACAACAATAATTTAAAATGGTTGTTCACTTATGTGTTTACTGTTGGCATATAAAACTAGTATTACAAAAGTTTTGTTTTTTGATTCAATGTGTTTAGTTTAGAAATCCAAATAAAAAAAACTAAAGTTGATAGATTTAATAAACATCTCATCATACAGTCACCGGTTTGCTAGGAGCTTCTTTCGAATTGATTTTGAGATGTGGTTTTTATAACCAGAGTTGTGTTCAGGTAAGAAAATAAATCATTAAAAAATATTGTAAATCTTTGAAGTGCTGGATATAATATCAAATATAACTACATATAATATAGCGCAGACATAAATAAGAAACTGTGCTTTTACTAGCATAGTGGTTTTGTAAGGTGTTGTGCTGCATCTGGTCAGTGTGAGATTTTAGCTTAGTCTATTAGGCTCTAGCTTGATCTTATGTCAGTGGTTAGTTATCAAACTAAGGCTAGGATTTGTATGTAATTACATATTCTTTTCCTTTGCTTATACATGGGTAAAAATTGATAAATGTCCACAAATTAGAAACTTACACCGTAGCGTAGTGGTTAAGGCACTGAGCTACAAGCCGGAGGGTCGAGGGTTCAAGTCCCGTTGGGGTCGGGATTTTTAAACTGACCCAAACCCTCTGGCGGCACCATGGCCCTGGGGTCGACTCAGCCTCTAACGGAAATGAGTACCAAACACTTGTTCTGGGGGTAAAGGCGGTCGTCACGCAGGGCTGACAACCCGGCTGACACAAAGTGCCGATTGTCTAGAAAAAGTGGGAGCCTTAACCTCCTACTACCCCAAGGGCCTCCGGGCCTGTTGTGGGATCACTTTACTTATTTATCGTATATGAAAATTTATCATTACATATTTTCACATATTTGATCATAATTACATATTTTTACATATTTTAAAGATTTTTTAATGTAAATTTACATATTATGCCCCTTAATTAAAAGAAGTATTTTCATAAGTGAAAAATCATTTAAAACAGTATTTGTGACAATATTTGTTTACATTGAAAACTCAGATACCTGACTGTACACTGAAATTGTGTTTCTAACCTATACAAAAGCTGCTGGGATACAGTCAAAGAAGAATTCCATTTACTAAACATGATGAACATAGATACAGGAAGACTTGAGTATAGGGTTCCATATACCAAGATCTATTTTAAAATCTGAACGTTCTACTCTGCTTATGAATGAAAGAGTAGAAATATGTAGAGGGCACACCGTGTTATACTTACTGGAAAATCAAGGGTTGAGACCCGATGGGGTCAGGATTTTTAAACTGTTTAATCTTCTGGCGGCATGATGACTCTGGGGTCGACTCAGCCTATAAAAAATTAATACCATACAATGTTCTGGGGGCAAAGACGGCTATCACACAAGGCTAAAATCTCTTGTCAATTGTCTAGAAGGATGGGAGCCTTAATCTCCCAATATCCCTAAGTAGAAATACGACAACACCCTTCTTACCACATTGTCAAGCATTTAACTGTCCCATTCCTTCAAATTTGATCAATCTTAAAGTTAATATTTAATATAAATTTTTATAAAATTAGATTTTAATTGTTTAATATTACATATTTTAAGGAATTATTATATAATCTTACATTTTACGTAATGTTATTACTTACATATGTACATATTTTGCATGTTAATATTACATAAAAATCCTAGCCTTAGTGATATCAGTGTGTGGTTTGGTCGTTGCACCAACAAATGTAACTATATAGTTATTTTATATTTTTTTATTTAAGAGCCCCACCACCATAGCATCCTTATCCCCGGGTCTGCTCTTGTTCCTAACTACTATCTTATCTTTATTTATTTTTCTTTGATTTATGTGAGTTTTAATGTTTGTGTTACAATTTGTGTGTGTGTAATTGTGTTGTTTGTGTAGTGTGTATTGATTTTGACGACGTTATCGCCTGCATTGTCTTCGTTGTTCTTCGTCGCTTTTCAGTCCCAGAACTCTTCCAGTATACTTTGTGAGGGACTTGAAGGATTCCTTCCTGGTCCAGAAGTCGAGGGTGGGCGGCCATTGAGTTTCCCCAATAATGGCTGCTTCTTCTAGCTTTCTCCTGAATACATTATACTTGGTACAGTGATAGAGATGGGGCACGCCATAGCGTAGTGGTTAAGGCGCTGAGCTACAAGCCGGAGGGTCGAGGGTTCAATTCCCGTTGAGGTCAGGATTTTTAAACTGACCCAAACCCTCTGGCGGCACTATGGCCCTGGGGTCGACTCAGCCTCTAACATAAATGAGTACCAGACGCTTGTTCTGGGGATAAAGGCGGCCGTCACACAGGGCTGACAACCCGGCTGACATAAAGTGCCGATTGTCTAGAAAAAGTGGGAGCCTTAACCTCCTACTACCCCAAGTGCCTCCGGGCCTGTTGTGGGATCACTTTATTTTTTTTTACTTACTTTTTACAGTGATAGAGGACGTGGGCTATATCGTCCTCTCCGGTGTTAAAACAGTCGCAGAGAGGTGAGTCTGCACGTCCTCTTTTGTATTGTTTGGAGCGGATTAGTCCATGGCCAGAGAATACCAGTGTGGTATGATGCCTCGGGGTTATCCATGGGGTGTGCATATGTCTCTGGACTCTCATGAAAAACTGGAATGTTTGTCGTCCATGAGACTCCTGTTCACATTCCAGCAGGTGGGAGTCGATCCTGAGGATGGCTCGGCATACAGGTCCGGAGTGATGTGGACTGGAAGCCCTCTTTTGAGGCGATCTCGATGTATCCTCCTCTCGATGTACAGGTCGATACCAGACAGTTGTGAGATTTTGCCTCCGTTTATTAGTATTAGTTTTTCTTTTTTCATAATATTTGTGCAATGGAACTAATACAACTGCTATTACTACTTACAGCTATATTGAGATGGCGGACAAGGGCGTCTGCTCTTTAAATCTCTGGGAATATTCGATAGTTAGATTTGAGGAATATGTCAGAGAAAAACATTTATTAAATTTTATTTTTTATTTATTTCAGGATTGTTTCTGTTATTTAAACAGGTATCCTCAATCAAAATATACATTTTTTTTTCTTCCACTCATCCCGGTTTTGCGTGTCTGCTTCTATCATATTTCTCTTCTTCATGTTGTCTTGAATTCCTTTTGTACACATTGGCTTTGGTCTACCATGTTTCCCTTTTGCAGGAAGTATCCATTTCAATACTTCTTTGTTTGTTTGTGTGTCCCTTCTTCAAATTATATGTCCATACCATCTTAGTTGGATTTCTTCAATCTCTTACACAATATCCTTTCCTACATTCATAATTTCTCTCATTGTATTATTTTTTTATTTTGTCTCATTTTGATATTCTTGCTAAGTATATATATATATATATATATATATATATATTGTGATGGGCAGGATACATGGCATGATTGGAGAATGGAAGAAGGGAATGGAAATTTATTGTAGAAAGTAAAAAGGTAAAGTGTCAGTAGATAGGCCAAGTTTGATTTACACAAATAACAAACTTAGTGACATTTTATTTATTTAATTGGTCAATTACAAGACAAGCACAGCATTCAAGTGCAAACTGAAACAACCACAAAAACTCAAATACACATTGGTCTGCTGCTTAACTACTCCCGAAATCCACCACTTCATAAGTTCTTGGTAGTTCATTCTGGATATCAACTGTAACATTTTTTTTATTGTGACTGCCCTTTGCGATTTGTTGGAATTAGTAGGGAGACCCAAACATGACATTATCTGTAACTAGTTAATTTCACAAATTCTACTTTTTTGCTTAATTTAATTTTGATTTCTCATATCTGCACCAAGGATGAACAACTTTAATTAAGAGGAAATTAAGATCGTTATTATTGTTATTATTATTATTATTATTATTATTAAGTTCTTGTTAACTCTCAATGTGACTTACGCGTTCTCCACCTACAGTGGAGAAATTCAACCATTCTTATTTAGTTACACTTGTTCTCGGATAAATGTCATTGAGTGGCCCGGGATCAGCATTCTTGAAAAATATATTTCTTGTTTATTGTAGTGCAAATTATTGCAATATTTGCAAAGTGTAGCAAACATGTCAAAGAACAAAATGTATTTACAGTGCTTTAATCATCATCATCATCCTTTCAAGTATTAGGCCCAGGGGCCCGTTACGGTCTCCCACCATCTCCGAAAAGGTCAACCCACAGATCTGCCTCGAGGAATGTAGTGAAGAATTTGTTTTGATATTCTGTGACGATCCATGCGCTGAATTTGGGCTAGCCAATTGTTTCTATATTCTTGGAGGTATTCAGATATAGGTATGATGTTTAACTCTCTGGCTATTGTTGAATTTCTTTGGTGGTCTAGAAGGCTATAACCTACAGTTCGTCGCAGAAATTTCATCTCCGTGGCTGTAATATGATGATCATCCTGAGTTCTGATGGTCCAAGCTTCACTGCCATAACAGATTATGGGTCTAGCGAGAACTTTATAGATTTTCATTCTTGTGTGTCTCTGCACTTTTGATGGTTTAAAAACTTGGTTGATAATTCTTAAAGCTTTATTATAGTTTTGTATTTTAAAGGATATATCACATTCCTCATTATAAGTTAGATTATATCCTAAGTATTTAAATTAATTAACTTGCTCTAATATTGAATTCTGAATACAAATTTTACTTCATACTGGGAATTTCCCTTGAAAGGCCATAACTTTAGATTTTGTTGTTGATATTTCCATGTTATACAGTGCTTTAATGTGGAGTATATTGGTTTATTGAATCATTAACTTGGACAACAGACAGGCTCATAGATTGTCAGCTTTTCAAATAGGGTTTTATTTATCATTTATTTATTTATCCTGGTGCAGTTAAGACCACGTGACCTTCACTTCCACTCACCGGGACAAACATATGTTACATTCATCATTATCTTCAAGAATTAGACCTGTTGGTCTGTTCTGACTCAAAATTGCTCACCATATATCTTTAAAGGTTGACCTATGTTTCTTGTCCCTCTCGGATTACAATATAAAACAGTTCTTGCCATCCTAGTGTTTGGCATCCGCAGGGCAAGGTCTTTACAGTTGATTCTATATTTTTTCTGTTAATGTTGTGATTGCTTCTACGTTCAATTCCTTTCTGATATCAGTACTTCTTTTGTGGTCTAATGATGTATTCCCAATTACAAAGTGGACAAATTTCAGTCTTGAAACTTCCATTTGTCTTAATTGTTCATTTGTTACATTCAAATACAGAAATGTTAAAACCTAAACCACAAAGTGGACAATTATAAAAGCAAGATCTAACAACACAATAACAGTATAAAATTAAATGTGCTCCAATAACACTCGATGATTTCGATATTTATCCCCCCTCGAGAATCAGGATGACCCAGTCATTTGCATCCATTTACTTAACAATGCAAGCATCATGATTTGCTGTTCTGACCACAAATATCAGGAGTTCTACATTTGCTGTCTTGTTTCCACTCCAAATTTCAGCCTACTTCATAGTGTTGTTGGATAAATTTACCTTTTATATACATTTTTAGCAAAATAATTATTTTCTGTAAAGCAAAGAATAACAATTAATCTCTTCAAAAAAATTCCAAAGAAATGTATTATGAATTAGACATATGGAAAATAGAGAACCTTAAAATAAAATTCACTTCAAAAAATTACATTTCCAAAATATTATGTCAACTGAATACAAACTTAATATTTAAACAAGACTTACAATTACAGTGCAGATTATGTATATATCTAATCATTGTTCAAGAAAACACAACTCGAAACAAAATGACATACAGGTCTTTTTACATGCTTTATATTAGCTTGACCTGTATCTATCTATCTATCTATCTATGTAATGGAATCTTACAACGCGATTTTCACCAACTTAAAATCATCGGATCGACTTGAAACTTTGTATACTTGTAGAGGACCCGTGACAATACAATAATTTCATATTTATTTTCTAAAATCCTGGCCATAATCATCAGAAAATAAAAAAAAAGTGTTTTTGTATCAATGTAACGGAATCTTTCAACGCGATTTTCACCCACTTAGAAACATTGGATCGACTTGAAACTTTGTATACTTGTAGAGGACCCGTGACAATACAATAATTTCATATTTATTTTCTAAAATCCTGGCCATAATCATCAGAAAATCAAAAAAAGTGTTTTTGTATCAATGTAACGGAATCTTTCAACGCGATTTTCACCCACTTAGAAACATTGGATCGACTTGAAACTTTGTATACTTGTAGAGGACCCGTGACAATACAATAATTTCATATTTATTTTCTAAAATCCTGGCCATAATCATCAGAAAATCAAAAAACGTGTTTTTGTATCAATGTAACGGAATCTTTCAACGCGATTTTCACCCACTTAGAAACATTGGATCGACTTGAAACTTTGTATACGTGTAGAGGACCCGTGACAATACAATAATTTCATATTTTGTTTCTAAAATCCTGGCCAGAATCATCCGAAAATCAAAAAAATGAAAACTGGTATAATAGGTTGCGGACTTGTCGACTTTTTAGTCAATCGTTGTAAGAGCTCAGTTGGTAGAGCAGTGAACTCTTAGTGGTATATAATTTCAGTAATCCATACGTCGCTGGTTCAAATCCGGCTGGGAGGGTCTTTTTTTTATAGAAGAGTATTACTTTTAGCTCATACTACAATAGTATCGAATTTAAAGATATTTACATTTTTATCTTATTCTGTAAAATATTAAAACTAAAAAATAAAAAATAAATAATAGTTTTAAAAAACTAAAAGAACACGCTTTATTAGAAAACTAAAAAATGAAAAATAATTTTAATTTCCAATACGCTTGGGATAAAATAAAGTGGTCAACAAAAAAATCATCTCCAACACATATAGAATAAAATTAGAGTTATCAACAAAAATAAAATAATTTTACCATCAAAAGCGTGGGGTGCTTTTTATGATTTTTTACATTTTCTTCTTAGAGAGCTTACTTTTACCAATATCTGTTTATTATCAAATATATTAATTGATATAGAGCACCCCACGCTTTTGATGGTAAAATTATTTTCTTTTTGTTGATAACTCTAATTTTATTCTATATGTGTTGGAGATGATTTTTTTGTTGACCACTTTATTTTATCCCAAGCGTATTGGAAATTAAAATTATTTTTCATTTTTTAGTTTTCTAATAAAGCGTGTTCTTTTAGTTTTTTAAAACTATTATTTATTTTTATATACAATTGAAAATTTCTTGAAGGAAGAAAAATAACTACTCAGGAACTAATTTCTGAGTACAGCTGTCATTTTATATTTTTTGTCACTAGACATCAATTTACACTGAATAGAAATCAAAGGTTCTTCATACAAATGTACACCACATTAATCTTCACGTTGGTAATTAACATATGGTACCTCTGCTGTAATTGTGATACTTCAAAATGGAAGGTTTTCTGGAATTTTATCATATAGACATTGTAATTAAAAAAATCGTCACACCAAATAAATAGATACTGTTTGGCATAAATGTTCACAATGAGAGGTTTTTGTAGATATGCAATTTAGAAACGTAAATAAAAAATCATCACCCACATAAGTAGATATTGTTTGGCATAACATTAGATGAATTTGTAGTTAAGGCACATTCCATCCTTGAATTAACAAACGTTATGCAACGGTTCACACAAAAGAGTCTTGTGGCTGAGGTAAACAATGAGCAGGATCATTGTCTCTGAATCCTGAATTGAAATAATGCACTAATCAATATCAAATTCTATAAAACATTAAATAACATTAACTCACTCAAACACATTATAAATTACATACATTTATAAAGTTCTAAAGTAAAATATTACCTGCATGTTTCATGGAACCTCAGGATGTCCACTGTATGCCCCAGAATACTTTCAACCTGAAATATTATTACATATTATAATAAAACTGCATTTAATGTCTTTGGAATAATCATAATCAAATAGAGTTTCAAGAAGATGATGAAGCTTTTCAAAATACAGAAACAGATTGAGAATTAACAGTACAGGATGTACAATACTTCATAGCCCTGGGAAGAAATAACAAGGCAACTGGACCAAGAGGAATGCATTTGGAAATGTTAAAATGTGAAGGACCAAAATTAGTAAGTGTTGACAAAATTATATAAAACAATTTTTAAATGGAGAGGAAATACCAAAACATGAAATTGGGATACATCACTTCCATATACAAAAAAGGAGCCAGAAATGATTCTCCATCGAGAAATTTGTGTAATGAACCTTATAATGAAAGTGTGCGGGTTACAACCTCACTACTCGCTACCCTTCGTGCCGCTCTGGATCGTCTTTTGTTTCTGTTGCTTTTACTAGCATAGATCTGATTACCTCCAAGGTTATTAATCACAAAGCTACTTGCCCCGGGCCCATAGGAGGCAAGGATTGATTCATCTTTCTTTCCCAAGCGTATTAGCATAACTCAATAATAGTTCTCAAAACAACAGAGTGACTTAAAATGAGTGTTTTCACTATAATTATCAATCAGGAAACCTAGACAGAAAAATAAAGGGAGCTGGAATGATCTCCTAACTGAGTGAGTTTCCGTATAGGAATATAAACAGCTACATGCACGTAAATCACTTTGAACATTAAGTATAAAAATGATATTTAATGTAAACAAGAAGTCTGAAGTAAAAACATAACCAAGATAAACATTTGATCATTCAAAAAGAAAAAGAGAGTGAATAAATAAATAATACTCTTACGTGACAAAGAACCACATCATACCACATTCATGCTAGAGTCCAAGCCAGGGCGGCTTCTTCCCCGGTCTTCAGGACCAACATAAACTCCGCCACTAGCGGCTCCAGACGACCTTGTCCACTTAAAAGTCCAATCCCATCCCGGAATGGATAGATGAATGAAAATGAATGATAACGTTCTCGCTGTGCATAACGTATTTGAAGGTTCCGAGGTAGAGGGGAGATGCGCCGTAGGAACAGCGCACCAGGAGAGGTAAAGAGGGAGAGTGGGGGTAGATGCATAGAGAAAGGAATATTGGCATAGTTCATGAATCTCACAGTCTAGGGAGGATAACGACGCTGCAGTAATGAGCCGGAAAACGCACTTTCGGTTCAATATCTCCTCCTCGGGCCCTCCGGGAAAAGAAAACAGTCCATAAACTTCTAAACAATGAAAGAAAGTCCAAGAAGTCATAGACTTAAGTCACTATAACGATGTTACGAGGATACTAGATAGCGAATCCCACGTTGGGAGGGCACGGTAACACCACCAGATTCCGAGCGGAAAACTTCATCACCAATTTCATCGTCCCCAAAATCACTCACCACACTTGCTTCTTCGTCGACCATCCCGGTGCTGTAAATAATCAAATCATGCAGATGATACAGCCGCCATAGTCGAACTCCGCGGTGTTCCAGGTGAAAAATAGGGTGACGATACCATAACATGGATTGCCGGATCGCAATCCCGATCAACCGCTCTCTAGGAATCTGTAGTTGCAGAACCACCATTTCGGTCAGCTGGGCACTCGGGGTCGGCCGGATCCGCCAAGTGCTCGACTGCCAAACATTCCATGTTCCTCACCTATGCCAATATGAGGGAAGGGTAAACTAAAAAAACAAAACAGCCGGAGACAGAAAACGGAACCTCAAACGTTTTTACATAAGATATTACAATGTATAAGTGTCCTTCATAAAACATCCGTGGTATTAATCCACTACAGGACATACTTTTACTTGACTAACGTGCTGTTTAATGACGTGGCCATCGACGCTTTCTAATTACCCTTGCTTTTAGAACTTAGACTGCGTCTTATAATTACAAAACCTGGTCCACGTGTACCGAAACTTACTCAGGAGTCTCCCATACAAATAATATTCACGAACGAAATGGTTCATTCAGCCCACATACCGATGTCCAAAAAACAAGCTTTCCTGATATCCAAAACAAGCAAACGAACTACGCCGAAAAACTAAGATCGACACTCTAGCAAGATGTCCAAAGCGCTGGCATTTCCAACATTGGATATTACTTTTCTGCTGCCAGGAATAATTGCGAGAAGAACGATTCACAGGAGCATTAGCTTTACTTAAATTATCAGGCACACGTTTCTCGCTGAAGTTCTTTTGTCTTTCCGCTATCTCGAAATCAGCTACTTTCCTTGCCAAGACATACATTTCTTTGGGGTTTTGTAGCGAAGATCAAATGCTATCTAGTGGCAGAAGACATATTTTGAAGAATAATGTCAATCAGATTTTCTTATGAAAATTGGGGGTTCAATATCAATGAAGCTCCTTGGATTTTGGAAATAAACTCCCATAAAGATTCCTCAGAAAGTTGAAATCGTCGGGACACAAATTTAATCCAGTAATTCTCTAACAACTTGGAAGGCAATAACGAACATTTCACATATTCCAAACTCTCGATCCAAGTTAATCTTAGTTTAACAACATTACTCCACACCTTCAATAGGATTCCTCCGATACAACTCAAAATCGAATTAACAAAATATTCATCTTGAACTAGTTTCAATTCAAAAATCGAATTGAGTTTAATAAGAAAGAAAACTAACAATTCCTTATCACTTCCATCACAGGGCTTGACTTTTCTAATTAACTCTCGAAAAATTCGCTGGTTATTTTCTTCCATGTGAGAAGAAAGGTTGGAAGCCGTTCCGCTAGAAAAATCTTTAATTGAGCTAGCTCTACGATCGATAATATTCTTATTCTGCTCGACAGAATTGTCTTCAGCAACAGCGCCGTCTACAGTAAACTTTCGTTTCACCAATGCTTGTTCAGCCGGGGAGAGAGAGTTCAAATGAATCTTAAGTCGTTGACGCAATATATTTACGTCACCTTCAATGTCAATACCTAGTAAGCTCAATTCTCGGACCAAATTGTCCTTAGATACAACATCGATCCAACTAGGCATGTTTACTAAACAAAACAAAAGGTGTAAACAACTATAAGAGAACGCAGTTCTTTATGCATAAGTTACTCTGTGTTTACATGCAAGGAGAGATGAATCAATTTATTTACGTTAAACAATTCAGACACGTAAATAAGTACGTTTCAATAACCTTTACGTAGATAATAAGTCTCGAAAACAAATAGTTATCCACGATATAATACCTCTGGAAGATGTCGATATCAAAATACTTTATAATTCCAAAAATCATTTAAGACCATTCAGAGTATGTATTCTTATTCTGGCACTTGAATCCAGAACCCAAAAGATTTTAAATCGACACCCACTGCCAATAGAATACAACATTCTTTTCCAAACAGAAAGAAACAGAACCACGCTGTGCTACCATTTTGTGCGGGTTACAACCTCACTACTCGCTACCCTTCGTGCCGCTCTGGATCGTCTTTTGTTTCTGTTGCTTTTACTAGCATAGATCTGATTACCTCCAAGGTTATTAATCACAAAGCTACTTGCCCCGGGCCCATAGGAGGCAAGGATTGATTCATCTTTCTTTCCCAAGCGTATTAGCATAACTCAATAATAGTTCTCAAAACAACAGAAGTGACTTAAAATGAGTGTTTTCACTATAATTATCAATCAGGAAACCTAGACAGAAAAATAAAGGGAGCTGGAATGATCTCCTAACTGAGTGAGTTTCCGTATAGGAATATAAACAGCTACATGCACGTAAATCACTTTGAACATTAAGTATAAAAATGATATTTAATGTAAACAAGAAGTCTGAAGTAAAAACATAACCAAGATAAACATTTGATCATTCAAAAAGAAAAAGAGAGTGAATAAATAAATAATACTCTTACATGACAAAGAACCACATCATACCACATTCATGCTAGAGTCCAAGCCAGGGCGGCTTCTTCCCCGGTCTTCAGGACCAACATAAACTCCGCCACTAGCGGCTCCAGACGACCTTGTCCACTTAAAAGTCCAATCCCATCCCGGAATGGATAGATGAATGAAAATGAATGATAACGTTCTCGCTGTGCATAACGTATTTGATGGTTCCGAGGTAGAGGGGAGATGCGCCGTAGGAACAGCGCACCAGGAGAGGTAAAGAGGGAGAGTGGGAGTAGATGCATAGAGAAAGGAATATTGGCATAGTTCATGAATCTCACAGTCTAGGGAGGATAACGACGACTGCAGTAATGAACCGAAAAACGCACTTTCGGTTCAAAAGTTTTTCTGAAAATTGTGAAACTAAATGTAGAACAAAGGTAAATTGACCTTGAGAAACAATGTGGATTTACTGCTGGAAAGTTCTGTATAGATCACATTTTTTACACAAAGACTCTTATTGGAAAAGTGAAGGATGTCATATATTTGGAAAAGGCATACGATTGTGTCCCAAGGAAACTATTATGGCTAGATCTAAAAGAAGCATTAATAGATGAAAAAACAATAAAAAAAATGTTAAAATCAATATATTGAGGAAACAGATAGCAAATTAAAATGGGAAGTAAGCCATCTAGAGTGAAGATCTCACAGCAGAACTAGAGAATGAAGATAAATTACAATGTGAAAATTAAAAAAGTTGAAAAATAAAAATATTTAGGATAAATTTTAGAATCAGATAGGAAAAGTTGTATTGAAATTGAAATTAAGAAAATAATTAGTGAAAGAAGAAAAGAAATAGGAATGTGAAATTCAGTGATATTAGAAATAAAACCAAGACGCTTATATTTAAATCAATAGTACAACGTGCTATGTTGTATCATGTAGAGATCTGGACATTAGGTAGACAGCAAGCAAAAAGTTTATTGGGAACAAAGATGGATTTTTGGTGAGCATGAAGAAAATCAAGAAAGGAGAAAATTCGGAACCAGAAAATTAGAGAAATAATGAAAGTTAAACATAATATTTTAGAAGTAATAGAATAATGAAGATTGAAATGGTACAGACATCTGAAAGGGATGGAAAATGAGAGTCCCAAGAATGCTGAAGGCAGGCGGAGGAGGGGGAAACTCAAGGAAGAGTGGATGGATGAAGTGAGAAGAAACATGATGAGTAGAGGCCTCAAAGAAGATGCTGAGGATAGAAATATGTGGCGAAGCAAAATACATTTGTACTGAAGGATATCTGCTGTAATGGAAATGATAATACTAATCCTATTAGTAATGAGGGTTGCCTAGTTACACACAGTCCTCTCTACCCACTGGGAAATTTAAATATGCCCTCAGCAGGTCTAGGGTTGCAACGGTGATACAGCCAATGACACTGGTCTACTTACTAGACTAAGCTGCTGTTTTCGATCAGCGGGGAACTTCACTGGTTGCACAAGAACGTCCATTCTTGATTACTGCAATTAATCCTATTTGAACGACCTGAAAAAACAAGACAGGCATCATGTCAGCACAACACACAACAAAACAAACTAATATACGAAGGATTCAGCCACGATCCACAAGACACTATTGGACAAAATGTGGAACCTTTGTGAGCCAAGAATTGGCATATACCTTAACTACAACTTCGTCCAATTTTACGCCAAAATTATGATTTTTTATTTACATATCTATATTGCATTTCTAGAAAACCTCTCATTTTTAAGTATCACATTATGACAAAACGAGAATGAAGGTGTTTACTTACATTGTTTGTTATCATTTCTCCTTAACACATTGGTGACGGGCCACGGAGATCTCCGTGTTTAAATGGCCAGCGCTAGACGACCGGTCACGGAGATTTCCGTTTTTACGTTTTCTAAGGCTTCCCTGCCTCTTCGCTTTTGAATGAGGCAATCAATTTTGTTTCTTCTCATTGTGAAATAAATTTTAGTTGTATTTGTACCCCTCTCTTCTCTTTTTATGAAATTGCCAACTTTACAGAATTGCTTACAATTTTATGACAGACGGCTGGTGAAATATGGAATTTTAGTCGGGTAGTTACGCGATTATGGGATACGTATGTAACCTGTAAATATATTTTGCAGAGCGGAAAAATTAAAAGAAACTCTATTTTGCGTTCTGGAGACGAATTTATATCTGTGGCATCATGTCCACCAGGATAATTATTATAATAGTGTGGCTATAGCTGAAAATTTGCTCGAAAGAAAGACGACAGCTTCTGAAGCAATAAAGATTAACAGAGGGCTTCCAAAATCATTTGTGGAAGCAGGAAATAAACTCTAACCAGGAGAAAGTGTTTTTGTAATAAGGGGGACCTTTTGCTACAAACATGGACAGATAAAAGAGACGTAAGAATGGTTAGCACATTGCATCAGGCAACACGAGAGTGGGAGGAGTAAAGTTGTAAAAATGCCCTATTGAATACTTCAATATAACAAGTATGTGAAGGGTGTAGACAGGGCTGACCAATACCTATCATATTACTCCATCCTTAGAAAAATAGTGAAATGGTGCTAGAAAGTTGTATTGTGGCTTCTGAATTGTGCACTCTTTAATGCTTTCAGGGTCTATACATTTCAAAATCCTAACAGCAAAATGTCAAACAGAAGTTTTTTGCTTGAAACAGCCTCTTGTTTGGCAGTCGTGAAATTAGGAACAAATGACAGGGAAGACGAGGAAAGACAGAGAGAAAAGACACCACTTCTAGGAGACCACCTCACGACCCACCAGGGAGGCTAAGACATTAAGAAAAATAAATTAACACCAACTGTGATTGGAAAGAAAAAAATACCCTCAAAACTTTGCCGCGATTTTAGTGAACACAAGAAAAGAAACTCGCTACGTATGCTCTTTTGCACTTTGCCTTTACATAAAGGGAAATGTTTCCAACGCTATCAAACCCTCAATTTCTACTAGAAAGTCTGGTGAGAACACTAATAAATATTTACTTATGCATTATTGTTATTGATTGTAAATATATTGATGTAAAAGCCACACTGCGCTAGCGCGGTTTAAAATTTTAAAGTCCACCCTACTGACAGAAATGTCCGGTCCAGGAGCGGTGGGTGCAACGCGGAGCTGTCGGTCACCAATGTGTTAAGAGAAACAATTCCAAGTGACAGAAAACTAGCGGAAAATAGTAGCTGCATACAGAATTAAATCCATGTAATATTTTTCTCTTTCTTAAATAAATATAAAAACAACCTGTATTTGATTTTGTTTGAAGTTCTGTTTTCTTGAGCAATAGTTCTGCAAGAAAAAAAAATGTGTGTATTAAATTATTATAATATTTGAATTGATATGGAATAACCTGTTTTCATCTTAAAATTCAAACAATAAACTTATGTTTATTTAGGTAGAATTTGTATCACTCACCTTCGTCTTCAAGACGACAGAACAACGGTCGTGACGATACTGAGGATGGAACAAAAACTATGTTCCGAAACTAGTTTATAGTCAAATAAGAAGAACAATATTAGGTGAATGATAAAAATTCCACCTAAATGAATATACCTCATAGTGTGAATCCTAAAATAAGTAATCAACTTATGTATTGTGTAATGAAATCTTCCATTTTGTTTCATGCATCCAGGCTACAATATTCTTACCAAACAGTTGCTCTACAGTTTTCCCTCCTCATGTAATTATTTTATATACTTACAGTGCTGGGATTACTTCCATCACTATTGTTTTTCTTCATTGCATCAAAATTATTTTTGAATGTAGTTTCCTAGAAATATAAAAGTTTGTAACTGATTAGTAATTTTCACAGTTATGGTGGTAATTGTATAATTTCTTCTTCCTATATGTGCAAAATATCAACAGCAAATTATGGACATTTTTATGAACTTGCAACAGTAACAAACAGAAATAAACTATTCACAGGATCAACTTTGGAAAGGCATGATATAGGGTGTATTATGCATGACGGAGATTCTTGTCTCAAATTCTCTCAGAATGTTAAATTAACAATTTATAAAAGACGAGATTCATGGGCTTACTGGTCATTAGTGAACATACTGTTCATGAGGTCTCGGGCTCGATTCCTGGTCAAACTACAGGAATTTTTCCGTAAAGAGAATCATTCCTTTGGTTGCCCATGGTCTGGAATTTAGGTTAGAATTAGGTTAAGAACTCTCCTGGCGCTTCATTATCATTTATCACCCATAATACCATCATGGTAACGTAACTCCGCCTTCCAGGTGCCCAAACCTAAGAAATGGATTACAATTCCGCCAATGCCAGAGGAGAAAAGCAGAAATGTCATAAAAATACAACCTGGTGACATTACACAAATATATATATATATATATATCTGTGTGTGTGTGTGTGTGTGTGTGTGTAAAAAATGGTGATTCTTCAAGTTAGGTACTAAAAATATGTGAAACAGATATCTTTCCTTAATAAATAAGAAAATGTGGGTTTTTGAGAATAAAGTGCATATGAAGATCTATTGACCAAACAGAGACATATAGACATGTGAATGGAGAAAACCAGATATAATATATGGGCAGGACATTTTGGACGTTATAAAAATAGACTAGTGGAATGGAAACTTATTATAGGGAAACCAAAGTGGAAATTATTCAGTAGGTAGGCCAAGACTGGGGGGGGGGGTAATAATATCTCAAGGAAGTAAATTACAGAGCGAATGATTGGAAATATTATCTCAGTATATAGATGTATGGAGAGTTTATGTCTGCGCTGCAATAGTTTTGATAATGCTAGTGGTAAATAAAACTTTTGAATTAATAATTTTCCTTTTGTGTTTTTCATTGTAGATGTTTTCCAAGTAGATGTGAATGCTAAATTTTTGTAAATTAGTTTTGTGGAATTTGGACATATTCCTCTTATGTTATACATATACTCATTGTTTGTAAGAAAGAAGTTAAATCATCATGTTTAGGAATGGACTAAAGGCCAAACATTTGAAAATTACATTTTGTATTTTGTGCTGCAAAGTATATCGAAGCTTCGCTCTATGCATGAGTCTTAAGAATCCTTCCCAAGAGAATGATACATACGGTTTTGGGAATATATTAAGTTGGATATTCCAAAATGAAATTCGGAAAGTTATTAAAATATCGTAAATGGTAATAGATTGGACACACTCTCAGAATAGAACCGCGCAGTATGTCAAAGAGTGTTTTGGAATGGAATGCACAGGGATTGCTCAGGGAAAGTGGAAAACCAAAAATTAAACGTTACAGCACAATAATAACAGAAATTGAACACAAGGAAAAAGCTGGAATGTAGCCAAGAATTTAGCAAAAACAAAGTTTGGTGGCGCAATTTCACTACTAGTTCGGGAACTCCCAACCATCACATGCTGAAATATACGTTGTAATTTATTCCAGTGAAGGGTTATGATGTACCAAGGCCATGTCTAGAAAATTATCTGCCATTTTTAACTGCAAGGTATTGAAATTCAGCGCCAGATCTCACATTTAAACTATAAGGGAGCAATATAATTCGTGAATTGGTAGATTAGATAACCCCTCACTACCTGCTGTCTGCACCGCGTTCCGCCTCACTCTCACTTCACTAAACTCTTACTGATGTAGGGAGTCCATCTGCTCCATATAGTAGGTTGTCACTGCTGTATTCTAACTTTGATTTCTTGCCTTGCTGTTTAAAAATGAATATACTTTTTTTTGGACGTATCCTTAGTATATCACAACCTTTCTCTGGGAAAAATTGCAAGGTGGATTTCAGCCTGCGATGGTTATCAGATCCCTTGCAAGTTGGATGAATGTAGGAATTTCATTGTTGTAGAAAGTGTCAAGGGAGAGAAATATGAATGCTCCAGTAGTTCTGATGTTTCTGCTGTAGCTAATAAAAATGTTCCTCTGGCATCATTTAAATAGAAGGGCATTTCCCTACTGATTCCTAGTGACTAATGTAATTAACTATGGAGAATAAGAAACTGATGATGTAGTTTGCAGATGATAATATGAAAGTAGGTGGTTCAATAACTTGAAAGTATATTTAACTTTTTTCAATTTGTACAGAATTGTTTAGACATTTCTTTAATGTACTCTTTTGTGAGTTGTTTTGTTTATATCTAAGCACAATATGTTAATTGCAATGTAATGAATAGGTTTGAGACATGGTTAAAATGCCTGTAATGCCTAGTAATACAAAATGTGCCTTAATCTATTACAATTTGTCGTTATTTTATGTACATAAAATTACATTTTTTAGTGCTTCAAGTCTGACTTTTAAGTAAATGGATATCTACAAATTTAATTAAATCATGTGGTAATTATGTACTTGTCAAACAACGATATTATATAATATAGATTTTTCTTCTTTATTATTAAGTCTGTAAGAATGTTTTTATTTTTATGTTTGGTATGTTCATTTGCATATTTAATTAATTCATTACTATTATTGAGAACCTAGTCCACTGCTGTGGTCTATAGTTAGTGTGCTGGGTCAATCCCTGGTTGGGGCAGTTTTTCTGGGTGAGGTTTTTATTGGGGTTTTTCCTCACCTGTAAGACAAATGTCAGGAAAACTTTAAGGCCCAAACGGTCCCCGAAATCATATGGCCATCATCATACTTATCATCATCATCATCATCCTTCACCGGTGTGGAAAGCAACGGGAAGCTACCACACCTACAATTCCATAGTAAAGCTGCAAAGCATAGCATGAAAATGCTATGATTGCAGTGAAAGACCTGCCCTCGGGCAGAATTACTATGGATGGATTGAGAACCTGTTTTATTTTTTAGTGTAATTATTTATATAATTTCATACAGAAATATCGGAACAACTAGAGGAACCATTTAAAATGTTGTCTCTTTTCCTCTCCTCTTTCTTTCTTATTTATCTGCTCAATTCACTACCGCTCTTCCATATGTACATTCTAATCCCACACACTAACTTATTTATATAATGTAAATGTAATTAGTACTTTACTCAAACAATTACTGTCCTGAGCACAACAACTTAGAATGCTATCCAGGGGTACAGTGTTGTGAGGTTCTTCTACCGTCACTCATTCCACCATTTGTGGGTACTACATAGCATGTATTATTCAACAGTTTGTATGCTGAAGCAAGGTCAAATGGAGTCAAAGACTTCATTCTCATTATACAGGGTTGTAGGCATAATTTTTACCCTAAAAATAATAATCCAGCTATAACAACAATAATAATATTAATATACACATTTTACGTGATCTCTATAAATATAGGGGCTTCATCATCTCATTCCTCGACCCAATCCTGAGTTGGACTCGAGTAGAGGAAATTATATATATATATATATATATATATATATATATATATATATAATTATTTGTTCAACTAAACACAAAAACACATTTAATTTATTTAGGCATAGCAGCGGAGGCCAGGTATTAGCTAGTAGCCTATTTTAATAAAGATATAGGCCTATCAGTAGCAGCGCACGACAGGTATTTTAATAAAGATATAGGCCTATCAATATATTATTGATTTCATATATAAATTAATTGGTTTATCTTAGATCCTATTTAATACGGTAGTAACATCGAATCATGTGGCCTGCAAACAAATTCACATAACGACAGAGCCACTTCCAAAAACAGTTGGAAACGACAATTCTAATTCTACGCACTAACTTTGTTTTATATTTTTTAAAATGCAACTAACTTACCCAGTATTTTAACGAATTTTACACACAATGTGTTCAGTTCACAACAATATTTTGTTCGTTTTTATGGTAATCCCGGTTTCCCTGAAATAAAATAACGCGAAATTGTAATTATCTTTATATCGAAACAAATTTTGAAATATTATTCATGCCGTAACCATGTAACCGCGTTGCTATTGTTGAACCGCGTAGATTATTTTATTGAGAAGACTGAGTGATCTTTCGCATTATTTTTTTCAAAGAAAGTATTTAAGAGCTGTAATATGTAGTGCAGTTTGAAACAGGTTTATAGTAAGAAATTACAAGAAAATTATTTATTTATCTATTTATTATGAATTTTACAAGTAATGTATTAAGAATTTTATGATTTACGCGAAATAAGAATAAAATATTGTCACTATTGTCGGTTCATATCGAGCGAATCTTAGGCGAATAGAAAATAAACTTGTTATGGAGGAGGAATATAATATAATTTACTCGGAGATAAGTCACATCAGCGCCCCTAGCGTTAAAGAAACTTAACGAGTATTTTATCTTTAGGATTTGCTGTATTATTTTCTTCTATTAACCCAAGCAATTAAAGAAACGGTCCCACGGTGCCGGACGAAAAATATATAATTATCAGTTGTCAAATTTCTTCGAATTAATTAATTTATACTCTATCTATTGAAATGAAATTATTTTTGCTATATATCCAACATTTCATAGTTTAAAATTGGATTAGTTTCATGTTTAGAAAACTACAATGAAGACCTCGCCTCCCATAAACACCATAACATATAATATACATGGAGCCGTCTTGAAAATGGCTAATAATTGACAATAGACATGGAAATCGTTTAGTTTACTATTCTTATATAACTCGGTGAACAAATTGTTCAAAATAACTTGTTTATGCAAGTAAATATCACATTTCTTCTTTAATTCTTATCCTTAATTTGGCACTGTATCCAATAAGATACAGTGGTTTCATTTGTTTAATATTCTTAATAAATAGCGAATCAGTAAAAAAAAAATTAAATTTGTAAATAAATATATAACAATGTACAGAAAGTAAATTATGTTTAGGCATGATTTGTTTTCACTCCAGTCCGACGCATTTAAATAAGCTGGCACGAGAAATTAATTTTCACCAATTAAGGGATAATCTCTCCCTTTTTATGTACTACTTTTAGGTTTCCTATGTCATCCGGACATGAACTGTCGGTAGAGCATGTTTAAATTTTGGAACATACGCACATTGAATCCACGGCCACCTTAGAGACAGCACTAGACTGGCCTTTCAAATCACACATTTATACTGAACAAGGCGAATGTGACAATGAATTATGATGGCCAGATAGTGTTTTAATTCTAAAGTTTGTCGAATTTATCTTACATGTGAGGAAAGATGTCACGATCGTGGATCGAATACGGGCAAATTTCATGTAAAATTAAATACATAATACATGAAAATTAAAGTTTCTTTTCTTCCCAAAGTGGCATATGGATTATTATAAAGATTTTGAAAGAATCCCAAAATATTGTAGAATACGAAAAAAAAAAAAAAACAACATACGTAACAAAGAACTGTTATACAATATATTTTAATTAAAAACTCTACACCCGCAGAACGTTAGTTGTTACGTTAGTTACACCCAAATCCCTACTAGGGACGTACGGGAGCAAACTACTACTACTATATTTACGTGAAAATAACTCAATGGAATGTGGTATAGGCCTATTAACACTAGGCAACAGAGCGTATCATGCACTTCTCGGATCCAAGAATACTAAAGTAAGAATATACCAAACGACCCGTGTTGGCTTATGCCTATCAAACCTGGCCTTGAAAAGTGCTAAATACCATAGGTATTTGTTTTCGAAAGGAAAATATTTGGGAAAATTTTCGAGCCAGCAGAAGTTGGATAACTAGAACAAATAATGAATTGAATAAAAAAATAAAATAATATTATATATTCCTAATTTCATAAGAGTACAAAGATTAATTTGGTTTGCCCATTTATGCGAAATGTGTGATAAAAGACTTCTACTGTTAAAAAAACATATCCAGTGAAACCTTTAACAACTAGACTCCAAGTCAGACCTAAAATTAGATGGGATAATGATGTGTTACAAGACAATAATCTTTATATATCAGAATTCAGCCTGCATATGTTTGTGACCAAACCCCTTAACCAATCTTCATGAACATTTGTACATACACATTTTCAAGTATGCCGAGTTTTTTTAGCTCCTATCAATAATGATCTAGACTAGTAGGTGTAGGAGTTCACACGAAACAAAAATTAAAAAGTCTCTCTAGCGGTCGCAAATTTTGATTTTTCACAACGAAACTCAGCATATGATACTAAAATAAATCGAGGTAATTATTAACCAAAACTCAGCGAAATCCGATCGTTTTATGTGAGGGTTTACCTGAAATCCGAAAATAAGAATTGACTGTACAAACCGCTATGTTTGATTCATCGAAACATATAACTTTGTGTATACACATTTTAAAGTATGGCGAGTGTTTAGCTGATATTGTGGTCTAGAAACTTTAGGTGTAGGAGTTTACCTTATACGACAATTAAAAAGTCATATTTAATTTATTTAAGAGTAACAGCGCACTCTGGCCATTAGCTAGTTGAATATAAAAAAATGGATTAGTTACGTCAGTGATAGGAAGCGTTGGAAATAAATCTTTAAGAAGACCTGAGAATTCAACTAAATGAAGCTGCAGTGTCTAATAACAAGTATATTTATTATTGTATTCTAATATGAACTATTTCTGCAGTTTATATAATGAATGTATTCAAACTTACCTAACTTGCTGTGTCGACTCCAGAACCATTATTCTGCCAGCTTAAAAATTGACGTCATCAGGACTCGAACTCTCGACCTTCCAACTTTTAACATTTGCCTTAACCGACTACAGTATGACGTTCCCCTACATACTTCTACTATTTCATTCATAAACAGAGTAGATAATCCTGATTTTGCAATATGATTGTTATTATCGTATAATATGTTGTTTGTACATGACATTTACATTGCTACATTTAATGTATCTTTAGATGTTTATAATTATTTATAGTGTATATCTATATTTGTGAAATATTTATTTGTATTTGTGCTGGTTGAGTGGAAGAGAAGGCATTTTGGCCATAACTCTGCCAGAATAAATAAAACATTATTATTATTATTATTATTATTATTATTATTATTATTATTATTATTATTATTATTATCCTTCTGTGTCTTTCTCTATATTTATTGTGTCGAGTGAATGGAATTTTTTTGGCAACTTTTGTATAGCTTGGAGAACTGTTTCAGTGTACAATCAGGTAGGCCTACTTGGGTTCTTCTCTTTTCTTTTTATCACAATTCACATTTGAAAAAAATGTTTTCTTACTGTTGTTTTCAATTATATCCTACTTATGAACATTATTATTTTTTTAATTAAGGGACAAAAATATGTAGTTCTACGTAAAAAAGACGAAAATGGCAATATATAATGAGGAAGGTAAAGGAGGAACAGCTCATTTCCCAGCAGTAACATGATTGCAGGATTATTCATTTGGTCAACGACTACTGTAGTTAGGATGAGAAAAAGGGCCAGTTAGTACATCAGATTAGTTTAGCGTTCACTTGTTTGTTGGCGGGTTTTAGTGATAAGTTGGCTACACTGTCTGAGCAATAACTAATACAAATATGTTGACTTTAGGTTACTTTGAGCTCAACTTTTCACTTCATTTTAAGGCATTTATCACATTTTCTAAAATAAAATCAACATATATATTTCTCGCAGGTAATTATTTACACAGTGCAATAAATTGTGTGTTTTTTACGTTTTTTATTTGAATTTATATAGGTGAATCTAGGAACAATAAATACAAATAGGAATGAGATGTACAAAGAAATTAAACATTAGGCTCAATTCTGCTATTATGCATTACAGGGACTCCTATGGTCCCAGCTCCTTTTAAAAATCGTTAAACTGAAAATATATAAAACAGTTATATTGTATGGATGCTAAATATGGAGTCTTACTTTAAGGGAGGAAAGAAGATTACGAGCATTTGAGAATAACGTTCTTAGAAAAAAAATGGGCTAAAGGAGATGAACAGACAGGTAAATGGAGAAAACTACATAATAGTGAGCTACATGGTCTTTATATGAAGCCAAATATAATAACTGTTATGTCTCGTAGGCAGGACATGTGGCTGATTGGGAAATGAAAGAGGTGCAAAGAAGCTTCTTGTAGGAAAACCAGAAGGAAAACGCCCATTTGGTAGACCAAGAATAAGGTGGGAGAATAACATTATCCATGATTTGAGAGAAATAGATTATTCAGGGGATGATTGGAAAAGCTTTGCTCAGGATAGGGGTATATGGAGAGCCCACGGGTTCGATAGAGCCAATAAGTGAGTGACATAGAATTCCCTTTGTTTTAATTTAATAGTTAATTTTTGTTTCTAAACGCAGAGATAAATTAACAAGGCCATGCTATGATATTTAAATTACACCAACATTTGAAATGTATATCCATCGATAGTAATTCTGCCCGAGGGCAGGTATTTCACTGCAATCATAGCATTTTCATGCTATGCTTTGCAACTTTACTAGGGAATTATAGGTGTGGTAGCTTCCCGTATCTTTCCACACCGGTGAAGGATGATGATGATGATAAAGATGATGACGGGCGGATGATTTTCGGGGACCTTTGGGCCCTAAGCATCCTGACATTTGTCTTACAGATGAGGAAAAAACCCGAAGAAAACCTCACCCAGGAGTCTGTCCCGACCGGGAATCGAACCCGGACCTACTATGTGACAAGGCAGCACGCTACCTGGAGACCACAGCGGTGGACTGAAATGTATATAATAGCCTTAATCCGCAACGTATTCAAGGCTCAACCTAAAAATACCCAAATATTAAACGAAAATAATGTAGTGCGTGTAAGAAAAAACAGTGCGTCACGCAGAAACTGCGAAAACTAAGAGAATTCTTCAGCAAATCGAATTAATGTTCCCATTTTGTTAAAACTCAATTTTGATGTCAGCTTATCTAAAAGTGTCAGACTGTAATGAAAACAAATCATGCATAACCGCAAGTGATTACACTTATTCCCTACTTATTGTATATTTTTTGTATAATTTGACACTAATTTAAATAATATCTACCGATTCGTTATTCCACTACTTTACTTATAACATTAAATGAATTAAACTAATGTTTGTTATAGGATACATTTACAATTTATGAGTTAATTAAGTTATATGGTAAACATTGCAACTAAACAAACATGGCGGTTACTAGAGTGCATTTTAAATGTCTTGTTTCAGGTAAACCTGCACTTCTAATTGCCGGATTACTCTGATGTTTAGATTACATCTTCCTTGGTTTATTTAAATTGCATATACCTAGTTTAGTAGATTGAAATATAGCCACATCATTTATGTGTGCCCGTTTGTCCTTTATGGACTAAACAACTACTTGACTGATTTCAATGCATTTTTTTTCTTCATAATTTAGGGACTTTTTCTGGGACAGTTAACGTATGTAACATATTACCCTACGTACTATAGGGCTGGAGCTAAAAAAATAAAAGACATCGATGCATTTAAAAAAAGTAGCTTTTTGGGCGCTTAAATAGCTTACGCTGCCTAAACCATAACAAATACACACAATTAATATATACAGAATTGTATATCTAAAAATATTGTACAAAAAAGTCCGCGTCAGGATATGTCTATCTTCTACAGATAAATCACAATAACAATTTGTGTTTTTCAGCTCATTGCTGCCAAGAAGATCGGGACAAGTAGAGTTCGAGGCAACGCTAGGTACTCTGCACGGAGTATCTAAAAATAATTACGGTATAAATTTATAATTATTTTTCTTTTTACTTATTCAACTAAACATAGGCTATATTTATTTTATTTACGCGTAGCAGCACACGCCGGGTATTAGCTGATTGCATATAATTTTATGCACTATCGCTTGAAAATTAGTACGCTGATGTTCATATTTTTCTAAATAGCGTAAATTCACTTAATGTACATTTGACCATTTATATTATGTATGTATCTCTGTGATTAATAATATATATGTGGATGAAAGATCAGCACTCGGTTGGTAGGGTATGTTTTAGGTAGAGTTATGTTAATATATAGGCCTGTATATATAATTGTTTTGTAAATTACTTGCCTGTGCCGGTTGATTAGAAGTTACTATACTCACCTCTGGTTTACAAGTTCCGGCTGTGATCGGTGAATTTTTCAGGGCGTAAAAATGCTGAATGTGGCTTCCTTCCCAAGGGATGATTTACGGCATATAAAGAACTTAAGCCTAAAATAAGATACAGCTGGGAAATTTTTGTTCGCCCTTTTCACGTCAGATTGGAATTTCGGTGCTAATGGCGTGACTTGTTAATGAGCGTCGTTAAATAAATCACTACAACTTACTTATTTGCGTCTTCGTTCGTAAGTTGAAGTATAAGTACTGATTTATAACCAAATGTTTTTCTTGGTTCTCTGTTGCTAAGAGTTGTTACAACACTATACTGAGTTGCACCGAAAGTACTATTTCGGTACGTTACATCTATGAATTGTTATCCTCCCTCTACAGTGAGATTTATGGACTGTGCCAATTTCCTTTCTCTTTGTGTTTACTCCCACTCACCTTCCTATCCCTTCCCGCTGCTCTGTCTGTAGTGCGCAACTTCCCCTCTTCCTCGGAACACTCAATTGGGTGAAGCAAGTGGTAAACAGTGTCATTACATTCATTCATTTGTTCAATTCTGTTATCGTCTGGTGGACGTCAGCTCGAGGAGAGCTGTGTTGTTTTGTGTTTGATCCAGTAAGCCAGGGTAGGGTATCCGGGGGTATGGACCCTAACCCTCGGCTGGACTAAAAAGGTATGCATGAGTGTTTGTGTGAGTAAATATTGTTATTTTTGTTATTATTTCTGTTTTTTTTTAAAGTTTGTAATGATCAAGAATAATTTATGTTTAAATATATTTTCATATTTCAACTTCAGACTTATAATTGAAATATTAAATAAAATAAGAATGTTTAATTACTGTACTTGTTAGCTATGCTATTGCTGCCTACATACAAGCTTTCTCAAGGTTATATTAGCTCCCTTCTCCCTTCTAGCTTTCATGGTTGTAAATATAATAGTGAGTCATATAAATCACTACAGTGTGTTCAAGGATAGGAAAGATGAATCAATCTTTACCTCTGATGGGTCCGGGCTGACAGTTATGGACTGAACGCTACTTTTAGAATAGCTAAACATATTAGTAGATTCTCTAGACCAGTAAAGATGCAAATACGGCAACGGACACTCTGAATGCAGGGATAAGAAGGGTCGCGCAGTACGTGCAGAGTGTCACAGTTAAAAACATATGAAGGCGTATTACAATAAAACCCAAATATACAAACTAAAATATTAAAATAGGCAACGCGTTTCGTTAGCAAGGCCATCATTATGAAGACTAGATATTGATTGAATGAAAACAAGTTAAAATATAAATTCCATGGCGCGACAGGCCTAGAAGGCCCTTAGCCTACCATAACACAATATCAGTTACAGTTCTGGTTACGTCACATCATGTGACTAACAATTTAAATTACTTATTGGCATCATCATAAGTAATGCCATGAGTGATTTCCAAATTATCCATAAATTCACGAGTTACGAAAGTGACGAATGGATTTATCTAGAGGATTTGGAAATCAAGAGTGGCATTTGTTAGGACTGTTTAACGAATAACATTAAGTCGTTTGCTCAAAAGTCATTATTTAAATATAGTTACCGGTATTTTAAAATATTTATATATTATTGTAAACGGCGATGTTTGAAAACAAATCAGAAATGTGAGGTTATATATATTCACTGCAACTTGATCATATCATTTATTGCCAAATAGGATCGCCCTATAGGAAAAATAATGAAACACATCAAACTGTATACTATAATCAACATTATAGGTTATTATTTTTTAGTAAACAACTCGGTAAAATCGAGGAATCTGTTTATTATTTGCTATATTCAATGTATTTGTTGGAGAAAAATAATGCTCTGAGCTGATCATAATATTAAAATGAAGGAGCTTTCTTTATCACAAAAGCAAGAGCGAGGTGAAACATAACTGTCATTGGTTGTAAAACAAAATGCATTCAAACGCGATTTGTCATTGACTACCAATTGCGACACGAGTTAAATAGTCTACATAATCCTCCCCTCTCCTAATTAAATAAAATAGGGCGTTGACCGGAATAGGACCCCTGTTATTCACAATGTTTTGTTTGTTTGTATACATTTCCAAACTGTCTAAGAATTTAAAATCAAAGACCGATCTAACCTGTCTAAGATTACTCTTATTAATAACATAGACAATGTATGTATTGGCATCTCTTCAATATCTTCCTGTACACAACACAGTTCCAGTACAGGAGCGGTGGGATGAAGGGGTGGAACATCTTACTTACTCCACATCTACCATAGAAAGGACATGTGTACTTCTTCTTTTCCGAGTTTGATTGTTTACAAGACAAGACCAAAGCTGTTTGTCATACTTGGTTAACAGGGTGCTGATAAATGTTAATAGATACAAATTAACATTTATTTACATAAATAATAACATTGTATTACTTAATTCGGTAAACAGATGGAATCAGTAATGAGCAAAGTAAATACTTTTCTTGCAACAGTGGGAGGGCTCAGGAAGGTACTTTTCCCCACTGCTGCAATACACAAAAAACTTTAATAGGCTATACACAAATCTCTCTACTCTCTCTCTCTCTCTCTCTCTCTCTCTCTATATATATATATATATATATATATATATATATATATACAGGGCAAGTCAAAATGTTGTGCAGGTTTTCAGAAATTTATTATGTGAAATGTAATGAACATATAATATTGTGAGACATATTGTATGAAAGGTAAACTCTCAAAGTTTTTTTTAAATATTCACAGATGTTCTATGTGAGCGCCTTTTGTTACACGACAGATGTCAAGCCGATATTCAATCTCCTGCCAAACTTTCTGTAGCAGTCCGCGGTCGATATCAGCAATGGCTGCTGTGATGCGGGCACGCAGTTCATGCAGTGTTGTTGGAAGTGGTGGTACGTAAACATGATCCTTTACAAGACCCCACATGAAGAAATCACACGGGGTTAGATCTGGTGAACGAGGTGGCCAATGAATGAGTTGTTGATCACCCTGAGATGCACGGCCTATCCAGCGTTGTGGTAAAGCCGTATTCAAATGGTCTCGAACACTGCCATGGTAATGTGGAGGGGCACCATCCAACTGCAGAATGAAATCTGGACTATCCGCTTCAAGCTGCGGAAGGAGCCATTGTTGTAGCTTATCAAGGAAAACATGTCCGTTCACAGTACGTTCATGAAAGAAAAAGGGCCCATAAACCTTTGCATGGGAAATGGCACAAAAGACATTCACTTTCGGAGAATCGCGTTGATGTTCCAGAGTTGCATGGGGGTTACCAGTTCCCCAAATCCTTACATTGTGTCTATTCACTTTTCCTGAAAGGTGGAAAGTCGCTTCATCACTGTAAACTACCCTCTCATGGAACTCATTCTCTTCCATTAATGCGAGAAAATCAACACAGAAGGACGCTCGCAAAGCATAATCGGCGGGTTTTAAGGCTTGAACCAGTTGCAAGTGGTAGGGTTTCATCTGTAAACGTTTCCGGAGAATCCGCCATACAGTTTTTTGTGGTAGTTGAAGTTCTGTCGCTCCCCGGTAGGTGGATTTCTGTGGACTCCGCACGAAGCATGTGCGAACGCGTTCGACTGTCTCTTCACTCGTCGACGGACGCCAGTCGATTTTCGTTTACAGATACAGCCTGAATCCCTAAATTGTGTGTACCACTTACGAATGGATCTCCCATCCGGCGGGTCTTTATCGTATCTGGTACGGAAATGTCGTTGAACACTAGTCACAGAGTTGTTTACATGGTAATCAAGCACACAGAAAGACTTCTGATCCCCAGTCAACGCCATTTTCCTTTACTGCTCTGCTGTTGACATCTTGCGGGTGAACGCGGAACTTTAGAAGTGGACAACTAAACTTTGAGAGTTTACCTTTCATACAATATGTCTCACGATATTATATGTTCATTACATTTCACATAATAAATTTCTGAAAACCTGCACAACATTTTGACTTGCCCTGTATATATATATATATATATATATATATAGGGTTCTGTTTCACAAGGACCCCCCTACGAAGATTGTGAACAGGTTCTGTAGCTGATGATGGCCTCTTTGGACGACCACAATCTCTACAGAGTCGAACGAAGTCCAAGAGCATCCACAAGCCTAGAGGATGAAGACTATGCGGCACGAGCAGCCATGTGTTGGTTGTTGTAGACGAGGAGAACCTCATGAAACATGTTCTTTTCAGTGACGAAGCGATATTTCATATCTCTGGCGTTGTCAACAGACACAATTGCCGGATCTAGAAAATCCTTGTGAAACTGCCTCTGGACTTCATCATAGGGTTTGCCATTTAAACGATATTGAACAAGTGCGATTCTTTCGTTTATTGTAAAAATTATTACGTATCTTCACTGTACCTCCAACAAAAATAGTCCACATGTACGTTTTTCGCAATATGGATAGTTACTTTATGGGTACTCTGTATATAAAGTTACATAAAGTGGTCTGCTGAAGTGGTGCACAAAAATTAAAAAACAACATTAATGCCATTTACAAGCCTAATATGAACCCAAACATGAAAAAACTGTAGTAGGTTGCATTGAAAATTTAAGAAGTGTCTGATTTCAACTATCTAGGAACAATGATTGGGGCCTATAAACAGGAATGAGATGCACAAAGAAATTAATCATAGGCTCAATTCTGGAAATGCTTACTATTGTGCATCACATGGACTCTTTGTCTTAACTCCTTTCAAAAAATGTTAAACTCCCAGTTATATTATATGGGTGCGAAACATGGACTCTTACCTTAAGAGAGGAAAGAAGAATACGAGTATTTGAGAATAAAGTTCTTAGGATTTTTTTTGGTAAAAAAGAGATGAATAAACAGTGAATGGAGGAAACTATATAATATTGGGCTATGTATAGGAAGCCAGCCATATATAGCAAGATCAGTAAGTCTTGTAGACTTTGATGGGCAGGACATATGGCACAAATGGGGGATGCAAGATGTGCAGGGAAACTACTTATACGAAGTCTAGAGAGAAAACGTCCTGTTGTTAGACCAAGAATGAGGTGGCAGAATAACATTATCCATTATTTGGGGGAAGTAGACTACACAGGGGATTATTGGAAAATATTTGCTCAGGATAGGGATGTATGGAGAGATTATGTCCGCGCGGCCATGGACCTATGGGTTCTTAAGAGCCAGTGAGTTAGTTAGGTGGCATTGAAAAACCCGTATTATGTTAACACACATTTGTACATATGTTACTTATATTCCTATACTCACACTCACTCACTGGCACTATCGAACTCGTATGCTCATGGCCGCGCGGACATAAGCTCTCCATACATCCCTATCCTGAGCTAATGCTTTCCAATTATTCCCTGTATAATCTACTTCCATCAAATCATAGTTAATGTTATTCTCCCACCTCATTCTTGGTCTACCAACTGGGCGTTTTCCCTCTGGCTTTCCTACAAGAAGCTTCCATGCAAGTCTTTCATTCCCCATACCTGCAACATGTCCTGCCCATCGCAGTCTACGAGACTTAACTGTTCTTATTATATCTGGCTTCCTATAAAGACCATGTAGTTAATTGTTATGTAGTCTTCTCCATTCACCCGTTTGTTCATCTCTCCTTGGTCCAAAAATTCTCCTAAGTACCTTATTCTCCTTTCCTCCCTTAAAGTAAGAGTCCATGTTTTGCACCCATATATTATAACTGATAGGATAATAGTTTTATATATTTTCAGTTTACCGTTTTTTTTAAAGGAGTTGGGACATCAAGAGTCTCTGCAATGCATAATAGCATGCATTTCCAGAATTGAGCCTATGTTTAATTTCTTTGTGCATCTCATTCCTATTTGTGATTATTGTTCCTAGGTATTTGAATTCAGCCACTTCTCAAAATTTCCCTCATTTGTCATTAGCTGTCCATTTCCATTATAGCCTATAATGTATTTCTACGTGTGACCATATATTTAGTTTTATTGATATTTACTTCCCCCAGGAGCTATCACCTTGACGTGGTGGGGGGGGCATAGTACCCGATGAACCAGACGACTCTACTGGGGAAGATTGACTTAGGTTAATCTTGCTGGTGGGTTAGAGGCGAGGGGAACTAAGTATAGCTCACAACGAAGGAATGGCGTCTGTATCCATATTGGGCGGCCACATATTCGTCAAGTCTTCAACGGTCAACAGGGCGACAAGGAATAGCACAGCTAAACTTGTAGGGCTTGAAGAGCGGAAGAAGCAGCCCTCTCTTGGGGGGTGGATACCCAGAGGAGCATGTTTGGAGGCTCAGAGGAAGCAGCCTTTCCACCATCCTTGTCCTACGAAGCGCTCGTAACGCTTCCAGGAGACATTTATCTTACTGAGAAGCTTCATGGAAATCAGCCGGATTGTCATAAAAGGAACCGACCCAAGCAAGATAAAAGGATACGATTTGGAATAAAGGACATTTTGAAATTAGGAAATTGGAACGTAAGGGGAATAAATACAAAAAGAAGAAGAATTAGAAAGAGAATTAAAGAAAAAAAATAAATATAGCAACAATAACAGAAACAAAAAAGAAACTAAAAGGAACAAAGGACTTACAACACTATACTATGTTGTATAGCGGAGTAGAACAGACAACAAGAGCGCAGTGTGGAGTAGCAATTTTAATAGATGAAAAATGGAAGAACAAATTGAATAGCTATGAGTTTATAAATGAAAGAATCCTGATAGCCAGATTTAAAATTGAAAGAGGATATGTGATGATAATTGCTGTGTATGCCCCAGAGGAAGGTAAGAAAGAAGAAACAAAAACATTTTATAAAACATTACAAACATTAGTTGATAAATATACAAAAGATCATCATTTAATAATAAGCGGAGACTTAAATGCCAGAGTAGGCAATGTCCCTATACCTAATGTAATAGGAAATAATGGAGAAATAACAATAAATGATAATGGACAGGATTTGAGACAGTTTTCAGCCTATAATCAATTAAAATAATGAATACCTATTTCCGAAAAAAGGACATACATAAATATACAAGAAGTGGATATAACTCAAGATCAATAATTGACTATTTTAATCGTAAACAACAAGCTAGGAGCCTTGGTAAAAGATGTGAGAGTACATAGAGGCAGCGATATATACTCTGATCACTATCTCGTGATAAGTAAATAAACATAATAGCTAAATGGCGGAAAAATAACATAAAGAACAAAAGAAACCAAGAAGAAGTATATAAAGTATATTTATTACAAGATCAAAGTATTAGTCAACATTATGAAAGCAGAATGAATAAATATATATCAGAGATAGCGACGTCAGAAGATATAAATATTGAATGGTAAAATATATCAAATGTAATACATAAAACAGCAAATGAGATATTAGGAAAGAAAAATAGAATAAGAAATAGGAAGGGCTTGAGAACTTGGAATGCGAATATACAAAATGCAGTGAATGAAAAACAAAAAGCATATCATACATACTTACGACTGAAAACAGAAGAATCTTATGAAGAATATAAAATGAAAAGGAGAATTGCTAAAAGCATTATAAGAAGTCATGGGATAAATTTATAAGCTCAGTAGAACATGATATGTATGGAAGACAAGAAATAGGTTATAAATTAGTGAAACATCTAAATCAGACTGAGAAAGATTCTGTCAGATTGAATATAATCCCAGAACAAGAATGGATCCAACATTATGAAAAACTTTGGAAAAAGGAGGAAATTGAAGGAAAAGAGAACAATGAGGAAGAAATAAAAGTGGAAAATATTGACGTAATAGACATAAATGAATTAGAAATGGCTTTGAAAACCACTAAGAATAGGAAAGCAACAGGATTAGATAATATAAATATGGAGTTAGTCAAATATAGTGGAATATTGTGTAAACTACGAATACTTCATCTAATTAATATATGTTGGCAGACCTATGGGATTCCAACCACTTGGAAAACAGCAATTGTGAAGAATATATTCAAAAGAGGAGACCGGAGAAATTGCGAGAATTACAGAGGGATTAGCTTAATGAATACTGGCTACAAGATATATACGAAAGTAATAAATAATAGATTGAGAAACATAATAGAAGTAATAATAAGTGAAAATCAAAGTGGATTCAGAAAGAGAAGGTCATGTATAGACAACGTCTTTACACTGAAACAACTCATAGAAAAGAGAAGAGAACATAACTTAGAAACTCACATAGGATTTATAGATTTGGATAAGGCCTTCGATCGAGTAAACAGACGAAAAATTATGGGAAATATTACGAATGAAAGGATACCCGCTGTGCCTTGTTGAAACAATAAAGAATTATATGAAGACACAAATATAATAATGATACCGGATTCAAAAGAACAGATGCAATCAAAACAAATACTGGATTACGACAAGGATGTAGTTTATCACCCATTTTGCTTAATATATATATATATATATATATATATATATATATATATATATATATATTTTAAATAAATGGAAAGTTTAGTAAATCCAGGAATAAGAATGGATAATAAAGTGTGCATAAATAATCTTCTATTTGCTGACGATGTAATCTTAATACAGAATTATGAAGACGACTTACAGAAATCAATGCATGCATTAAATGAAATATGTAAATTATACGATCTAAAGATTTCTGTAAGGAAAACGAAGACCATGGCGTTTAGAGGAAGAGATCCAGTGAGATCCAAAATTATTTTAGAAAATCAAAGTATAGAACAGGTGTCTAGTTTCAAATATTTGGGCTGTGATGTACAATGTGGAAAGAGATATTGACTCCAAAATAAATAAATTTCAGACGGTGTGTGGAACAATACAGAGAACATTCAAAAATAAAATTAGAAAAGAAACCAAGATAAAAATGTATAATGTTATGGCGGTTCCCACAATATTGTATGGATGTGAAACTTGGGCTCCAGTGAAAAGACAGGAGGATAGAATACAGACGGCAGAGATGCGGTTCCTAAGAAAGTAAAAGGATGTACAAGACTTGATAGAATAAGAAATGAGGATATAAGAGAAGAATTGAAAGTACAGCCTTTATTGGATAATGTCACGAATTACAGACAGAAATGGATTGATCACATGGATGGAATGAGTAAGGAGAGATATCCATTGTTAGCAAGAAATTATCAAGCAAGAGGAAGGCGTGATGTTGGAAGACCTAGAAGACGTTGGGCTGATGCATTATGAAGTCGGAACGGTCAATTGCCTAATCCCTGGAGTGATGATGATGATGATGATGATATTTACTTCCAGTCCTAATTCCTTAGTGTTACTCAATAGTGTGTGCGTGTTGTCCTTTAGTATCTCCTTGCTATCGGCCAATAGTACTATATGATCAGCATAAACTAACAGCTTATTAATACCATTGAGTTGTAAGCCGTCCTCATTCTCTAAAGATTTAATGGCATGCTCTAGTACAAAATTAAATAGTAGAGGAGATAGTGCATCTCCTTGCTTCAACCCATTCTGAATTTCAAAAGTGTCCGAAAACTGTTTGCCTACACGCACCCTACTCTTTGTGCCATTTAGACACATTCGTATAAGTCTAACTAACTTTTTAGGAATTCCAAACTCCAACAGAATACTATATAACTTCTCCCTCTTAATTGAATCATATGCTTTTTTGAAGTCTACATACAGTTGATGTACAGTACCATTATATTCCCATTTCTTTTCTAAAATCTGTCTTATATTACCCGTTCAAGGAGTAAGCGCAGTTGTTGACGGAGGGCACTGCAGTCGTGTTTATGTAGGAATAGAACATCAGAAAGCTAGTATCTTGACACTGTGACACCGTGACACTGCTATCTAGAGTGCTGAGGGGAACATGACGTGGGACGCTGACAGTGAACACTGCCTTAGATGACGTCACGTGTAGCAACAAAGAGAGCTTCTCAATTCTTCCGCCTGCACAGATATTTTGAACGACTAATACTAAAAATCTGATCTGTTGTAGACCTGTTTCTTCTAAATGCACATTGATGATCTCCTAGAATGTCATCAATATAGGGAGTAAGTCTGCTTACTAATATATTTGTTAGAATTTTGTACGAACTTGAAAGTAATGAGATGCCCTGTAATTGTTGCAATTAGTTTTATCTCCTTTCTTATAAATTGGTACGATAATTGATTCCTTCCATTCATCTGGAAGAGCTTCTTTTTCGCAAATCATACTAAGCAACCAGCGTATCTTGTCCATCAACTTTTCTCCTCCTGATTTTATCAGTTCTGCTGGGATCTTATCGGAACCTGACGCTTTAGACATCTTCAATTTTTCAATCGCCATTTCAACCTCTAATGTGCTTGGCTCTGCGATTAGCATTTCTGCTGTCTGTAAATTATCCTCTTCAATGTCCTGTTCTGTATGTACAAATAATAGCTGATTAAAGTAACTTTTCCATCTATTTAATATACTCCTGGAATCTGCAATCATATCCCCATTTTCATTCCGAATTATGTTTGTTCAAGCCTGAAACCCTTTCTTCTCTATACTAATTCCCTGATATAATTCTCTAATGTTCCTATTTTTTGCATCCACTTCAAGATCATTAATCTTCTCTCTCATATATTCCCTCTTTTTACTCTTTAGTAGCTTGGTGGTTTCTCATCTAATACTACCAAATTGCTCCAAATTTACCTCATTTGGCTCGTGTAACCATTTCATTTTTACTAGCTTTCTTTTCTTTACAATGTCGACACATTCCTCATCAAACCATTTCTTGTTTTGCCTCTTTTTTAAACAACCAATGCTTTCTGATGCTGACAATTTAATAGTATCTCTTATAGCCTCCCATTCTTTATTTATATCAGTTTCTTCTTCGTTTGCCACATTGTCATCGGAAGATTTCAGTACTTCAAATCTATTAGCAATTTTGATTTGGTATTCTTGCTGCATTTCATTATTTTTCAAGTTTTTTAATTCAAATTTATAGAATCATCATTAGCGTTTGTTCCTCTCATAAGCGATAGCCGTTGTCTGATTTTCACTCTGACCAGATGATGATCCGAATTGCAGTCTGTCCCTCTAACTGATCTAACATCGACGATGCTACTGTGCCAGCGTTTATCTACTAATACATGATCTATCTGGTTCCGAGTTTCTCCATATGGGGACGTCCAGGTGTATTTATGAATATCCTTATGCTGAAATGTTGTGCTCTTAACAATGAGATTCTTTGATGTGGCAAATGTGATTAATCTAACCACGTTGTCGTTACTATCTTCATGAAGACTGAATTTGCCTATTGTTGGTTTGAATATATCTTCCCGCCCCACTTTTGCATTAAAATCTCCTAAGACAATTTTCATATGATATCGTGAAAGGCTATCAAATAAGCATTCTAATTCTTCAAAGAAGTCATCCTTGATCTTGTCATCTTTATCTTCTGTGGGGGCATGTACATTTACAATTATAAAATCATGTCGTTTACTCTTTAGAATTATGTATGATACCCTACCACTTACTTACTTACTTACTCACTGGCACTATCGAACCCGTAGGTTCATGGCCGCGCGGACATACGCTCTCCATACATCCCTATCCTGAGCTAATACTTTCCAATCATTCCCTGTATAATCTACTTCCCTCAAATCATAGTTAATGTTATTCTCCCACCTCATTCTTGGTCTACCAACTGGGCGTTTTCCCTCTGGCTTTCCTACAAGAACCTTCCATGCAAGTCTTTCACTCCCCATACGTGCAACATGTCGTGCCCATCGCAGTCTACGAGACTTAACTGTTCTTATTATATCTGGCTTCCTATAAAGACCATGTAGTTCATTGTTATGTAGTCTTCTCCATTCTCCTGTCTGTTCATCTCTCTTTGGTCCAAAAATTTTTCTAAGTACTTTATTCTCAAATACTTGTAATCTCCTTTCCTCCCTACCACTAACAAACTTAATATCTCGGATAGCGGATAGGATCCTCCTTCTGACTAAAAAACCCGTTCCAAATGCAGGTCTTTCTGCACCCCCGTAGTATAATGCAAAGCTTCCTGATTCCTGACTACCTTCTCCTGGCCACCTAACTTCCTGTAAAGCGACTATATCCAAGGGCGATTTATCTAGTTCCCGCGTTAATATCTCTAGTGGCCCGCTATTGTATAAAGTCATAACATTCCATGTTCCTAGGAACATGTCCCTGTGTTTGCTCCTTTGGCATGGGTTCTCTGAAGTAGTCCCCGCCCGGAGAACCGAATGGGGGACTATTTGACCTCCGGAAAATTTTACCCCAGTTGAACCCATGTCCGCATATCTTGACGGTTGTATTTTTACGGTGAAAGATCGTCACTCTTTCGACCGAGGTACTTTTTTCGTCTGGCTTATCACCTTCGACCAGTCCGGCATGGGTAACTCTATCAGCAGCAATGCTACCGCCGGCATAGCTCTCAGGATCATTTAAGCACACAAGCCACTCCACCACGACAAGGTAAAGATACCATGGAGGGCTTATATTCCTATTTTGTCTTCAAATATTCCTAATAACTTCAACTTTACGTATGAGGCAATCCCATAGGTTTAATAATATGTGATGTTAGTAGTTGTAATTGGTGTCACTCCTCTTAAAAGCATAGGACCTTTGTTTTTTTGCGAAATACCTAACTTAATTCCAGCTTTTCTCTTGTTTATTTTCTGTCATTACTGTGCTGCGCTAAGTAGTTTTTGGTCTTCTTCTTTACCTACGGAATCCTGTGGGTTCTATTCCAGAGCTCTGTTTGGTATACTGACTATTTCTCTTGTACATTTAATAACAAACTCATGTCCCTAAATACAATTTTTTCTTCTTCTTTTTCATCCAACCAAGTCTTAGGGCTATAGGCCTGTTACGATCTCACTGATCAATTTTGTATCCAGCGTTTCCTTGGTCGGCGTAGAGATCTGTTGGACAAAAATGAAGCATTGCCTTGGGAACTCATTCGTCGCAAATGATTCATCCAGTTCTTCTGGTATCTATTTATGCATTCAATGACAGGTTCTGAACATAGTTCCTTCAAGACATCATCATTGCATTTGGTATATTCTGCTGTATATCTCATGAATTTCATTTCACTAGAAGTCGTCCTGCTCTCTTCTCCTTTTCTCAAAGTCCATGCCTCACTGCCGTATTAGGTTTTCGGAGGCCACTTAAAGTTGGGTTAGGCTCTCGGAATCAGTTCGGGTTGTGTTAAGCCCTCGGGGCCACCTAGGTTTGGGTTAAGCCCTCGTCGGCCACTTTGGGCTAGGTTTTGCCTTCGGAACCACTTTGATTTAGGTTAGGCCCTCGGGGCCACTTGGGTTTGATTAGGTGCTCGAGGGCCACTAGGTGTTAGGTTAGGCCTTCGAGAATTCTTTGGGTTATGTTAGGTTCTCGAGGTCCACTTTGAGTTTAGGTTAGGCACTCGATGGCCAATTGGGTTTGGTTAGGCCATCGGGGGCCACTTGTTGTTAGGTTAGGTCATCGGGGGCTACTTAGTGTTAGGTTAGGCTTTTGGAGGCCACTTGGTGTTAGGTTAGGCCTTCGGGGGCCACTTTGTGTCATGTTAGACCCTCGTGTGCTACTTGGGTTAGGATAGGCCATTGAGGGACACTTGGTGTTAAGTTAGGTCTTCGGAGCCGCTTGGGGTTAGGTTAGGCCCTCGAGGCCACTTTTGGTCATGTTAAGCCCTCTGGGGCCACTTGGGTTAGGTTAGGCCCTCGGTGGCCACTTGGGTTAGGTTAGGCCCTCTTTGGCCATTCTGGGTAAGGCTAGGCCCTCGAGGGCCACTTTGGGTTAGGTTAGACCCTCGGGGCCCATTTTGTGTTATGGTAGGCCTTCGGGGCCACTTGAGGTTAGGTTAGGCCCTCGAGGGCCACTTTGGGTTGTCTTACACCCTCTGGGCCACTTTGGTTAGGTTAGGCCCTCGGGTGCCACATGTGTTAGGTTAGGCCGTAGGGGTCCACTTGGGTTTGGTTAGGCCCTCGGGGGCCACTTTGGGTTGTCTTACACCCTCTGGGCCACTTTGGTTAGGTTAGGCCCTCGGGTGCCACATGTGTTAGGTTAGGCCGTAGGGGTCTACTTGGGTTTGGTTAGGCCCTCGGTGGCCACTAGGGATTAGGTTAGGTGAGGTTAAGTATTGTTGGTTATATTATTTGAGGTTAGGTTAGGTTAAGTGAGGTTAGGTTAGGTTAAGTTAAGTCGTGTTCCAGTGCAGCCAACATACAGCACTTACTAATTAACTGTACACATATACTTCAGAATTTCAGAATATACTGTTCATTTTTGGGCGTTGCATTCTATCACAGGTTAAATTGTGTTAGGTTTTTCACAGATTGCAGTAGTTAAATTGCGTTATGTTAGCTTTTAGGTTCGTTAAAATAATATCGTATATATGTTGACTGCGTCCCATGATTCCATAGTGTAATCCGATTCGAGTATGTTGGCACATGCGCATGTTGTATGGTTGGAACTTAGAATTATTTTTTTCGCGTCACATGTAAAATATCCCCATTTGTTATAACTGTAATGTCACATTGAGTACCCAGCTTTGAAATGGAACCTGTTCTGAAAGGCCAAACTGAATTTTTATACAAACCAAATTTGTTGAGGACGACTGCTTACAACAGGTACAAATTGTATTGTTTTAAATATCTATGCTACGTGTAACCTTTGAATATTCGATCAGAGAACAAGCGACTGCTAGTGTCATGTTGGCCGATGTGATAACGCTTATTCCTGCTAGAACCAATTGCCAACATGTTTACTCATATATATGATGATTCTATCCCAGGAGTCTACCTGCTTTGTGGTCAAGTTAGTGTAAGAAATGGTCAAGTTAGTGTTTGTTTGGGCAAGTTAGGGCGAGAAAATGGGCAAGTTAGTGTTAGTTTGGGCAAGTAAGGCGAGAGATTGGGCAAGTTAGTGTTAGTTTGGGCAAGTTAAGGCGAGAAAATGGACAAGTTAGTGTTTGTTTGGATAAGTTAGGGCGAGAAAATGGGCAAGTTAGTGTTTGTTTGGGCAAGTTAGGGCGAGAAAATGGGCAAGTTAGTGTTAGTTTGGGCAAGTAAGGCGAGAGATTGGGCAAGTTAGTGTTAGTTTGGGCAAGTTAAGGCGAGAAAATGGGCAAGTTAGTGTTTGTTTGGGTAAGTTAGGGCGAGAAAATGGGCAAGTTAGTGTTTGTTTGGGCAAGTTAGGGCGAGAAAATGGGCAAGTTAATGTTAGTTTGGGCAAGTTAGGGCGAGAAAATGGGCAAGTTAGGGCGAGAAAATGGGCAAGTTACTGTTTGTTTGGGCAAGTTAGGGCGAGAAAATGGGCAAGTTAGTGTTAGTTTGGGCAAGTTAGGGCGAGAAAATAGGCAAGTTAGTGTTAGTTTGGGCAAGTTAGGGCGAGAAAATGGGCATGTTAGTGTTTGTATGGGCACGTTAGGGCGAGGAAATGGGCAAGTTAGTATTTGTTTGGGCAAGTTAGGGAGAGAAAATGGGCAAGTTAGTGTTTGTTTGGGCAAGTTAGGGCGAGAAATTGGGCAAGTTAGTGTTAGTTTGGGCAAGTTAGGGCGAGAAAATGGGCAAGTTACTATTTGTTTGGGCAAGTTAGGGCGATAAAATGGGCAAGTTAGTATTAGTTTGGGCAAGTTAGGGCGAGAATATGGGCAATTTAGTGTTTGATTGGGCACGTTAGGGCGAGAAAATGGGCAAATTATTGTTTGTTTGGGCAAGTTAGGGCGAGAAAATGGAAAAGTTAGTGTTTGTTTGGGCAAGTTAGGGCAAGAAAATGGGCAAGTTAGTGTTAGTTTGGGCAAGTTAGGGCGAGAAAATGGAAAAGTTAGTGTTTGTTTGGGCAAGTTAGGGCGGGAAATTGGGCAAGTTAGTGTTTGTTTGGGCAAGTTAGGGCGAGAAAATGGGCAAGTTAGTGTTTGTTTGGGCAAGTTAGGGCGAGAAAATGGGCAAGTTAGCATTAGTTTGGGCAGGTTAGAGTGAGAAAGTGAATGAGTTAGTGTTAGTTTGGGCAAGTTAGGGCGAGAAAATGGGCAAAATAGTGTTTGTTTGAGCAAGTTAGGGCGAGAAAATGGGCAAGTTAATGTTTGTTTGGGCAAGTTATGGCGAGATAATGGGCAAGTTAGTGTTTGGGCAAGTTAAGGCGAGAATAAGAGCAAGTTAGTGTTTGTTTGGACAAGTTAGGGCGAGAAAATGGGCAAAATAGTGTTAGTTTGGGCAAGTTTAGGCGAGAAAATGGACAAGTTAGTGTGTGTTTGGGCAAGTTAGGGGGAGAAAATGGGCAAGTTATTGTTTGTTTGGGCAAGTTACGGCGAGAAAATGGGCAAGTTAGTGTTAGTTTGGGCAAGTTAGGGCGAGAAAATGGGCAAGTTAGTGTTAGTTTGGGCAAGTTAGGGCGAGAAAATGGACAAGTTAGTGTTAGTTTGGGCAAGTTAGGGCGAGAAAATGGACAAGTTAGTGTTAGTTTGGGCAAGTTAGGGCGAGAAAATGGACAAGTTAGTGTTTGTTTGGGCAAGTTAGGGTGAGAAAATGGGCAAGTTAGTGTTAGTTTGGGCAAGTTAGTGTTAGTTTGGGCAAGTTAGTGTTAGTTTGGGCAAATTAGGGCAAGAAAATGGGCAAGTTAGTGTTTGTTTGGGCAAGTTAGGGCGAGAAAATGGGCAAGTTAGTGTTAGTTTGGGCAAGTTATTGTTAGTTTGTGCAAGTTAGTGTTTGTTTGGGGCAAGTTCGGGTGAGAAACATGGGCAAGTTAGGTTAGTGTTAGTTTGGGCAAAGTGAGCGGCAAGGAAAATGGACAAGTTGTTAGGTTTAATGTTTGTTTGGGCAAGTTAGGGCGAGAAGATGGGCAAAGGTAGTGGAGTGTTAGTTTGGGCAAGTTAGGCCGAGAAAATGGACAAGTTAGCACACCAGATTAGTTTAGCGATCACTAGTTTCTTTGGTGCGTTTTAGTGATAAGTTAGCTACATTGTCTGAGCAATTACTAATATATATTTTACTTTGAAAATATGGTGATTTTAGGTTACTTTGAGCTCCACTTCTTACTTCATTTTAAGGCATTTATCACATTTTTTGAAAAAAAACTTATATATTTCTCTCAGGTAATTATTCACATAGTACATTAATATATTTTTTTTACTTCGTTTTTTTTTAATTTATGTAGGTAACATATTTCCCAATTATATTGTATGGATGCGAAACATGGACTGTTACTTTAAGGGAGGAAAGAAGATTACGAATATTTGAAAATAAAGTTCTTAGAAAAAATAAATTGGAAAAAAAGAGATGAACACACAGGTGAATGGTGAATACTACATAATATTGAGCTACATGGAATGTATAGAAAATCAGATATAATAAGAACTATTAAGTCTCATAGACTGAGATGGGCAGGACATGTGGCCGGTTGGGGAATGAAAGAGGGCTTGGAAGGTTCTTGTGGGAAATCCAGAAGGAAACGCCCAGTTGGTAGACCAAGAATGAGGTGGTAGAATAACATTATCCATGATTTGAGAGAAGCAGATTATACAGAGGATGAATGGAAAACATTAGCTGAGGATAGGGATGTATCGAGAACTTATGCCCGTGTGGTCCTAATTTGCCCCTTGTGACCATGTGTGTCTATGTGGCTTAATTGACCCTAAGTTGCCTTACCTAAATAACCTAAGTGACCTAACCTATATTATTAACCTGAACATACTACAAAAATCCAACCCGACAATACCACCACTAATCCGACCTAACCACCCTTAAAACACGACCGAAGCACCCCTCAAACGAGTGAACTACACTAAAACCGATAAATTAATAACATGATTATTTGTAGACACCCTGTACGTCTGAAAATGTAGTAGACGTATAAGTAGATATTATTGACTATTTAACTCATGCCTCAAATGGGAGTCAATGACCAGTCACGTTTCAATGAATTTTGTTTTACAACCAATCACAGTCGTGTTTCGCCTCGATATTTATATACTTCAGTTTACCATATTAAAGAAAGCTCCTCGTCTTTAATATTCTGAATAGGTCAGAGCATTATTTTGCTGAGACTGATTCTCTAACAAGTACGTTGAATATAGCAAATAATGAACATGTACCTTCGAACTACATTTTGATAAATGTATGGTCAATAATTATGTTTTTAAATCATTATTTTATGTAGTTGTTTCCTAAAAAATTAATAGCCTACACTTTTTTTAACTTTCCAAAAAACGACATAACACCGGTCACCAGAGGCTACTGACGATAGAGATAAGCTCCGAAACTACAGTATTGAAGAAAAAGAATATGAGGTGAGGTAATAAAAACATTAATTTAATTCTTAATAGCCTATAATATTCGATATAATATACAGTTTGATGTGTTTCATTTTTTTCTAGGGTGAATTCTTACAATATTGCAATCATATTTGGCAATAAATATTATGATCTAGTTGCAGTGGATGAACAAAAGAAGCATTACCAAATGTTTCTCATTTGTTTTCAAACATCGCAGCTTTTACATTAAATATATAAATATTTTAAAATAACTATATTTAAATAATGATATGTGAGTAAACAGCTTACTTTTATTCGTTAAAAAGTCCTAACTAATGCTACTTTTGATTTATAAATTCTCAATAAATTCTAGGGGATTTGGAAGTCACTCGTGGCATTACTTAAAATATTCTAACTTTTGCGAGTGGATAAACAATATTTTTGTTTTTAGATAGCTAGAAATAATTATTTTCGGATTTCAGGTAAACTGCCACTTGTAATGGTCGGATTGTAGTGATATTCGGAAAATACTATCTCGGTTTGTTGTACTGAGTATCGTTGTGATCACTAGGACCATTTTTGTGTTTTTATTTTACTCATATACTAATTTAATCATTATTATTGTTACAATAATTAAAACATTATAGTAAGATTTTAAAGTAAAAAAAAAAGTCGAAATATTTTAAGTAAAATTTTAACATACTTAAATTAGTAACCAATTTTAATTCATAATATTTCAATAGTGAACTGCTGTACCTAATGGTTTAGTGTATAATACTTGATCAGCATTAATAAAATATATAATAAAATACCCCGTTGAGGTGTTAGTCATAAGTTAAAATTATAATATAAAATTGTTACTTAACAGGTCCGTCTCCTCAACTATGAAAACTGTAAGCCTTTCAGGACTAGTCCCATCATCAGGAGATAGGTATTTATCTGGTGACTGTGAATAAAATACTCAGGGGTCCTCACCTAGGGGATATGTGGATGGCGACCACAAGGTGCTCAAGCTGAGCAAAACATTTCTTCCACTTACTTGTGTTTTGCACTCTTTTAACTTTACTATCTAACCTCTCTTGGTTAACTCTTGTTTTTCGACCCTGATGCTATTAGGGCATCCGAGGGCTAGGGAGTCATTCCTTTCTTCCATTTCTTCTTTCCTTTATTTTCTTTTCTTCTCCAGAAAAGCCTGACCAGAGGCTATAAGATGGCAGCCCCATCACTGGTCTTGCCTTCCTTTGGCCAGCAACCAATCGAAGGGACTATTATTATGCTTTCAAGTCTTATACGGGAATTTCCCAGAAATTTTCTATAGGATCGTAACAGGCCTTGGCCTAATACTTGGAAGGAAGAAGAAGATATGCTTATATATGTGTGTGTGTGCGAGAGAGAGAAAGGAAGAGTTTTAAAACTCTAGCGACCGCAATTTTTGTTTGTCGAAACCAATATAGCAATATATTAACAAAATAAGATCGCGTTACTTAACTAGAAACGTCTGGTTAAAACTTTAAAATCCGTACCTGATAAAATAGTCGTCCTCACGTATATTAACTTCTGCTGTAAAACGTCATCACACTATTAAAATCTAGGTCTTTCAAAGAGTATGCTTCATCTTCAGGATTTCTCATGGTACTGAATTATTTATATTTCATATACAGGTAAATGACACAAAGATTAGAGTTTGTGTAGGTAAAAAGTTTCCAGAAAATTTTGAAATTAATAATAGTTAAAGTAAGGGATTGCACTGTCTCCTCTAAGTAATTAATTGGCTTTATATAACACGTGGCAGTGCGGACATAAGCTCTCCATATATCCATATCCTGAGCTCCTGTTTTCCAATCATCCTCTGTATAATCTATTTCCCTCAATTCATGGTTAATATTACTTTCCCACCTCATTCTTGACCTACCAAATAGCTGGTTTAACCATCTGTAGATGTCCAGGTGTATTTATGGCTATCTCTATGTTGGAATGTTGTGTACTTATCAATGAGATTCTTTACTTACCTACTTACTTACTTACTCACTGGCACTATCAAACCCGTAGGTTCATGGCAACGTGGACATAAGCTCTCCATACATCCCTATCCTGAGATAATGCTCTCCAATCATTCCCTGTATAATCCACTTCCCTCAAATCATAGTTAATGTTATTCTCCCACCTCATTCTTAGTCTACCAACTGGGCGTTTTCCCTCTGGCTTTCCTACAAGAAGCTTCCATGCAAGTCTTTCATTCCCCGTACGTGCAACATGTCCTGCCCATCTCAGTCTACGAGACTTAACTGTTCTTATTATATCTGGCTTCCTATAAAGACCATGTAGTTCGATTTAATGTGACTAATCTAACCTCATTGTCTTGAAGCCAGAATTATGTTAATCCGATATGATGGGCGATAGTAATAAATGATAATGAAATTCCAGGAGAGTCCCTAAATCTAAACTTAACATAAATTCCAGATATATGAGCAACCACAGAAATAATTCCTTCTAACAAATAATTCCAGTGATCTGAGCGGGATTCGAAAACAGGACCTCATGAACTGTAGTCAGACCTCTGACCACAAGACCATCTAACAGAGTTAGATATTGTTAATTTTTTCATTATGATGTAAATTGGTGTTGCAGAGAAAATTATTAATTACCAATAGCAACCAATTACAAATTGTTAGTGCATTTCCTTTATAGTTGTAATTAGATGTAAGAACCTTTTTATATTTTTTTAACCTGGTTGAGTGGTAGACAAAACATCGAGGCCTTAACTTTGCCACATAAAATAAAGCTATTATTATTATTATTGTTGTTTTTATTATTATTATTATTATTATTACTATTATTATTATTATTACTATTATTATTATTATTATTATTATTATTATTATTATTATTATTATTATTATTATTATTATTATTATTATTATTATTATTATTATTTATAAAGTGAAATCTGCCACAAACCTTTCTTCAAATTAGTTGAGTCGGAACAAACAATAATTTTTAATTTTGCCAAACAGACAGTAACAGCAAAATTGCAAAAAAAAAAAGCAAAGGATACAGAATAATACAATATAAGCAACAAACTATAAAAATGGCAAAAATACAATCTTGCTTTGTGTTTTGTTAGGATTTGGATGAGATTTCTTTAAATTAACTTCACAGATGTTGAAATAAAATTTTTAGATTTATTATATTTATACATATAAATGATGTACTGCCAATGAAATTTCTCATCACAATTAATTTTATTACCCAGTTCTTTACACACTCCGACAGTTTCACATAGAACATCATCTTGTCTTTACATTTACATTACATTTACTTGTCTGCACTTTGGTCAAAACTGAATTCATCCTACTCTTCACCTTCTCTTATATCCGAGGGTTGAAATAATCTGGAACCATTCATGACACTCCTTGAATAGAAGACTTGAGAATCAAATTTTCCAGACTGGAGGTATAGACTTTTCTCTACAGAGTTTCCAATTCATCTCATGACTCCTTCTTTACCATACAAGGCTGGATCCAATTCTCACTTTTACATGAAAAATTAAAAAAAACAGCCCAACAGTGCATCATAGCAACATATTATTACATTATAATTTAGAAGTTATCAACCTTTTGCTGTTGGGGTTCACCTCAAAATGAAATAGGTCAACAAAATATACATATGTTCCTTAAAGAAGGTCACCACTATGGATAAAATATGCTCATTTTCAAATCATGAATGGAAATGTCAATATTCACGTTTTTAATGTTAATAGCTGGTGTAATTCAGTGTAATACATAAGATATTCATGTAATAGTATATGAGTTTAATGTAACCTCCATAGCGCAACAGCCAGCTGCTAGCCTCATATCCCATGTGTTAGTTTTTTTCTCAACAAGCCTAGTTACTTATTGTAGCTACCCAAATTTCTCATGATGCCGGATGGGGACCAGTCTGATATTAGTCAAAATTCTATAAGAGATATTTTTTCTCACATGGAGATCCATGTCCCATAGCTCATACTTTAAATCACTCGGGTGTGGTGCAGGACAAGATTTTATTATAACTTTAATTTAATCTAATTCATAAAAAATTAATAAATGCACTTACTTATTTTGATAATAGTTAATTTATGCACAATTAAGTGTACAATTTTCATTATAGATATGTTTGCTTTTCATTTTTTGAAGATAACTTTTTTTTTTCCTTAACCAGGATTTAAACCCATGAACTCTGATTCATGGCACATTAATTTATTATGCTATTCAGGCATTCCTTTCCAAATGCAGATTTTTCTTTCTCTTTTATAATCCCCATTTTATAATTTCCATTTGGCGTATATGTTCACAATGAGAGGTTTTTGTAGAAATGCAATTTAGAAATGTAAATAAAAAATATCATCACTCACATAAGTACATCTTGTTTGGCATAAAATTAAATGAATTTGTAGTTAAGGCACATCCCATCTTTGTATTAACGAACGTTACACAACGGTTCACACAAAAGAGTCTTGTGGCTGAGGTAAAAAATGAGCAGGATCATTGTCTCTGAATCTTGAATTCAAATAATGCACCTACTTAATGTCAAATTCTATAAAACATTAAATAACATTAACTCACTCAAACACATTATAAATTACATACATTTATAAAGTTCTAAAGTAAAATATTACCTGCATGTTTCATGGAACCTCAGGATGTCCACCGTTTGCCCCAGAATAATTTCAACCTGAAATATTATTACATATTATAATAAAACTGCATTTAATGACTTTGGAGTAATAATAATAATAATAATAATAATAATAATAATAATCGAACAGAGTTTCAAGAAGATGATAAAGTTTTTCTAAATACAGAAGTAGATTGGGAATTAACAGAAGTGAATGTACAATACTTCATAGTAACATAGTAAGAAACAACAAGGCAACTGGACCAAGAGGAATACATTTGGAAATGTTAAAAATGGAGGACCAAAATTAGTAAAAAGTTTGTCCAAACTATATAAAAAGATTTTAAATGGAGATATAATACCAAGCAAATGCAACTGACTGTGATACATCACTTCCATATACAAAAAAAAAAAAAAAAAGAAAAAAGAAAAACAAAGAGACAGAAAATTATGCTCCAACGATGAATTTGTGTAATGAACCCTATAATGAAAGTTTTTCTGAAAATTGTGAAACTAAATGTAGAAGAAAGGTAAATTGACCTTGAGAAACAATGTGGATTTACTGTTGGAAAGTTCTGTATAGATCACATTTTTTACACTAGGACTCTTATTGGAAAAATGTAAGGAAAAGTGAAGGATGTCATATATTTGGAAAAGGCATATGATTGTGTCCCAAGGAAACTATTATGGCTAGATCTAAAAGAAACATTAATAGATGAAAAAATAATAAAAATGTTAAAATCAATATATTGAGGAAACAGATAGCAAATTAAAATGGGAAGTAAGCCATCTAGAGTGAAGATCTCACAGCAGAACTAGAGAATGAAGATAAATTACAATGTGAAAATGTGGAAAATTAAAAAAAGTTGAAAAATAAAAATATTTAGGATAAATTTTAGAATCAGATAGGAAAAGTTGTATTGAAATTGAAATTAAGAAAATAATTAGTGAAAGAAGAAAAGAAATAGGAATGTGAAATTCAGTGATATTAGAAATAAAACCAAGGCGCTTATATTTAAATCAATAGTACAACGTGCTATGTTGTATCATGCAGAGATCTGGACATTGGGTAGACAGCAAGCAAAAAGTTTATTGGGAACAAAGATGGATTATTGGTGAGCATGAAGAAAATCAAGAAAGGAGAAAATTCGGAACCAGAAAATTAGAGAAATAATGAAAGTTAAACATAATATTATAGAAGTAATAGAATAATGAAGATTGAAATGGTACAGACATCTGAAAGGGATGGAAAATGAGAGTCCCAAGAATGCTGAAGGCAGGAGGAGGAGGGGGAAACTCAGGGAAGAGTGGATGGATGAAGTGAGAAGAAACATGATGAGTAGAGGCCTCAAAGAAGATGCTGAGGATGGAAATATGTGGCGAAGCAAAATACATTTGTACTGAAGGATATCTGCTGTAATGGAAATGATAATACTAATCCTAATAGTAATGAGTTACACACAGTCCTCTCTACCCACTGGGAAATTTAAATATGCCCAGCAGGTCTAGGGTTGCAACGGTGATACAGCCAATGACACTGGTCTACTTACTAGACTAAGCTGCTGTTTTCGATCAGCGGGGAACTTCACTGGTTGCACAAGAACGTCCATTCTTGATTACTGCAATTAATCCTATTTGAACGACCTGAAAAACAAGACAGGCATCATGTCAGCACAACACACAACAAAACAAATTAATATACGAAGGATTCAGCCACGATCCACAAGACACTATTGGACAAAATGTGGAACTTTTGTGAGCCAAGAATTGGCATATACCTTAACTACAACTTCGTCCAATTTTACGCCAAAATTATGATTTTTTATTTACATAGCCTATTTATATTGCATTTCTAGAAAACCTCTCATTTTTAAGTATCACATTATGACAAAACGAGAATGAAGGTGTTTACTACATTGTTTGTTATCATTTCTCCTTAAGAGAAACAATTCCAAGTGACAGAAAACTAGCGGAAAATAGTAGCTGCATACAGAATTAAATCCATGTAATATTTTTCTCTTTTTTAAATAAATATAAAAACAACCTGTATTTGATTTTGTTTGAAGTTCTGTTTTCTTGAGCAATAGTTCTGCAAGAAAAAAAATATATGTATATTAAATTATTATAATATTTGAATTGATGTGGAATAACCTGTTTTCATCTTAAAATTCAAACAATCAACTTATGTTTATTTGTATCACTCACCTTCGTCTTCAAGACGACAGAACAACGGTCGTGATGATACTGAGGATGGAACAGAAACTATGTTCTGAAAATAATTTATAGTCAAATAAGAAGAACAATATTAGGTGAGTGATAAAAATTCTACCTAAATGAATATACCTCATAGTGTGAATCCTAAAATAAGTAATCAACTTATGTATTGTGTAATGAAATCATCCATTTTGTTTCATGTATCCAGGCTACAATATTCTTACTAAACAGTTGCTCTACAGTTTTCCCTCCTCATGTAATTATTTTATATACTTATAGTGCTGGGATTATTTGAATCATTTCCATCACTATTGTTTTTCTTCATTGCATCAAAATTATTTTCGAATGTAGTTTCCTAGAAATATAAAAGTTTATAACTGATTAGTACATTTTCACAGTTATGGTGGTAATTGTATAATTTCTTCTTCCTATATATGCAAATATCAACAGCAAATTATGGACATTTTGATGAACTTGCAACAGTAACAAAGAAATAAATTATTCACAGGATCAACTCTGGAAAGGCATGATATAGGCTGTATTATGCATGACGGAGACTCTTGTCTCAAATTCTCTCAGAAATGTTAAATTAATAATATATAAAAGACGAGACTCATGGGTTTACTGGTCATTAGTGAACATACTGTTTATGAGGTCTCGGGTTCGATTCCTGGTCAAACTATAGGAATTTTTCTGTAAAGAGAATCATTCCTTTGGTTGCTCATGGTCTGGAATTTAGGTTAGAATTAGGTTAAGAACTCTCCTGGCGCTTCATTATCATTTATCACCCATAATACCATCGTGGTAACGTTATTCTGCCTTCCAGGTGTCCAAACCTAAGAAATGTATTATAATTCCACCAATGCCAGGGGAGAAAAGCAGAAATATCATAAAAGACAACCTGGTGACATTACACAAATATATATATATATATATATATATATGTGTGTGTGTGTGTGTGTGTGTGTGTGTGTGTGTGTGTGTAAAATGGTGATTCTTCAAGTTAGGTACTAAAAAAATGTGAAACAGTTATCTTTTTTTAAATAAATAAGAAAATGTGGGTTTTTGAGAATAAAGTGCATATGAAGGTCTATTGACCAAACAGAGACACATAGATACATGAATGGAGAAAACTACATAACATATAGAAAACCACATATAATATAAGGAGTTAAGTTTTGCAGACTTCGATGGGCGGGACATTTTGGACGTTTTAAAAATAGACTAATGGAATGGAAAATAGACCATTTAAAATGTTGTCTCTTTTCCTCTCCTCTTTCCTTCTTATTTATCTGCTCAATTCACTACCGCTCTTCCATATGTACATTCTAATCCCACACACTAACTTATTTATATAATGTAATTAGTACTTTATTCAAACAATTACTGTCCTGAGCACTACAGCCTAGAATGCTATCCAGGGGTACAGTGTTGTGAGGTTCTTCTACCGTCACTCATTCCACCATTTGTGGGTACTACATAGCATATAGTATATTATTCAACAGTTTGTATGCTGAAGCAAGGCCAAATGGAGTCAAAGACTTCATTCTCATTATACAGTGTTGTAGGCATAATTTTTATCCTAAAATAACAATCCAGCTATAACAACAATAATAATATTAATATACACATTTTCCGTGACCTCTATACATATAGGGGCTTCATCTCATCTCATTCCTCGACCCAACCCTGAGTTGGACTCGAGTAGAGGATATTTTATATTAATCTATTTTTATTTTTTCAACTAAACACATTTAATTTATTTAGGCGTAGCAGTGCACGACAGGTATTTTAATAAAGATATAGGCCTACCAATATATTATTGATTTCATATATAAATTAGTTGGTTTATCTTAGATCCTATTTAATACGGTAGTAACATCGAATCATGTGGCCTGCAAACAAATTCACATAACAACAGACCCCCTTCCAAAAACAATTGGAAACGACAATTCTAATTCTACGCACTAACTTTGTTTTATCTTTTTTTAAATGCAACTAACTTACCCAGTATTTTAGCGAATTTTACACACAATGTGTTCAGTTCACAACAATATTTTGTTCGTTTTTATGGTTATGCCGGTTTCCCTGAAATAAAATAACGCGAAATTGTAATTATCTTTATATCGAAACAAATTTTGAAATATTATTCATGCCGTAACCATGTAACCGCGTTGCTATTGTTGAACCGCGTAGATTATTCTATTAAGAAGACTGAGTGATCTTTCGCATTATTTTTTTCAAAGAAAGTATTTAAGAGCTGTAATATGTAGTGCAGTTTGAAACAGGTTTATAGTAATGTAGGTAACAAGAAAATTATTTATTTATCTATTTATTATGAATTTTACAAGTAATTTATTAAGAATTTTACGATTTACTAGATATAAAAATAAAATATTGTCACTTTTGTCGCGTCATATGGAAGGAATCTTTGGCGATTATAAAAGAAACTTGTTATGGAGGAGGAATGTAATATAATCTATTCGGAGATAAGTTACATCAGCGCACAGTGGGCCAGATAAGAAATCTAGCTGGAAAAAAGTATTTTACTAACTCTCACTAATTCATCTTTCTTCACTCAAATATAATTGCCAAGATGACTGATCTTCACTCATCTGCAAAGGAGCATAGAATTATGTAGACAGTATAAACATCGAAATTTGCCAATAGTTAAGAACTCATCTCGTCCGCATCCCAGTTGTGTTCCGAGCTGTATAAATAAATACGTTTTGTATTAAAGTTCAGTGAGTTATTCTTCTTATTCTATATGGATACTTTACCTCACGGTTTGTACTTTTCATTGATATATTCTCCATACAATCAGATATTGTGTTAAATACACGTGGAATTGTACCTACGAAACATTAAAAAATGTACACAATCATCTTACTTTAAATTGAACTACGAAAAAAAAAACAGTTCTGAACGGTAGTACAAATGTTAGGATATAGAGTTTTATGGACTTTAATTCCCGCACTATAACATGTGTACAAATTATTGCGTTTTTTTGTAATTACAGGAGGCGGCCGGCAGCTGATGCCGCGCAGAGAATTGTTTGATTTAAGATATGAAAAATAGATAGAGGCAATAAGTGGTCGATTATTAATAAATTGGAGTTAGGGGATGTTCGGAGAATGTTTTAAAATCATCATCATCATCATCGTCCTTTCAAGTATTAGGCCCAGTGGCCCGTTACGGTCTCCCGCCATCTCCGAAAAGGTCGACCCACAGATCTTCTGCCTCGAGGAATGTAGTGAAGAATTTGTTTTGGTATTCTGTGACGATCCATGTGCTGAATATGGGCTAGCTAATTGTTTCTATATTCTTGGAGGTATTCAGATATAGGTATGATGTTTAACTCTCTGGCTATTGTTGAATTTCTTTGGTGGTCTAGAAGGCTATAACCTGCAGTTCGTCGCAGAAATTTCATCTCCGTGGCTGTAATATGACGATCATCCTGAGTTCTGATGGTCCAAGCTTCACTGCCATAACAGATTATGGGTCTAGCGAGAATTTTATAGATTTTCATTCTTGTGTGTCTCTGCACTTTTGATGGTTTAAAAACTTGGTTGATAATTCTTAAAGCTTTATTATAGTTTTGTATTTTAAAGGATATATCACATTCTTCATTATAAGTTAGATTATATCCTAAGTATTTAAATGAATTAACTTGCTCTAATATTGAATTCTGAATACAAATGTTTTAAAATATGTTTTCAAAACATAAGGAAGTTGTGGACGAGAAAAAGGTTAGATTTATACTGAAATATTCTGATTGGCTGAAAGTAAATGTTAACTTTCCTGTTATTAAGAATTTAGAACAATGACAGCCGTTGGAAAATCCTGTTCCATCTGCTTATGGAATTGTAAGACCCAAAATATCTTTTGAAGAGGCTGGAATAAAAGCTATAAAAAAAGATTGTCTTATTTCTGCTGAAATGTTTGTCTTGGGAAAGGTAGCATAAGAAATTTGCCTCCCTAGTAGCATTATAGGGTGGATAAAATATCTCAACCTCTCTTTTTGACACCTATTTTATTGTCAAAAAAAGACAGTGCTTCGTCCGACATAAAAGAGAGGGGAGTTGAGCGGGGTAATTTGTAATGTTTCTTATTATTTTGAAGCTATTTTTGTGTTTTTTAGTAATGTCTTTAAAACATCGGCAGTATCCCGTTTATCATATGACGTTTCTGTTGAAAGAAAAGTTCATCGCGAGAGAATTCCTGCTTAAGTGAACATTTTTTTTATTCCAGCCTCTTCGAACGTTATTTTGGGTCTTCCAATTCCATAAGCAGATGGAACAGAATTTTCCAATGACTGTCATTGTCCTAAATTAATTCTTAATAACGGGAGAGTTAACATGCACATCTAGCCAATCAGAATATTTAAGTTGATTTTTTTTCTCGCGCACAACTTCGTACGTTTCAGAAAATCGCTTTTAAAAAATTATATTTATTTTTAATATAATTTAAAACGTTCTTCTAACATCCCCCTAACTCTAATTTGTTTACTGAATGATATATTGCCTATATCGAACACTTTTTTTCCATATTAAATCAAACAATTATTCTATACGCGCAACGGTAGGCCTCAGTTGCTGGCCGCCTCCTGTAATGTGAAAGCTAATTTAAAAGAACGCAATAATTTGCACACATGTTATTGTGCAGAAATTAAAGTCCATAAATCACTCTATATTACAACTAAAATTTGTACTACTGTTCAGAACTGTTTTCTTTGTATAACTCAATTTAAAATAAGATTATTGTATACATTTTTTAGTGTTTGAAAGGTATGATTCCTCTTGTATTTAACATAATATCTGGTTATATAGAAAAACGTTAAATATATCAATAAAAGTACAAACCTTGAGGTAAAGTTTCCATACAGAATAAGAAGAAAAGCCCACTGAACTTGAACACAACTGGGATATAGACCAGACGAGTTCTTAACTATCGGCAACTTCCGATGTTTATATTGTCTTCATAAACAATAGAATTCTACCCTCCTTTGTATATAAGTTAAGAACAGTCATATAACAATTATATTAGAGTAAAAAAAAAAAGATAAATTAATGAGGGTGAGTGAAAATAGTTTTTTCCAGCTACATTTCGTTTCTGGCCCACTGTGCAGCGCCCCTAGCGTTAAAAAAACTTAACGAGTATTTTATCTTTAGGATTTGCTGGATTATCTTCTTCTATTAACCCAAGCAATTAAAGAAACGGTACCCACGGTGCCGGACGAAAAATATATAATTATCAGTTGTCAAATTTCTTCGACTTAATTAATTTATACTCTATCTATTGAAAGTGAAATTATTGTTGTTATGTACCCAACATTTCATAGTTTAAAATTGGATTAGTTTCATGTTTAGAAGACTACAATGAAGACCTCGACTCCCATAAACACCATAACATATAATATACAAGGAGCCGTCTTGAAAATGGCTAATAGACATGGAAATCGTTTAGTTTACTATTCTTATATAACTCGGTGAACAAATTGTTCAAAATAACTTATTTATGCAAATAAATATCACATTTCTTCTTTAATTCTTATCCTTAATTTGGCACTGTATCCAATAAGATACAGTGGTTTCATTTGTTTAATATTCTTAATAAATAGCGAATCAGTTAAAAATATTTGAATTTGTAAAAAAAATATATAGCAATGTACACAAAATAAATTATGTTTAGGGATGATTTGTTTTCACTCCAGTCCGACGCATTTAAATAAGCTGGCATGAGAAATTTAATTTCACCAATAAAGGGATAACCTCTCCCTTTTTTCGGTACTACTTTTAGGTTTCCTATGCCACCTGGACATGGACTGTCGGTAGAGCATGTTTAAATTTTGGAACATACACATATTCAATCCGGGGCCACCTTAGAGACAGCACTAGACTCGCCTTTCAGTCACACATTTATACTGAACAAGGCGAATGTGACAATGAATTATGATGGCCAGATAGTGTTTTGGTAGTAAAGGCCCCTCCTTCTATTAATCTTTTAGGGGAAATTAGATTATTAAATAGAATAGTAGGTTGGAGTTTTCTTTATCGAAATTTGTTTTACAAATGAGGAAAAATCTCGCTATCATGGATCGAATACGGGCGAATTCCACGTAAAATTTGACATGATACATGAAAATTAAATTTTTGTTTTGTTCCCAAAGTGGCACATGGATTATTATAAAGATTTTGAAAGAGCTAACATCGCAAAATATTGTAGAATACGAAAAAACAACATACGTAACAAAGAACTGTTATAAATCCTACCTCACGCAGAAGCGTTAGTTAGTTACACCCAAATCCCTACTCGGGACGTACAGGAGCAAACTACTACAACTATATTTACTTGGAAATAACTCAATGGAACATATTTGGAAAAATTTTGGAGCCAGCAGAAATTGGAGATGGACCTGGATAATTAGAACAAATAATTAATTGAATAAAAAAATAAAAATATATGTTCTTAATTTCATAAGAGTACAAAGATTAATTTGTTTTGCCCATATTTGCAGAATGTGCGATAAAAGGCTTATTTAAAAAAACATTTTCAGTGAAACCTTTTACAACTAGACGGGATAATGATGTGTTACAACACTGAATAATCGTTATATATATATATCACCCTGCATATGTTTGTCACTAAACTCCTCAACCGATCTTGGTGAAAATTTGTACATAGGCTACACATTTTCAAGTACGCCGAGTTTTTTTAGCCGCTATCAATAATGATCTAAAACTAGTAGGTGACAAAAAAGAAGTTGAAAGGAACAAAGGATATTGGTAATTGTATACTAATATACAGTGGAGTACTTCAAGCTCGTAGAAGTTGAAAGGAACAAAGGATATTGGTAATTGTATACTAATATACAGTGGAGTACTTCAAGCTCGTAGAAGTTGAAAGGAACAAAGGATATTGGTAATTGTATACTAATATACAGTGGAGTACTTCAAGCTCGTAGAAGTTGAAAGGAACAAAGGATATTGGTAATTGTATACTAATATACAGTGGAGTACTTCAAGCTCGTAGAAGTTGAAAGGAACAAAGGATATTGGTAATTGTATACTAATATACAGTGGAGTACTTCAAGCTCGTAGAAGAGCTTGCAGTGGTGTAGCTATACTAATAACAAATGGAGATAAAAAATAATAAGCTACAAATATGTGGATGAGATAATAATAACAGTAAGGTTGAAAATAGATCGGAATTATTTAAACATTGTAGTAGTGGTGTATGCACCAGAGGAAGGGAAAATTGAAGACACCGTGATTTTCTACGATAATTTACAACAAGAAATAAAACACGGAAAGTATTATCTTAGGTGGTGATTTAAACGCCAGAGTTGGTAATCTCCCACTCGCAGGAATAGTAGGTATGTTTGGAGAAGATGTAATAAATAGAAACGGAGAAGAACATCGACAATTTGCTGCCTATAATAAACTAAAAATCACAAATACTTTCTATAGGAAAAAAGGACATACCCAAGTAGACATGGCACGCTAGAAACCAAAGATCTTTAATAGATTACATAATGATTAATGATAGACTCAGGAATCAAATACAAGATGTAAGAGTATACAGAGGATGTGATATATATATACAGACCATTATCTATTGGTTGCCACGATACTTATAGTAGCCAAATGGAAAAAACTCAAGAAAGAATAAAAGAAGAAGTTTTTAAAGTATATCTTCTAGAAGAAGAAAGTATAAGAACATTTTACCAAAAAAGGCTACAAGAACACTTAGAAAGAAAAACAATTAATGATAATCTAAATGAAGAGTGGTAAAATATGAAAACATGTATTATAAATGCTGCAAATGAAGCTATAGGAAAGAAGAAAGAGATTCGCAACAAAAGAGGATTAAAGATATGGAATGACGAAATAGAGGAGGCTGTCCGAGACAAAAAATTAACTTATTTAGAGCACTTACAAAAGAAAAGTGAAGAATTTAGAACTATATATAAACAAAAAAAGAAATCGAGCAAAACAACTCGAACAGCTCCTAAAGATTCCTGGGAAAGATTTATTTCCAAAATAGAGCACGATGTACATGGCAGACAATCTTTAACATTTAAAGCTAATGAAACAAATACAACAGAAAAATATACTGCAAGACTAAATACCATTGATCTGAAGACATAGGAAAATCACTACAGAGAATTATGGTGTAATGAAGAAGAATTAGTTATAAAACGCTCTTCTGAAAGTGAAAATAAATCAGTAATAGACAGAATTACTCTAAGCGAAATGAGGGAGGCATTGAAAGAAAAGAAAAAATAGAAAAACACCAGGTATAGATGGTATAAATAATAATGAACAGATAAATTATGCAGGTTTATTTGCAGAAATAAGATTATTAAACTTAATACACTAATGTTGGAAGACATGTAAAATATATGAAAATTGGAAGATAGGTGAAGCCATATCCTTCTTCTAAAACGGAAATAGATTAGATAGTAAAAATTATAGAGGCATCAGCTTATTGAATTCCACTTATAACTTATATGCGAAAATAATAAATAATAGATTGAAGAAGGTATCTGACACACTCTTAGAAGAACAAGCAGGGTTTAGAAAAGGAAGTTTCTGTAGTGATAATGTGTTTATTATAAAGAGACTAATTGAAAAGAGAAGAGAATTTAACCTACCAACATATTTGTTGTTCGTTGATTTTGAAAGGGCCTTTGACAGAGTAAATATATCTAAACTATGGGAAATAATGAAAGAACGAGGATATCCACACCATCTAATAAAATCAGTCCAAGGCTTATATGAAGAAACTAAAGTAGTGATAAAACTGATGGAAAAAGGTAGAAGATATTTTAATAAATCAAGGGGTTAGGCAAGGGTGTAGTCTATCGCCCACTCTTTTAATATATACTTATATTGACGACATTATGAAACAATGGAAAATTATAACAGACAAAGGCCTTAGATTGAACAATAACACAACTATTAATAACTTAATTTTCGCCGATGATTTAGTCTTACTACACCATGAGAAGATCTGTTACAATTGGCTGCTTACAAACTAAATGCAATATGTAGCGATTATAATTTTAAAATTTCAGTAAGTAAAATAAAATTAATGGCATTTTGTGGAAGAAACACTCTGCGTGCAAAAATAATAATTAGAGACGAAATCATTGAACAAGTATCCCACTTTAAATATTTAGTATGTGATATCAGCTATGGGTATGATAAAGATATCAAACATAAAACTCATAAGTTTCAAGCTATTTGTGGCACAATAAATAGAACATTGAATAATAAAGCCCATAAACAAACAACATTAAAATTTTATAAAACAATGGCAGTCCCTGTCCTTTTGTATGGGAGTGAATCTTGGATTATTACCGCTACCAAACAAGAAAGTAAAATCCAAGCAGCCGAGATAACATTTTAAGAAGAGTAAAAGGATGCACTAGAATGGACCAGATAATAAACAAGGATATCCGTGAAGAACTACAGATATATTCCATAAAAGAAAAGGTATTTAACAAGATTCAGTGCAAAGAACATGTAGAAAGAATTGAAGAAAGTAGATTACCAAATAAAATCTTACATTATTTTCCGGGAGAAAGAAGAGATGTCGGACGTCCTCGGAAGAGATGGTCTTAGATCTATTAGTGAAGACGGAACAGGCAACTTTTGCCTAAACTAGGAAGTGAAGAAGAAGAACTTCACTCGAAAATAAAATTAAAAGCCGCTCTAGCGGTCGCAAATTTTGATTTTTCACAACGAACTCAACACATGATACTAAAATAAATCGAGGTAATTGTTAACCCAAACTCAGCGAAATCCGATCGTTTTAAGTGGGGGTTTACCTGAAATCCGAAAATAAGAATTGGCACTACAAACGCTATGTTTGATTCATCGAAACATATAACTTTGTGTATACACATTTTAAGGTACGGCGAGTGTTTAGCTGATATTGTGGTCTAAAAACTTTAAGTGTAGGAGTTTACCTTATACGACAATTAAAAAGTCATATTTAATTTATTTAAGAGCAACAGCGCACTCTGGCCATTAGCTAGTTGAATATAAAAAAAAAGATTAGTTACGTCAGTGATAGGAAGCGTTGGAAATAGATCTTTAAGAAGACCTGAGAATTCAACTAAATGAAGTTCCAGTGTCTAATAAGAAGTATATTTATTACTGTATTCTAATATGAACTATTTCTGCAGTTTATATAATGAATGTATTCAAACTTACCTAACTTCCGTATCTCGGAACATAAGAATAGTAATTAATCTACTCATTAGAAGCACAGAACTTGAGGGTTCATGACCACGCGAACACAAGCTATCCATATATCGCTATCCGGAACTAATATTTTCCAATCTCTCACGGCACTACAGAAACCGACATACTGGAATGATAATTATACATCCGAGATTTTTAACCATTCGATCGTTGCTACGTTACATACAATCAAATATTACATCATCAGCTGGCGATCGAAATCCCGTAACTACATACAAGAGTAAAATTTTGATTTTTGTATTATACGATAAGTAAACTCATGTCCTGCTCAACGCAGTCTATGACACTTAGTTTTCCTTGTTACATCTGGTTTCCCATAAAGATCATGTAGCTCATTGTTATGTAGTTTTCCTTGTTACATCTGGTTTCCCATAAAGATCATGTAGCTCATTGTTATGTAGTCTTCGTCTGCTTTAGAAAATTCAGACAAAAGGTAAAATTAATATTTAGCCCATCTTCTTCTCAATTTTGATCACATTTTACAATGGATGGAGTATGGAATGTACTAGCCTCTGTTTTCATCTCATTTATAACTTAATCCTGTTCTTCCCTGTCATAGTTTTATACAAAGCTATTTCGTCAAATAATTAAAAGTCGTCACAGAATTATTACGTTAAATCAAAATTGGTTACAGATGTCAGCCGGGTTGTTAGCCCTGTATGACAGGCACATTTACCCCCAGAACATAGTCTGGTACTGACTGTGTCGACTCCAGAGCCGTTATTTTGCCAGCTTAAAAATTCGGACTCCATGAGGACTCGAACCAATTTTCAGTATTTGCCTTAACCGACTACAGCACTCCAATTAGAGAAAGCGATGGCACATGGCGTATACGAATGAACTCTGAGTTAAATAATACTTACTTAATACAGGCTTTCCACTTAACATCAGTTTGCCCTTGATTCCTGCTTTCCAGAGATTCCTATCTCCCCATTGTCCTTCTTCCATACCCCTCTTCATCATGGCATTCCCTCATACCATGTTCTTCTACTTCTCCCCTTCTTCCTTCTGCCTGGTACCATCAAATCTAACACATGTTTAGGCCACTGGTCCTCCTACATCCGTTGTACATGTCCATACCACTGTAAAGCTCTCTTTGTTATCCTATCGATAACAGTTTCTTGTGCATCCATTTCTTGTCTGATATATGTATTTCGAATATGTTGTAGCCTGGATATTCTCATACTTAAACACAAGATCACAACATAGTATCTTACTTAATATACCGCAACATAGGACATCACATCATTCCATGTCATATACCATCTTCACTTCTCGCAACTGGAATTCCCTACCACAAGAAATAAGGGGCTGCCGGACATTGGCATATTTTAAAAGAAATCTAAATTTATATTTGCTCTAAACTCGACTTCATTATTATCCAGTGTAAGGTATATATATATTAATTGGTGTTTCCCGTATAATGTATCATATTTATATTATTATTATTATTATTATTATTATTATTATTATTATTATTATTATTTATCGTATCATTATTGTTATTACCCTATAAAATGTTGTTTGTACATGACATTTACATTGCTACATTTATTGTATCTTTAACTGTTTATAATTAGTATAGTGTATATCTATATTTGTCAAATATTTATTTGTATTTGTGCTGGTTGAATGGAAGAGAGGGCCTTATGGCCTTAACTCTGCCAGAATAAATAAAGTATTATTATTATTATTATTATTATTATTATTATTATTATTATTATTATTATTATTATTATTATTATTATTATTATTACTTCTCCGTAATCCATCCATATCTGTCGCCAAGATACTTTTCTGCATACTTTCATTTATTGTCCAGCTTTCTGATCCATATATAAGTATACTTTCTATTATCGTCTGTATAATCTCTTTTTTTTGTTTTTCTGGTCAAATTTCTATTCCATAAAAGACCATTCAGGGATCTAATCGCCTTCCTTGCACAATTTACTCTGTTAATAATATCTTTTTCGCAAGTACAAGATTTAACTATTATAGATCCAAGATATTTAAATTCAACACGTTTAATTATCATATTATTTATTTGTAAATTTTCTGAATTTCCTCCGGTTACCATATATTCTGTTTTGATATAATTTATCTTCAGTCCATCTACCTCAAATGTATCTACCAACTTTCTAATCATATATTCTATATCTTCTTTATCTTGTCCTATTATAATCTGGTCATCAGCGAATAATAAATTGTCCAGTAAACGGTCATTAATGTTGATTCCCATTCCCCTACATGACTTATTCCATTTCATCAATACATCTTCTAAGTATATCTTGAATTAAATAATCTAATACGAAATAAAAATATAATAAACCACATTAAAGCTCAAAAACTACGCTGGTTTGGACATATAAATAGTATGGAGGAAGACAAGCTTGTAAGAAGAATATACAAATGGAAACCAATATGCACCAGAACAGCTGGACGCCCAAAAAACAGATGGCAGGATGATGTTATAAAAGATATATTAGAAATGAAAATTGTAAATTGGCCAGTCTGTATCCAGGATAGATCCAGGTGGAGAAAAATTGTTGAGGTGGCCAACACTTCAATGAGGTTGTAGTCCCTACTAAAAAAGAAGACTACAGTACCTGCGTTCCCCTACAAATTTCTACAATTTCACTCATAAACAGAGTAGTTAATCCAGGTTTTACAATATGGAATCCTTCTTGTCTTTCTCTGTATTTATGGTGTCGAGTGAATGGAATTTTTCTTGGCAGATTTTGTTTATCTTGGAAAATCTGTTTCACTGTACAACCAGGTACCTGGGTTCTTATCTATTTTCGCACAATTCACAATTGAAAAAAAAATGCATACTGCTGTTTGCAAATTATATTCTAACTAACTAACTAACTAACTCACTTGCACTATCGAACCCGCAGGTTCATGGCCACGCGGACATGAGATCTCCAAACATCCAATCCTGAGCTGTTTGCAGTCATTCCCTTATAATTTACTTTCCTCAAATCATGTTATTCTCCCACCTCATTCTTGGTCTACCAACTGGGCGTTTTCCCTCTGGTGTTCCTACAAGAAGCCTCCATGCACGTCTTTCATTCCCCATTCGTGCCACATGGCTTGCCTATCGCAGTCTATGAGACTTACAAATATCTGACTTCCTATAAAGATCGTGTAGTTCACTGCTATCTAGTCTTCTGCATTCACCTGTCTGTTCATCTCTCTTTGATCCAATAATTGTCCTAATACTTTATTCTCAAATAATCGTAATCTATTTTCCTCCCTACAAGTGTGTCATGGCGGCTAGCTACTAACACGCACAAGTTACGCTCCAGGTTTTAAGTTACTTTTCAGCAGGTGCCTTCGTTATTTCATAGTTAAAGTTGCATATTCGTAGTCAGTTTAAGTTTAAATTTATATTAGTTAGTGTCAAAAGTGTGTACATTTAACAACATGGGTAAAAACAACCGTAATTCAAACAAAGATTCGACAAGTTCTACGGAGAAAGCAGTGAAACGTGTGGTGAAAGAGGCGCTACAGGATCCCGGCACTCTGCAGGTGTTGCGGGACCAGGTAGTGGCGGAACTGCAGAAGACCATCCAGGACAACACTAAGGTAATTGAGGATCTGAAAAAGACCCTCGATGAAAAAGACAGAAAGATTGAGGTGTTGGAAAATAAAATACACGATTTAGAACAATACCAGAGACGTCAATGCCTCAGGATTTTTGGTGTAAAAGAAGAGGTCGGAGAGGATACTGACCAGAAAGCAATAGAGGTGGCCAAAAAAATCGGTGTCGATCTATCAGTGACTGATATTGACAGACGTCACCGTGTTCGTGTTAGTAATGCAGAAAGACCGCGGGCTATAATAGTGAAATTTGTTAGTTACCGCAAGCGCAGTGAAGCTTTTCTAAGCAAGAAAAAGTTGAAAGGAAGTGGGGTCACTGTTCGCGAGGACCTAACGAAGTGTCGCTATCGCCTGCTACAAGACAGTATACAAAAATACGGTATTCAAAATATATGGACAATGAACGGTGCCGTCATAGCCGCAAAGTTAATGGCGAAAAACGTAAAATTAGATCTTCTACGGATATCAACTAGATAGGACCTGAGTGTAAAATATGTTTACTTTATTTGTCTTTTCTTTGCTAACAATTATATTGTTAATTTATTTCTAATTTAGGTAAGTTTTAAGTTTATTATTTTTTATTTAGGACAACTTACTTGTTTTATTTTCATTTTTTAAGTTCGTTGTTTAGCTAAATTATTTTAATTTTATTAGAGTTATTACAGTACATAGTTTATTTTTACTTTCTGCTATTGGCAACATTGAGCTGACAAATGGTGACTTGTTTGCAATCCCTGACTCAGACTCCTTCTCCAATCACCCTCTTATTGTGCAGACAGCTTTTAAAACAGGTAGCAGAATTCCTGAATCCCTACCATCCCCTCCAACAACAACTACCAGTCTACTTAAGAATGCATTTTCTATTGATAAATCAACACTTTAAAATCGCTCACGTAAATTCACAAAGCATTCTGTCCCACTTTGATGAGTTTGAAACCATATTTTCATCTCTTGGACTGAGCGCCATTTTAATTTCGGAAACCTGACTCACCCCTTCCATACCTTCGTCCCTTGTTCACCTAGACGGATATACACTGCTCAGAAATGACAGAATAGATAAAAGAGGTGGAGGAGTTTGTGCCTTTATATCAAATGAGCTTAATCCAAGAATTGTCCACAACTCCTCATACTCCTGGCGCGACAGGCCTACAAGGCCCTTAGCCTACCAGCCGGCTGCTGGCCTCACATCCACATGTGTCAATAACACATGTAGATGATAATCAGCCAGTGTAGGGGTGACATGTGGTCAGCATGTCGAGTCCCCCAGCCGTTATAGCTGGTTTTCTCAACCTGGAGCCGCTACTTATTGTAGCTACCCAAATGTATCACGATGCTGGGTGGGCACCGGTCCCATACTGGCCGAAATACCATGAGAAAATTTCTTCCCCCATGGAGACTCGAACCAGCGCAAGTCCCGCAGCTCTGCGCCAAGGCTTCCTGCCTTAACCACTCGGCTACGGCGCGGGACGAATTGTCCACAAGTCCCCTTCTATATATTCCGCTCGCCCCGAGTTCCTATTCGTAGAAATTCAAGCCTGTCTAAAAAAAATGTATTTTATGCATTGTATACAAACCTCTAGGGCACCTTTCGGATCTAGAAAACGCTCTGAACGATTCATTGCCTCATTATGAACACGTTATTGTCGCAGGCGATTTTAATACAAATCTTCTTCAGACTGACTCACCAGCCATACAACTTAAAAATATGTTCCAAAGCTTTAATATGACAATTGTTCCTCTCTCTGCCACACACCATACTGCTAATACCGACACTCTACTGGACTTAATTGTGACTACACATCCACAGAAAGTACTGTCATATGGACAAATTCCTGCTCCCGGCATATCTGCTCATGACATTGTATTCGTAGAATACTCACTCCAATGTCCTAAAAGACGCTCTAAATTGATTACGTACAGAAATTTACAAAACATAGACGATACTAAACTAAAATCCGACGCTTTAGAACTACCTTGGTACACAATATGGAATCTTAGATCAGTTGATGAAAAAGTAGACACATTTAATACACTGATACTACAACTATATGACAGACATGCAAGAGTAAAAACCCGACGATTTTCCCGCCCCCCTGCTCCCTGGATGAATGACTCAATACGTGAATTTATGTCAAAACGAGACAAAGCATACCGAACATACAGACGACATAAAAATGACGACAACTGGCAACTGTACAAACAACTTAGAAACACAACTACACAAACTATACTTACTTACTTACTTACTTACTTACTTACTTACTTACTTACTTACTTACTTACTCAATGGTACTATCGAACACGCAGGATCATGGCAGCGCTGACATAAGCTCTCCATACATCCCTATCCTGAGCTAATGCTTTCCAATCATTCCCTGTATAATCTACTTCCCTCAAATCATAGTTAATGTTATCCTCCCACCTCATTCTTTGGTCTACCAACCGGGCGTTTTCCCTCTGGCTTTCCTACAAGAAGCTTCCATGCAAGTCTTTCATTCCCCATACGTGCAACATGTCCTGCCCATCGCAGTCTACGAGACTTAACTGTTCTTATTATATCTGGCTTCCTATAAAGACCATGTAGTTCATTGTTATGTAGTCTTCTCCATTCACCTGTCTCATCTCTCTTTGGTCCAAAAATTTTCCTAAGTACTTTATTCTCAAATACTTGTAATCTTCTTTCCTCCCTTAAAGTAAGAGTCCATGTTTCGCACCCATATAATATAACTGGTAGAATAATAGTTTTATATATTTTCAGTTTAACGTTTTTTGAAAGGAGTTGGGACATCAAGAGTCTCTGCAATGCATAATAGCACGCATTTCCAGAATTGAGCCTATGTTTAATTTCTTTGTGCATCTCATTCCTATTTGTGATTATTGTTCCTAGGTACTTGAATTCAGCCACCTCCTCAAAATTTCCCTCATTTGTCATTAGCTGTCCATTTCCATTATATAATGAATTTCTACGTGTGACCATATATTTAGTTTTATTGATATTTACTTGCAGTCATAATTTCTTAGTGTTAATCAATAGTGTGTGCGTGTTGTCCTTTAGTATCTCCTCGCTATTGGCCAATAATACTACATCATCAGCATAAACTAAAAGCTTATTAACACCATTGAGTTGTAAGCCTTCCTTATTCTCTAGAGAGTTAATGGCATGCTCTAGTACAAAATTAAATAGTAGAGGAGATAGTGCATCTCCTTGCTTCAACCCATTCTGGATTTCAAAAGTATCCGAAAACTGTTTGCCTACACGCACCCTACTCATTGTGCCATTTAGACACATTCGTATAAGTCTAACTAATTTTTAGGAATTCCGAACTCCAGCAGGATACTATATAACGTCTCCCTTTTAATTGAATCATATGCTTTTTTGAAGTCTACGTATAGTTGATGTACAGTACCATTATATTCCCATTTCTTTTCTAAAATCTGTCTTATACTAAAAATCTGATCTGTTGTAGACCTGTTTCTTCTAAATACACATTGATGATCTCCTAGGATGTCATCAATATAGGGAGTAAGTCTGCTTACTAATATATTTGTAAGAATTTTGTACGAAGTTGAAAGTAATGAGATGCCCTGTAGTTGTTGCAATCAGTTTTATCTCCTTTCTTATAAATTGGTACGATAATTGATTCCTTCCATTCATCTGGAAGAGCTTCTTTTTCCCAAATCATACTAAGCAACCATCGTATCTTGTCCATCAATTTTTCTCCCCCTGATTTTATCAGTTCTGCTGGGATCTCATCTGAACCTGATGCTTTATACATCTTCAATTTTTCAATCGCCATTTCAACCTCTAATGCATTTGGTTCTGCGACTAGCATTTCTGCTGTCTGTAAATTATCCTCCTCAATGTCCTGTTCTGTATGTACATTTAATAGCTGATTAAAGTAACTTTTCCATCTATTTAATATACTCCTGGAATTTGCAATCATATCCCCATTTTCATTCCGAATTATGTTTGTTTTAGCCTGAAACCCTTTCTTCTCTATACCAATTCCCTGATATAATTCTCTAATGTTCCTATTTTTTGCATTCATTTCAAGATCATTAATCTTCTCTCTCAAATATTCCCTCTTTTTACTCTTTAGTAACTTGGTGGTTTCCCGTCTAACACTACCCAATTGTTCTAAATTTACCTCATTTGGCTCGTGTAACCATTTAATTTTTGTTAGCTTTCTTTTCTTTACAATGTCGGCACATTCCTCATCAAACCATTTCTTGTTTTGCCTCTTTTTTAAACAACCAATACTTTCTAATGCTGACACTTTAATAGTATCTCTTATAGCCTCCCATTCTTTATTTATATCAGTTTCTTCTTCGTTTGCCACATTGTCATCTGAAGATTCCAGTATTTCAAATCTATTAGCAATTTTGATTTGGTATTCTTGCCGCATTTCATCATGTTTCAAGTTTTTTAATTCAAATTTTACAGAACCATCTTTAGCGTTTGTTCCTCTCATAAGCGATAGCCGTTGTCTGATTTTCACTCTGACCAGATGAATTGCAGTCTGTCCCTCTAACTGATTTAGACACAAAATATACGCAATGCCAAACTACGACACGCCCACAGTGTAATCGGACCTGAAATAAGTGCACGGGACACTTGGCGAAATCTCCGTACAATGGGACTTAGACAGCTGAATCCCCCAACTGACTCTATAGACATTTCTGTAGATGATTTAAATGAACATTTTACCTCAATACCCATGACACCTCCAGACAACAAGACTAAAATAGACATTCTTAAAGACTTATCCCCATCCCCCCATATAGGAAGAGATAAATTTTACTTTTACGACGTTTCGCATATAGACGTTAAAAAAGCACTCAAGCGGATTAAATCCAATGCACAAGGAATAGATGACATCAGCATTTTAATGCTAAATAAAATCATTGTCATTATACTACCCACAGTGCCTCATATTTTTAATGCTTCCCTTATAATTTCTATCTTCCCTACTGTATGGAAATAGTGTAGAGTTCGGCCTATACCAAAAATAAGTACACCTACTAACTGTAATGACTTCCGACCGATTAGCATCCTTCCGACATTATCTAAAGCCCTGGAACATATTGTACATAAGCAAATGACTGAATATCTCCAAGAAAATCACCTTGATCATTATCAATCCGGTTTTAGATCTGGTCATAGCACAACCACAGCTTTGCCAAAAATTACTGAAGATATTCGTGAAGCCGTGGACAGGCGTCAATCGACTCCTTTAACCTTACTTGACTTCAGCAAATCTTTTGATACAGTAGACCACGACTTACTTATGATAAAGCTCAAACACCTACACTTGTCTAACAGCGCTGTATCCTAGTTCGACTCATACCTGCACGTCGTCAACAATACGTTTCACTAAAATCTAGATCTTCGTCTTGGCGCAACGTGCAGGCGGGAGTCCTCCAGGGCAGTGTTCTCGGGCCTCTTCTTTTCACAAACTATATAAATGACTTACCAACTGTACTAAAGCATTGCCGTTGTCACCTTTATGCTGATCATATTCAAATTTGCCTACATTCACCTCCTCATTCTCTCTATAACAGCTTAACGAAAATGAATGACGATCTCATATCCATCTTTAACTGGTCTTCAAGTATCGGTCTAAATCTAAATCCTAACAAGACACAAGTAATTCTAATGGGACAACAAAGACTGCTTACAACTTTTGACATATCTACACTTCCACACATTACTATAAATAATATAATTATCCCTTATTCTTCTTCAGTAATAGATCTTGGACTACATCTAGGCGAAAATTTAACCTGGCAAACACAAGTTAAACACATATGTAAAAAGACTTTCTCCATCTTACATTATCTTAGACATTTAAAGAATTTTGTCCCAGTTTCGTTAAAACAAATCCTTGTGAAGAATCTTGTGTTGCCACACTTCGATTATTGTGACATGATATATAATGATCTAAACCATGATTTGTCGCAAAGATTGCAGCGTGTTCATAATGCTTGCGTTCGATTCATTTTCAATATCCGCCATTATGACCATATTTCCGAACACTTTAATAACCTCTCTTGGCTCCGTCTTACTGACAGACGTAAATTGCACTCTCTTTCACTACTTTTCAAGCTTCTGAATCCCTACATTCCTAATTACCTGGCGTCCAGATTTGAGAAGTTATCCTCTTACCACAATATTGAGACTAGGTCACAAGATAACAGTCTGCTAACAATTCCTCTTCATAGCACTTCCTCTTATTCTACTTCCTTCACAGTAGCCTCTGCCCGCTACTGGAATTTCCTGCCTCAAGATATCAGGGGTTGCCGCACACTTGGCACCTTTAAGTCACGCTTATACAGTTACCTGTTGTCTAATAATTAATTTCTCTTTATTTATTTAAATTTATACTATGTCATTAATATTTTTTTCTCGTTTTATATACCTTCTACATATTATATATTTAATTCGTTAAATGTAGAGTAAATCAAAATAGATTATAAATATTGATTGTATTGTATTGTTTTTATAATATGTAATTGTTTATGTATATTGTAATTTAGATGTAAGACTATTTTTTTGTATTTTTTTAAAATCTGGTTGAGTGGCAGACAAGGCTTTAAGGTCTTAACTCTGCCAGGTAAAATAAAGCTATTATTATTATTATTATTATTATTATTATTATTATTATTATTATTATTATTATCATCATTAAAGTAAGGTCCTTTCGATGTTTCACAACGAAGCTCAGTATACGCTATTAAAATAAACCGAGGTATATGTTATCCAAAACTCAGCGAACTACGTTTTAAAAGTTCGGAAATCCGAAAATAAGATTCTAGAATACAGCCATGTTTGATTCGTCGTGACGCTCTAAAAACATTAGGTGTATGAGTTTACATGAAACGAAAATTTAAAAATCGTATTTCGTTTATTTAGGCGTAACACTCCGGGCATTAGCTAGTTGAATATAACAAATTGGATTAATTATGTGAGTGATAGGAAGCGTTGGAAATAAATCTTTAAGAAGACCTGAGTATTCAACTAAATGAAGCTCCAGCATCTAATAACAAGTATATTTATTCTAATATTAACTATTTCTGTCTATGAACTGACAAAGGAGCTATTTCTCATACAAGAGCTCCTATTGAAACTATTCCTGCCACCTACAGCGAGTTATAATACTATACTAAGAGAGCTGCAGCTGAAAAAAGAATTCATTTGGACCGATTTCTACAACACCGATGCCATGATCTCAGAAGACTGGAAGAAGCCGAACTACGAACTACGACACCTAGTGATCCGGCTTGCAGTACACGGCTTCCATCACAGACTGTGCAAAACGAAACAGTTTCATGACCCGGGACCAGAATGCGTGTGCGAGCGATGCGGCATGTTATGCGAGAGATACCATGTGCTAAAGTGCAAAAACAGAGAGCAATCTCTGACAGGATTCTGTATGGACAGATAAACTAATAGATTAACTAATCTTTGCACATTGTACGCTATACATTATTATAATTCATAAGTAATGGGAAAAACTATATTAGTTTCCAAGAATTGTTCGAGATTCTTGACGTTAGATGGCAGCACATTATCTGTGAAACCAATTCTACGATATATTTGACATAGCGTAAAGGGAAATGTAGATACATTAAAACACACTAATTTTTTCCGTACCTCTTCAATTAGGGAATCTTAGTAATTCTTATCCATATTCATTTCTTACACAATTAATCACTAGTTGTTGATGTTTTATTTCTGTTACAAACTGCGCGTAATATTGTTCTGACGTCATTATGATGACGAATATGTGACGTATTGTGTATAACCGTTGTATTGTTATATAGCTCCGGCACAACGTTTATTAGTAAGGAAATTATACGTGATCTACATAAGGCTTATATATTGTATAATTAAACAACTGATGAAAGCCTGTATTAGAGATTTTTATTAGTAAGACTGAAGGTATATATACTTTTGTACAGGCATTTAATATTCAATCTTCCACTGGGCTCAGTCTTGATAATGACTACGTAGTAGCCAAAACGCGTTGACTTGTTTTTACCTATTTTGGTTAAGGGAATGTTTTTTCTACTTATTAATGTTAATCGGCCGAGGGTCGCGGGTTCAAACCCGGCCGGGGTCGATGTATTTTTTAGGATGGAAAAATCTAAGGAGCAAGTCGTCCAGGAGGGACTTTAAGCCGTGGGTCCCGAGTATGAAGATTTTCAGGCTCGTAAAAGATCCTTAAGCCTGAATGAAAAGGCCTAGGAATTTTCCCGTCCTAGTACTACCTTGGTTTCCTAGATGTCAGTATGAGGCGGAACGTTGACCACGGACCACTCAAATGACATCTATCCGAAAACAAGTGTAACTAAATTAGGCTCTGTTAAGGGAAAACATGGGCTTAAAAATGTTTATCACCAAGTATATTCATTATTTTAATGTTTAATCATAGTGTAGAAAATGGGCAAGTTAGTACACCAGATTGGTTTAGCGTTCACTTGTTTGTTGGCGGGATATAGTGATAAATTGACTACTCTGTCTGAGCAATTATGTATTTTACGTTGAAAATATGGTGATTTTAGGTTACTTTGAACTAAACTTCTCACTTCATTTTAAGGAATTTATCACATTTTCTTAAATCAACATATATATTTCTCTCAGGTAATTATTCACACAGTGCAATAATAAATTGTATGACTTTTTACTTTTTTATTTGAATTTATGTAGTTGCCAAAGCTCCCAGTTATATTATATGGATGCGAAACATGGACTGTTACTTTAAGGGAGGAAAGAAGAGTATGAGTATTTCAGAATAAAGTTCTTAAAAAATTGGGCCGAAAAGATATGAACAGACAGGTGAATGGAGAAAACTACATAATAGTGAGCTACATGGTATGCAGAGGAAGTCAGATATAATAAGAACAGTTAAATCTCGTAGGCTGCGATGGGCAGGACATGTGGCCGATTGGGAATGAAAGAGGTGCGTGGAATCTTCTTGTAGGAAAACCAGAGGTAAAACGCCCAGTTGGTAGATCAAAGAATGAGGTGAGAGAATAACATTATCCATGATTTGAGAGAAGTAGATTATACAGGGGATGATTGGAAAACATTAGCTCAGGATAGGGATGTATTGAGAGCTTATGTTCGCGCGGCCATGAACCTACGGGTTGGATAGAGCCAGTATGTGAGTGACATAGAATCCCCTTTGTTGTAATTAATATTTTTTTCTCAACGCAGAGATATATTAACAAGGACATGATATGATATTTAAATCACACCACATTTGAAATGTATATAATGACATCAATCCGCAGCGTATTCAAGGCTCAGCACCAAAATATTCAAATATTAAACGAAAATGTATTTTGTATAAGAAAAAAGTGCGTCACGCAGAAACTGCGAAAGTTAAGAGAATTCCTCAGCAAGTCGAATTCAAATTCCCATTTTGTTAGAATTCAATTTCTGATGTCAGCTTATTTAAAAGTGTCAGACTGTAAAGTAAAGTAAAGTGATCCCACAACAGGCCTCATGAGGCCCTTGGGGTAGTAGGAGGTTAAGGCTCCCACTTTTTCTAAACAATCGGCACTTTATGTCAGCCGGGTTGTCAGTGTCAGACTGTAACGAAAACAAATCATGCATAACTGCAAGTTATTACACTTATTATTGTATAATTTGACACTAATTTAACTAATATCTACCGATTCGTTATTCCATTACTTTATTAATATTTTTATTAGGAATATTCCACAATACAGTGTTTCTCCTTCAACCCAAAGTGATTTGTCGCCAGATGTTCCTGTCTAAAGCATCTTCCCTCAAATCTCTAGCTTCCATACTTCTCTTCGCTCCATCTATCCATCGTTCTCTAGACCTGCCTCTTCCACTACTTCCATTAGCTTTTCAATGAAGGATCTTCTTTGGTATTCTCTCTTCTTCCATTCTTATGAGGTGTGGAGTTGTTAGTTCACCATCGGGTGCTTCCCCAGGTGGTAGATAGGGGAATGCTTCCCAGATATGGGTGGTATCGGGGAAATGAAATACCCGAGGCGAACCAAAACTAACAGCTTCTGCCTTGTAGTTCAGTGTTGATTCATTAAAGGTCAGAGGAAGAAAACTTTGATTACAACTTACCTGGTCCTCCAGGTTGGGAGTCGTAGTAATGGGCCAGCTCCTCATTCTACTGAAAATATACAATGCTAAAAAACCTAAAGAAAATAATGCCGAACGGAACTAACTAGCAGTAAAATGTTAATGCACATTTTTAATAATGTAATATATAAAAATTAATGTTTGTTTGTTTGTTCGTACTTATGCGCGGCCATACCGTTGATCCGATTGTGATGGGGCTTTTTGCAAAATGTTCAGGAGATTGCCGGGATGAACATAGGCTATAAGAGAGTTGTGATACTCAACTCGTACGCCCTTAAAAATCGTCCTTTGTAGTGGAAAACGTGAAAAAAAGTAGCTCTTTGGACATTTAAATGGCTTACGCTGCCTAAACCATAACAAATACACAAAATTAATGTACACAGAATTGAATATCTCAAAAAGCTCTACAAAAAAGTCCGCGAGAGCATATGTTTATCTCTTACGGATAACTCACAATAACCATTTTTGTCTTTCATTGATGCAAGAAGATCGAGGCAAGTAGGCTATGTAGATTCCTGTGCAAGCGTAGCAACACATGGCGAATTTTGTTTTTTTAGCTCATTTATGCCAAGAAGATTGAGATAAGTAGATTCCGGGCAACGCTGGATAATCAGCACGGGGAATCTTAAAATAATTACGATATACATTTATAATTATTTTTCATTTTACTTATTCAACTAGTCATAAGAAGTACATTAATTTTTGTCTTTCAGCTCATTTATGCCAAAAAGAATAAAGGAAGAACATTTATTTTTATTTCACTATTTTCAATCATTATATAAGTTCCTAGGATTATTCCCATGTCGGGATGAGTATATTCCCGGACAACTCGGGTAAACAGCACGGGGTATCTAAAAATAATTACGATATAATTTTTTTCCTTTTACTTATTTAACTAAGCATAAAACACATAAGTTTCGTATTTCAGCTGATTTATGTCAAAAAGATTGGGATAAGTAGATTCCCGGGCAACGCCGAGTAATCAGCACGGGGTATCTAAAATATATAAATTTATAATTATTTTTCCTTTTACTTATTCAACAAAACATAAAAGCACATTAATTTTCATTTATTTAAGCGTAGCAGCGCACGCCGGGTATTAGCTAGTATTAAATGAATTAAACTAATGTTTGTTATAGGATACATTTACAATTTAAGAGATAGCCTAATTAAATTATATGGTATACATTGCAACTAAACAAACATGGCGGTTACTAGAGTGCATTTTAAATGTCTTGTTTCAGGTAAACCTGCACTTCTAATTACCGGATTACTCTGATGTTTGGATTACATCTTCCTTGGTTTATTTAAATAACATATACCTAGTTTAGTAGATTGAAATATAGCCACATCATTTATGTATGTCCGTTTGTCCTTTATGGACTAAAAAACTACTTGACTGATTTCAATGCATTTTTTTCTTCATAATTTAGGGACTTTTTCTGGGACAGTTAACGTATGTAACACATTACCCTACGTACTATAGGGCTGGAGCTAAAAAAATAAAAGACACCGATGCATTTTAAAAAAGTAGCTTTTTGGACGCTTAAATAGCTTACGCTGCCTAAACCATAACAAATACACACAATTAATATATACAGAATTGTATATCTAAAAATATCCTACAAAAAAGTCCGCGTCAGGATATGTCTATCTTCTACAGATAAATCACAATAACAATTTGTGTTTTTCAGCTCATTGCTGCCAAGAAGATCGGGACAAGTAGAGTTCGAGGCAACGCCAGGTACTCTGCACGGAGTATCTAAAAATAATTACGGTATAAATTTATAATTATTTTTCTTTTTACTTATTCAACTAAACATAGGCTAATATTTATTTTATTTACGCGTAGCAGCACACGCCGGGTATTAGCTGATTGCATATAATTTTATGCACTATCGCTTGAAAATTAGTACGCTGATGTTCATATTTTTCTAAATAGCGTAAATTCACTTAATGTACATTTGACCATTTTATATGCATGTATATCTCTGTGATTAATATTATATGTGGATGTGAGATCAGCACTCGGTTGGTAGGGTATGTTTTAGGTAGAGTTATGTTAATATATAGGCCTGTATATAATTGTTTTCGTAAATTACTTGCCTGTACCGGTTGATTAGAAGTTACTATACTCGCCTCTGGTTGACATGTTCCGGATGTGATCGGTAGATTTTTCAGGGCGTAAAAATGCTGAATGTGGCTTCCTTCCCAAGGGATGATTTACGGCATATAAAGAACTTAAGCCTAAAATAAGACACATCTGGGACATTTTTGTTCGCCCTTTTCATGTCAGATTGGAATTTCGGTGCTAATGACGTCACATGTTAATGAGCGTCGTTAAATATATCACTACAACTTACTTATTTGCGTCTTCGTTCGGAAATTAAAGTATAATAACCAAATGTTTGTCTTGGTTTTCTGTTGCTAAGAGTTGTTACAACACTATACTGCGTGTCACATATGAAGGCGTATTACACATTATCAAGAGTAATCTAATAAGAGGACAGGGGTGCAGAAAGACCTGAACTTGTAACGCGTTTTTTAGTCCGAAGGAGGATCCTGTCCACTATCCAAAATATTAAGTTTGTCAGTGATATATCATATGGGAAGGGAGAAACATTCCTGAAAGTTGGACAAAATCTATTGTAATACCAATATTTAAAAAAGGAGACAAGAAAGACTGTGAAAATTACAGAGTCATCAGCTTACTAAATACTGGATACAAAATTTACGCCAATATAATTAAGAACAAATTATACAAACATTTTAACAGCCTCCTCAGCGAAGAACAAAATGGCTTTCGTAAAGGTCGATCCTGCTGTGATGGCTATTTCTCCATGAAATTATTAATAGAAAAACAGAGGGAGTTCAATGTAAAAACACATTTAGCTTTTGTGGACTTCAAAAAAGTCTTCGACAATATCAATAGGAATTAAACTGTTGGAAATTTTAGCTGACAACAATCTACCACATCATATTTTTAAATTTATACAATATCTATAAAACAAATTTGATTTCAGTTCGAGTCAATAACACACAAACAGAATGGACCGAAATTAATAGGGGCGTAAGACAAGGATGTGCCTCTCTTTATCATATACATGGATAGAATACTCCAAGATTGGCGACAGATGAGACACGGCTCTATCCATCATCATCATCATCATCCATGTAAGTATTAGGCCGTGTGGCCTGTTACGGTCTCAAAGAGGAATTTTCCATCCAAGCGCTTTTTTGGACGTCCCTACGATCTTTTTAGCCTTGGGGGCAGTAGCGAAGTATGGCTTTTGGAATTCTATGAGACGGCATTCGTTGAAGATGGGCTTTCCAGTTGTTCTGGTAGTTTTGTATATGGTGAAGAATGGGTTCTACATCCAACTCTTCCATAATTTCCTCATTTATTTTATGGTCCCACTTTGTATAGCCTGCTGTACGGCGCATAAATCGCATCTCATTTGCTGTTATTCGGCTTTCATCTCTTCTTCGTATTGTCCATGCTTCACTAACCATATCTTAAACTGGTCTTGCAAGAACCTTATAAAGCCGTAATCTTATATTCTTCTGTACTAAAGATGGTTTCGTTATACTGTTAATTATCCCCGTTGTTTTTGTAAAATTTGTGATTTTCTTTGATATATCAGCTTCATCTTGAAATGTCAAATTATAACCCAACTAATTAAATTTCTTTACTCGTTCTAAAATTTCATCATCCAAAACAATTTTGCTAGGTATAGGGTATTTCCCACAAAAGGTCATCACTTTTGTTTTCTTTGTATTGATTTCCATATTGTACCTTTTTGCAATTATATTAAAATTGTGTATAGAATACTGTAAATCTGTTTCTGTTGGAGCTATTAATATCAAATCATCTGCAAAAAGCTAAGAGTCTATTTTATGGTTTCTATTAATTTGGATAAAACCGTGTCTCATCTGTCGCACGGATGGTTTGGAATTAAATGCAAATGTTGGTCATTCACACATATGTCCTACCATCTGGTGGATTCAATTTTATAAGTGTTCACGTATGCCAACTTCAATTCTAATAAAGAACAGTTGAATGCAGGCTTTCACGGCCGGTAATCATGATGTTGAGTGATTCCGGGTTCTGTGGCCGTGGTCCATAGTTGGTGTTGATACCAGACGTTTCGCCCTCAACTGCGGAGGGCATCTTCAGTGACGAGTGCTTCTAGGCGTGTTTCCTGGTCGGAAGCTCTACTTAGAGTGAACGCTGCGGGTGTTGTATTGATACTAGTGGTGGGAGCAGGGTGAGCGGGCGTGGCTCTTGCTGATTGGCTAATGGTCGTCTCCTTGTTGTCCCTAGTGTTGATGCATTTATTTTCTAGTGTACGGTACCAGGCCTTAGACAGTTTAATACCTTCCTCTTTTCTGTTAATATTTTCCTTATGCTTGTGTATTTCTATAGCCTCTCGATATAATCTAGGGAAATAATAGGAAGTTGTGGCTAAAACTTGTGTATCATCGAATAGAATCTGGTGTCCATTCATAATGGCATGTTCTGTCTACAGCCGATTTATCCATTTCTCCTTGTCTGCAGTTTCTTTTGTGTTCTGATAAACGGGTGGCTATACTTCTTTTTGTGGTCCCTATGTATGGTTTACCACACGAACAAGGAAGTCGATATACGCCGCAAGTGGAGAGAGGTGGCCGAGGATCCTTAGCTGAGCGAAGGCAGTCTTCTATTTTTCTTGTAGGTCTGTAAACTGTTTTTATGTTGTATTTTCGTAGGAGTTTTCCGATACGATCTGTGACTCTTTGTACATATGGTAAGTAGGCTATGCTGGTTGAGGGTGTGTTATCCATTCTGACGTGCTGTCTTCGTGGATGTATGGTTTGTCTTATTTCCTTGGATGTGTAGCCATTTTTCTGGAAACAATTGAACAGATGGTGTTGTTCTTGTTTAAGGTGTTGTGGTTGGCATAACTTAGTCGCTCTGTCGAACAGTGTCTTAATGACACCTCGCTTTTGTCTTGGATGGTGGTTAGAGTCTTTGTGCAGATATCGGTCTGTGTGTGTAGGTTTTCTGTAAACTGTATGTTGAATTTCCCCATTGCCAGTCCTTATTATTTGAACATCCAGGAAAGGAAGTCTTCCATTATCTTCTTTTTCCATAGTGAACTGTATTTTGTTGTGTCTGCTGTTAAGGTGTTGAAGGAACGTTCCAATTCTTCACTGCCATGTCTCCATACTACGAATGTGTCATCAACATAGCGAAACCAATGTTCTGGAGACTTGGGAGCTGTTTTTAGTGCTTCTGTTTCGAATTTCTCCATGAAAAAATTCGCTACTACTGGGCTTAGAGGACTGCCCATGGCTACTCCGTCGGTCTGTTCATAGTAGCTGTTGTTCCATTGGAAGTAAGTAGTAGTTAGTACATGCCTGAATAAATTGGATATTTCTTCTGTGAAAATCTGTCTAATGTAGTCCATGGTCTCATTTACTGGCACCATGGTGAAAAGGGAAACCACATCGAAGCTAACCAGTATATCTTGAGATGTTACGTTTATATTCCGTAGTCTCTCAATGAAATGTGTCGAGTCTCTGATGTAGCTGTCCGTTTTTCCAAGGAGTGGTTTCAGAAGTCCTGTAAGATGCTTTGCCAGTAAGTAGGTCGGAGAACCGATGGCACTGACAATTGGCCGGAGTGGAATGTTGTTCTTGTGTATTTTTGGAAGACCATAGAGTCTTGGAGGTTGAGCTTCGGATACGCGTAATGTCTTCTTAATTCCTTCTGGCAAGGACGATTGCTTGATAAGATTGTTGGTTTTTCGAAGAATACCGGATTGTAGGGTCTCGCTTGATAGGTTTGTATATATCTGGTGTCAGAATCTCTATTATTTTCTCTTTGTATTCATGTGTATTCATAACAACTGTAGAGTTTCCTTTATCGGCTGGTAAAATAGTGATATTATTATCATTATTTAAAGTTTTTAGCGCTAAAAACTTTAAATAATGATAATAATATCACTATTTTACCAGCCGATAAAGGAAACTCTACAGTTGTTATGAATACACATGAATACAAAGAGAAAATAATAGAGATTCTGACACCAGATATATACAAACCTATCAAGCGAGACCCTACATCCGGTATTCTTCGAAAAAAACCAACAATCTTATCAAGCAATCGTCCTTGCCAGAAGGAATTAAGAAGAAATTACGCGTATCCGAAGCTCAACCTCCAAGACTCTATGGTCTTCCAAAAATACACAAGAACAACATTCCACTCCGGCCAATTGTCAGTGCCATCGGTTCTCCGACCTACTTACTGGCAAAGCATCTTACAGGACTTCTTGAAACCACTCCTTGGAAAAACGGACAGCTACATCAGAGACTCGACACATTTCATTGAGAGACTACGGAATATAAACGTAACATCTCAAGATATACTGGTTAGCTTCGATGTGGTTTCCCTTTTCACCATGGTGCCAGTAAATGAGACCATGGACTACATTAGACAGATTTTCACAGAAGAAATATCCAATTTATTCAGGCATGTACTAACTACTACTTACTTCCAATGGAACAACAGCTACTATGAACAGACCGACGGAGTAGCCATGGGCAGTCCTCTAAGCCCAGTAGTAGCGAATTTTTTCATGGAGAAATTCGAAACAGAAGCACTAAAAACAGCTCCCAAGTCTCCAGAACATTGGTTTCGCTATGTTGATGACACATTCGTAGTATGGAGACATGGCAGTGAAGAATTGGAACGTTTCCTTCAACACCTTAACAGCAGACACAACAAAATACAGTTCACTATGGAAAAAGAAGATAATGGAAGACTTCCTTTCCTGGATGTTCAAATAATAAGGACTGGCAATGGGGAAATTCAACATACAGTTTACAGAAAACCTACACACACAGACCGATATCTGCACAAAGACTCTAACCACCATCCAAGACAAAAGCGAGGTGTCATTAAGACACTGTTCGACAGAGCGACTAAGTTATGCCAACCACAACACCTTAAACAAGAACAACACCATCTGTTCAATTGTTTCCAGAAAAATGGCTACACATCCAAGGAAATAAGACAAACCATACATCCACGAAGACAGCACGTCAGAATGGATAACACACCCTCAACCAGCATAGCCTACTTACCATATGTACAAAGAGTCACAGATCGTATCGGAAAACTCCTACGAAAATACAACATAAAACAGTTTACAGACCTACAAGAAAAATAGAAGACTGCCTTCGCTCAGCTAAGGATCCTCGGCCACCTCTCTCCACTTGCGGCGTATATCGACTTCCTTGTTCGTGTGGTAAACCATACATAGGGACCACAAAAAGAAGTATAGCCACCCGTTTATCAGAACACAAAAGAAACTGCAGACAAGGAGAAATGGATAAATCGGCTGTAGCAGAACATGCCATTATGAATGGACACCAGATTCTATTCGATGATACACAAGTTTTAGCCACAACTTCCTATTATTTCCCTAGATTATATCGAGAGGCTATAGAAATACACAAGCATAAGGAAAATATTAACAGAAAAGAGGAAGGTATTAAACTGTCTAAGGCCTGGTACCGTACACTAGAAAATAAATGCATCAACACTAGGGACAACAAGGAGACGACCATTAGCCAATCAGCAAGAGCCACGCCCGCTCACCCTGCTCCCACCACTAGTATCAATACAACACCCGCAGCGTTCACTCTAAGTAGAGCTTCCGACCAGGAAACACGCCTAGAAGCACTCGTCACTGAAGATGCCCTCCGCAGTTGAGGGCGAAACGTCTGGTATCAACACCAACTATGGACCACGGCCACAGAACCCGGAATCACTCAACATCATCTAATAAAGAACTTTGAAAATAAATTGAGAGAAAAGTCATAATTTGTGTACATAGATAAACATATTAAAATTCTTTATAAAACAAGTTTTAAGTATCGCTGCAAAACATTTAAAATAGTAGGCCTACGAAATATTAGTAAAGACAGAGAAAGTACCTAGAACAGCACCATATGAATGTTGTATGGAAAATTATAGAATAAATTATTCTTTAGTTCTTAAATAAACATATGGTTGATGAAAATACCAAATTTTACAATACTTCAGATTTTCGCCTGAGCAGTTTTATCAGGTTTTGAATTTAATAGAAGACGAAATTTATGTACATCCATAATATCCCCAAGATAGAATACAATATTTACAGCTTTTATTTATCTCTTGAACTAAGTTCAAGCCACAATAACTTTTTTTCTGTACAACTCTGTACTCCTTCATGCTCATATTGTATAGAACTCGATGATTTGCAACAAAACTATCTAACTATCGTCGTTAAAATTGGAAAGTTATAAAACAAGTACTGTATTTCCAACATTTTGTCATAAAATCTTAGTTTGTTTTTAGCAATTACACCAATGAGTACAGGTAATATCTTCTATATTCTTTGTTTGCGCTGGCAAATTGCGTCCCGGATTCAAGTGATTCCAATACACGACGCGACATGTCAGCGCAAAATTTTTCGCGCCAGCAATTTGCGTTGTAGATAAACCACCTCCATTTAAATACATGGGGAGCAATTTTTGCGCTGGCGCTTTGCGTCGTAGATAAACCATAGCATTAGACGTAAAATGTTACTGCCATACACGGAGTGCCTTGAAGCGGTTTTAAGGGAACGAGAGGAGAAGAGAGAAGAAATCCCGGCGAGTTCCATAACACGGATGCAATGACATCTACTGATTGGCTGCGTGCAGGCTATGACTTGGTACACATTGTAACAAGATTTTCTGTGCATGGGTTCCATCACGGAATAATATGTAGAAGAAAGGGATACCATCAACCTGGATCTGATTGTGTATGCGAGAGATGTGGGGAACCGTGTGATACCTACCACGCTATGAACTGCTCGCAGAGAGGCGCCACAGTTCTGTTGTGTAATATAATATTGTATGAAGTGACTTCCGGTTATAGCAGCAGCTTTTTTTGTTCATATGTGGTTACACATTGTGGTCATTTGTGGTGTATTACTGGTTAAAAGTTTGATCAGAGATAACCCATAGTTTGATAATAGGAAGTTTATCGCTGGTTAGAAGTAAGGACTCTTATAACCTATGTGGTCATGACAGGACATAGTACCTAAACTATGTGGTCATGACAGGAAATAGTTCCACTTTATTTTCATATTTACGAGTAAAATAATGAAGTGATAATTACATCTCTTAGGTAAATACCTTTAATATAGTGTTTTATTAATATTTCTTGTAATTAGGTTCTCTTAAAGTGGGTAGATAAAAAGCTTGTCTTCTCCCACCCGGCCCAGTAAACTAATTATTTGACTTATATGTACATTTCTTCTAAGCAAATAAAAATTATGCGTCGCAATTATTAGTTAAAGTATTTTTATAATATGACCGTAGTATTCATACGAGCATGGCATAGTTTGACCTTGACCTGTATTTTAAATTTCAACAGTGGCGGCTACTGATTTCAGAATGTAAAGGTGCAGACAGTGCTCTATTAACAGTAAGAAATTGGGACGGGAAGTAAACATTAAAAATATATGTTCACACACAGAAATAATTATATAGTGGAAAAGGACAGTTAATGACAAATGAGGAAACTTCTGAAGAAGTGGCTGAATTCAAATACCTAGGAACAATAATGACAAACAGGAATGAGATGCACAAAGAAATTAAACATAGGCTCAATTCTGGAAATGCATGCTATTATGCATTACAGAGACTTTTGTCGTCCCAACTCCTTTCAAAAAGCGTTAAACTAAAAATATATAAAACTATTATTCTACCAGTTATATGGAAGCAAAACATGGACTCTTACTTTAAGGGAGGAAAGGAAATTACTAGTATTTGAGAATAAGGTTCTTAGGAAAATTTTTGCACCAAAGAGAGATGAACAGACAGGTGAATGGAGAAGACTACATAACAATGAATAGGAAGTCAAATATAATAAGAACATTTAAGTCTCGTCGTCTGCGATGGGCAGGACATGTTGTGCATATGGGGAATGAAAGACGTGCATGGAAGCTTCTTATAGGAAAACAGCCAGTTGGTAGACCAAGAATGAGGTGGGAGAACAACATTAACTATGATTTGAGGGAAGTACATTATACAGGGAATGATTGGAAAACATTGGCTGAGGATAGGGATGTATGGAGGGCTTATGTCCGCGCGGCCATGAACCTATGGGTTCGATAATGCCAGTGGGTAAGTATGTGTAATATCATTCTATCACTGAGAAGATCCTATTAATTGATGCTTTATATAGGCTAAAATGTATGGACACGATCTTATGCATTTGGCTATTTTTTAGAAAGTTTCTTTCATATAATTTGAGTATCATCTAAAAACTTTAATTAAGGCTCAGTGCCATCCCATACCTCTATTTAATTGTAGGCTTACCTCTAATTCCGCTATAAATCTTCTTCTGGTCTCGTGTCCCCTTTCTGTGGGTTGATTTCCTGTTTAATCATATAACTAGGGATCGGAAGTTGAGGAAAAATCCTTTCTTCATTTTATGTCTGAAGACGGAAGCGCAAGTTAATTAATAAATAAATAAATAAAATATATATATATATATATATATATATACACACACATACAGTGTGCACAAATAATAGTATCATACTTTGAACTACTACACTTAATGTAGAAGATTTTGTACATGTTGCTAAAATAAATGGTTTTGATGAAGACATAATAAAGAAATTTAAACAACAGAAAAGGTTACAGCAATACACCACCCTACAACATGATTCCAAGAAAGATGTAAAATTCAAGAAATTTACTTACCATCCTGAAGTTCATAATAAGTTTGAAAAAATTTTTCAGAAAATTTAATATAACATTGGCTCCAATTAACAAATTCAGCCTGGGTAATCTTCTGTTAACTAATAATAAAGTAACACCCCAGATAACAAAAAAATCTGGAATTTATGAAATTGATTGCAAAGATTGCAACAGGATGTATATTGGAAAAACAAAAAGGAACTTGGAAACTCGTAAAAAGAACACTTTAGAAACATAAAGAATGGAGAAATTGAAAAATCAGCTATAGCAGCACATAGTTTATTAGAGCATCATAAAATGAAAAAGAAGCAAAACTTTTGAAACATCTATCCAAACCTTTGGATTTAACAGTTTTGGAAAAAATATATATTCAAAAAAACCATACTAGAACCATGAACTTCGAGATTCCAGACAAACCGAGCTTGATTAGTAAGTTCTTCAAAAAACAACAGATGGCAGTTTAGAAAATGATTCCTTTCAAAGAACACCAGATGGCAGTTTAGAAAATAATTCCTTCAAAAGAACACCAGATGGCAGTTTGAATAATTACCGGCAAAAGAAAAAATTGACAGTCGTGAAAACAGCTGAGGATGGTGACGATGGTTGCTGATACTGCAGTGCTGTGTTTAAAAAAAACATAGAAGTATGAGGTAAGAAGAAATCATGATTCATTTAATTCCTACTACGTCGCTTTGGATAATCGTATCTAAATGAAATTGGTGACAATCAAAAGAGAAAGTCAAAAGTTTTGTGCATGTTAACAATGGAGAATAATGGACAATACAGAAACTAAATTAAATTTAATCATGTTTTTTGTGGTCGATATGGGTTCATTGTTGGATATTTAGCTGACAGGTTAAATGTGATGTCTAGAGCATCACTGGTGGGGGCCACGTTCAATGTCTATGAGGTATAGCAAAAACTTTTTGATTGTCATCAATTTTCATTTAGATACGATTATCCAAAGCGACGTAGTTGTAGTTTAAAGTATGATACTATATTTGTGGACACGGTGTATATACATTTTGGGTCATTGAAGGCCATTAAATGGTGAGTTTTATTTGTCCTTTTTTGGCTAAAAGTCCTTTTTTAGCTTTTCTTTTAGGTTTTTTTTTTCTTTTTGAAATTTTACCTTCTTTTGACTACATTAATACCATTTGTATAATTAAAAAAATCCACAGAGTCCAGTCTCAATTCAAACTTCATTTAAAAACACTATCTAGTTTGATTGAACTTTTATAGGAAAATATTCTACGTAGAAGACTGGATATGAGGAGAGGTATGAAGTATTTTCATTTAACCACTATCCAGTTTTACTTACTGATGACTTTTCACATTGCAAACACTTTTTCGTCTGTAAGAAACTATAGCTCAACTGCACTTCTACTAGCGCTCGCTTGATTTTTCAGTTATATTATTGTAAACTATAGCTCTTCTTTTGTATCTACTAACTTTATTTAATATTTTAAACTTTTTCAAACAATTTTATAACATTATTAGACAGTTTTGAAGTATTTATTTAAATTTGCAAGTCACAATATTATGATACTGTTAGAAATATTGTGATGGCTGCTATTTTCTCCACAGAGTATTTGTCTATGATTTTTCTATCGCTGTTTTGGGTTATCGCTGGTTGAATCAGCATTAGGGAGTGATAAGTAAGTGTACACACATTTTTAATAAACGTTTGGTAATTTTAATATTATTAATATATTCTTTTTAACATAGATTTGGGGATTTATTGCAAATATTGGTCATTTCAATTTTATAGAGACAGATAGTAATCGAGGATGATAATCAATATGTGGTTTGATTGTGGGTTATCGGTGGCTCTACAAACTCTGGCGCATGTGCACTGTTATTCTATAGGACTTTTAAAATATTTCACGCTAGTTTAAGTGCAGTTTTTCCGAAGCTATTGAACCCTCACAAAATATCCCATTATTTTCAACGAGCCTACTGATCGCCTGATATTGATTGCAGGTTTGCTGAATTCATTCTATGTGGAAAAAATCGTTGATTATAAATTCTCCAAGATCTTCCTCGGAAGACCTAAACCAGGGAATATGTTCATACATGTAGGAGAAACATCTACAACCAGGAGATTGAATGGACTAACAAAATTGGCTATTAGGAATCAGGCAATGTCAAAGACATTAATCAACTGATAATATAACTATAAATTCTCAAAGAACTTTCTTTTAATGAACACAGAATTCCTTTCTCAAAGTGTGTTGAATTAAAAGAAAATAAAGTGTGAAAGAAGTAGCATTTTCACTGATCAACTTTTTTTTTTTGCAATGTACGTTGCATTTCACTACAATTTTTAAACATTTTTATTACATTCGTTAAAAATGCAGTTGAAACTAAGATTATTATTTAATTTGAATTGCCTTTTTACTTTTTCTTCTTTTTCAGTTTTAAGTCTTTTTTTTAAGGATGTCTTTAGGTCTTTTTAAAGGTGTTTTATAGGTCCTCCACTTCCTAGCCCTACATATAACATTCTCAGAAGACTGGATACGAGGTGAGGTATAAATAATTTTAATTTACATCTTACATTTTTAATTATCAGTTTAATTAATTTTGCAACCTATATTTTGCAACCTATATTATACATATTAAAAAATACATACTAAATACATTTTTACTCAGTGATATAATAATTCTTGACTTTATTTTTCTGGAATGACATACATGGAACATCATTATTCACAAAATTGACATGATGTAAAAGTAAAAATCTTTCAGGTATAGAAATGCATGTAGAAAGATATAAGTTTTACAATACTCTAACAGCAATCTTAATTATTAAAAGATTAACAAACTCGATACTAGTAAAATTCATGGTGATTTTCCGCTGAGGTATTAGTTCACAGTAATATAATGTACGGTTAAAAACTATAATATAGTTACCTTGTAGGTCCGTCTTCTCAACTTAAGTTGAGGAGACGGACCTACAAGATAACTATATTATAGTTTTTAACCGTACATTATATTACTGAGATTAACAAAATATGACAGTAAAATATAACAATGGTTAATAATGTAATAGCCCGTTCTAACTACATTTTGGGATACAAACCTATCAAAATTATTTAACTTTCACCGGGAAAAACACTAAATTAATGTTTTTATTACGTCACCTCATATCCTTTTTCTTCTAGGCTGCAGTTTCGGAGCTTATCTCTATCATCAGTAACCTCTCGTCGAAAGAAAACCCCAAGAAACGACATAACACCGATCGACGAGAGGCTACTGATGATGGAGATAAGCTCCGAAACTGTAGTCTAGAAGAAAAAGGACTTGAGGTGAGGTAATAAAAACATTAATTTAATTCTTAATTCTATGAAAATTAATTAACACTAGGTCATTCAATAAGTAATACACATGATTTTTGTTCTCAATTACCTTTCATTGGATATGAAAGAAACTTTACAGAACATTAAGTTATGTAGGTAGGAAATAACACTACGAGGTTTATTTTAATTTTGTTGAGTGACCTCATACTTCTTAACTCCCTTGCAAATCCAGATTTCGTCATTGTCTTTGTGACATTCTCAATGCTGTTCACGTTCACAACTGATGTCTCTCAGGAGACCATTGGACGTCAGTTGTGAACGTGAACAGCATTGAGAATGTCACAAAGACAGCGACGAAATCTGGATTTGCAACGAGTTAAGAAGTGTGAGGTGAGTCAACAATCAACTCAATAAAATTTACAGAACATATTGTTACATGTCGTATTGTATAGCGATGATTAAATTACGCGGGCAAAATGAGAATATTGGTCTTGCATTGGTCATTGTGAGCCAAAAGGCCCACTCAAACATCAAAATGTCTGGGCTGTGATTCCAGATGTCTCCACCAACATCTCCCTTCCTATTCATTATCGTGACTCCTTTGCAAATAACTCAGGCAACTCGCATCCCTTTATATGTGTGAAGCCGAACTAAATGGAAGCCAGCCTTAGTCTTTCTCGAATGGGGAGGTTGATGATGATGCAGGTGTCTGGAATCACAGCCCAGACATTTTGGTGTTTGCACGGGCCTTTTGACTCGCAATTGGCGACTTGCAAATCTATTCTGAACAATATTCTTGCCTTGCCACGTAATTTAAACTTTGCTATATGACACACAACAATATATTCAATTCTTCCTTTATAACATCATGAAGTTTCATTGTTTTCCATCAGATGGGTGTGATATAAATTTTAAAGATTATGGCTTTATAAGGTTCTCGCAAGACTAGTATTAAGATATGGCAGTGAAGCATGGACAATACGAAGAAGAGATGAAAGCCGAATAACAGCAAATGAGATGCGATTTTTGCGCTGTACAGCAGGCTACACAAAGTGGGACCATAAAGGAAATGAGTAAATTATGGAAGAGTTGGATGCAGAACCCATTATTCACCATATACAAAACTACCAGAACAACTGGAAAGACCATCTTCAACGAATGCCGTCTCATAGAATTCCAAAAGCCATACTTCGCTACTGCCCCCAAGGCAAAAGACCGCTGGAACGTCCAAAAATGTGCTGGATGGAAAATTCCTCTTTGAGACCGTAACAGGCTACACGGCCTAATACTTGCATGGATGATGATGATGATGGGTGTGATATACTTTATTTTTAAAATGGTGGCTGCTTGTGAAACACATACAAAGCAGAGAGCTGTGAATGAATTTGTTTCTGTGGAGCAGGAGACCATTTCAAACATTCGCATATTGGTAAAACATTGGTGGAATCTGTAGCAATGTATGGAAGTGAGGTATGGACAATCAATAAGTACTACAAGAATAGACTAATAGCTCTAGAAATGGATTCTTTATGCAGAAGTGCCAGAAAGTCAAAATTAGAACATGTCACAAATAAAGAAATTAGAAACATAATGGAAGCAGAAGAAAGCATAATTGAAAGAATTGAGGAGAAGGAATTAAAGTGGTTAGGACATATTTTAAGAATGGAAGATGAGCGATGGCCAAAGCAACTATATCAATGGCATCCAACGAGAAGGAATTATTTTCTAAACAGCCAAAAATACAACAGATGGCAGTTTAAAAAATAATTCCTTCAAAAGAACATAAGATGGCAGTTTAGAAAATAATTCCTTCAAATGAACACCAGATGGCAGTTTGGATAATTACCAGCAAAAGAAAAAATTGACAGTCTTGAAAACAGCTGAGGATGGTGACATGGTCGCTGATACTGCAGTGCTGCATTTAAAAAACATAGGAGTATGAGGTAAGAAGAAATCACGATTCATATAATTCTTATAAAAAAAGAAAGTTGTGCTAGTTAGAACAATGCTGGAACTCATAAAGAAGAGGAAAAGAAATTAGATTGACCACTGGCTAAGAAGAAACTGCCTGCTGACGGATGCCCTAGAAGGAATGGTCAACAGAAAGAAGGTTAGAGGCAGAAAAGGACATCAGATGGTAGACAATATTGAAAATAATTGTTTGTATGCAGATACAAAAAGGAAGGCTCAGTTAAGGGAAGAGCGAAGAATGCTGAGTTTGCAGTGAAAGACCTGCTCTTGGGCAGAACACTATATATGTGTATGAAAAAAGGACTTAACTTATGTACTTAATTGGGAAGGAAGAAGCAAACTGGGTTAAATAATACCAAAAACAAACAAAAAAAAAGCAACAACAATTTGTTACTGAAATCTCTACTAATGACATTACAATGCATGTGTGTTACCAGACAATCTAAAACAATCGTATAGGATTTGTTGCCCTTCATAGCATAGTTTAGAAGGCTGCTTCATATATTCAAACATGAGCTGGAGTCGAGGTGCCACAATGTCAGCAAGACCAATCCAATCTCTCTTATTTTTTAAAATCACTGCTTTGAAAAGGCAAGCTATTTGTTCTGGTGAAGGAATCATTATGTGTGTAAATATATTTGCAGGATGGATTTTCTTGCATTTTTCACAGATAACAGTTCCATCCACGTTCAAATCAGTTATTATAATTGGTAAAATCTGCTTGCATCTGTTGGAGATAAAAAAAACCTGTATTATTGTGACTAGTGAATAAAATGGACAATGAAATTGTAGGCCTGTTAAAAAAACTTTTCAATACATGTTTTATTATTAACTAGCTAATACCCGGTGTGCGCTGCTACGCCTAAATAAATGAAAAGAATGTGCTTTTATCTTTAGTTGAATACCGGTAACAGGAAAAATAATTATAAATTTATATATTTTAGATACCCCGTGCTGATTACCCGGCGTTTCCCGGAAATCTACTTATCCCGATCATCATGACATAAATGAGCTAAAATATGAAAATTAATGTGTTTTATGTTTAGTTAAATAAGTAAAAGGAAAAATTTATATTGTAATTATTTTTAGATACCCCGTGCTGTTTACCCAGCGTTGTCCGGGAATCTACTCATCCCAATCTTCTTGGCATAAATGAGCTGAAAGACCAAAATTAATGTACTTCTTATGATTAGTTGAATAAGTAAAATGAAAAAATAATTATAAATGTATATCGTAATTATTTTAAGATTCCCCGTAATGGTTACCCAGGAATCTACTTATCTTGATCTTCTTGGCATAAATGAGCTAGAACACATAATTTGTTATTGTGAGTTATCCGTAAAAGAATACCCGAAATGTGCTGCTAAGCTTGTACAGGAATATAATATGTACTTGTCTCGATCTTCTTGGCATCAATGAAAGACAAAAATGGTTATTGTGAGTTATTCATAAGAGATAAACATATGCTGTCGCATACTTTTTGTAGAGCTTTTTGAGATATTCAATTCTGTGTACATTCGTTTTGTGCATTTGTTATGGGTTAGGCAGTATAAGCCATTTAAGCGTCCAGAGAAGTACTTTTTTCACGTTTTCCACTACAAAGAGCAATTTTTAAGGGTATAGGAGTTGAGTATCACAACTTTCTTATAGCCTAAGTTCTTCCCAGGAATCTCCTGAACATTTTGCAAAAAGCCCCATCACAATCGGATCAGTGGTATGGCCGAGCATAAAGTACAAACAAACAAACATTCATTTTTATATATAAGATTTAATACTCGTATAAGACTTGAAAGCATAATAATAGTCCCTTCAATTGGTTGCTGGCCAAAGGAAGGCAAGACCAGTGATGGGGCTGCCATCTTATAGCCTCTGGTCAGGCTTTTCTGGAGAAGAAAAGAAAATAAAGGAAAGAAGAAATGGAAGAAAGGAAAGACTCCCTAGCCCTCGGATGCATCAGGGTTGAAAAAACAAGAGTTAACCAAGAGAGGTTAGATAGTAAAGTTAAAAGAGTCTGGTATAAGTAAGTGGAAGAAATGAAGAAATACTAGATCTGTTAAAGATAAAAGTAAGGAGCAAGACACAAGTAAGTGGAAGCAATGTTTTGCTCAGCTTGGGCACCTTGTGGTCGCCATCCACATATCCCCTAGATGGGGACCCCTGAGGGAGTTATAATAAAAGTTTACGAATTATTAATCAAGTTATGAAACCATCCCTTGTACAAAAAATCACCAGATTACGTTTATATAACACTTTAGCTAGACCAGTGTTGACCTATGGTAATGGACACTAAAAAGACAACATGAAAGCAGAATAACGGCTTGTGAAATGAGATTCAAGCGCAGAACAGCGGGTTACACCAGATGGGATCGGAAAAGGAACACCGATATCTTAAAAGAATTGAAGACTACGCCAATTTTGGAATATATTAAACAGTACCAACTAAATTGGAAACACCATCTTGAAAGAATAAGTTCAAATTGGATCCCCAAAGCTGTTTATAATTATATACCAAGAGGACGAAGATCTCTGGGCCATCCTATAAAATGCTGGAGGGAAAATTTTGTATAGGATCGCAAACAGGCCTTGGCCTAATACTTGGAAGGAAGAAGAAGAAAAAGAATTAATACTTCTCACTGAAGGATAAATTATATTGGAACACAAACATTATAGACTCATACTGGAGTTTGAATCCAGAACCTTTGGTTTTCTAGGCCAATGCTCTACTACTGAGCAACCTGAGAAACTCCAATCTAAATGCGAATTCTCCTCTTATACATTGTTAATTTTTCTCTTGAAATGTAATTTCTAAGACATGTTAACTGGAACTGCATGATATACTAATTCCGAGCTAAGTTCCAGTTATACTGTAAACAAACTTTCATAACATATTACTCCATCTACCACTTTTAACCACCATGTGACTGAATTTTTCCTCTTTACCATTTGATTACAATGATTTAGTTGTGTGCCTTAATATACTTATTTCAATCATAGTAACAGCTTTAGCTTCTTAATATTAATTTAATAAATAATGCTATAGCTATGTGGAGTCCCTTCATGTCTTCTTAGGCTCGTATCTATGAACACATTAGACCGTAAAAGTCTTCTCTGCTGAGAAAGTTGCATCCAAAGACGTTTTTGCATACTCAAAACTCTGTTCATGCGATAATAATTGTCGAAATTCCTAAGCTACCTGGCGAGGTGACTTTGCAGAGAAACGAATCGTGAGCAACCCAATGTGAACCGATGTACTTTGAAATCTTGCTACTTTATCCAAGATGTCGGAACTTGAAGACTTCGATCATGTTTTCGGTTTACGCGGAGAAGAGGAATTTAGTAGAGTCTATCAAAGAATTCAACTGGAAGAACAGGAGAATCGGCGTAATATCGCGCGATGCAGACGTTGTTGTATACGGTTTCATTTGCATTGTGGGACGTAAGCGTAAATGCGTTCCTGTAGCAGACGAAAATAACGGAAGTGCTTTATCGCTGAGAATTCTGGGTAATTTCTTGCCAATATTACGAAAACGAGTTTCATGCATGACCAGTTAGTGGGTCGCTAATTCGATCTTTGCACTTGCTCACGGAAAGTCAGCTCACCGGTGATTGGAAGTAATCTGAGTAGAGACTAATGTATTTGCATGCGGCCCTTAATGTTGAAGCCATTCATTGTGTGTATTTGTGAATGATGATTCATTGCATTTGAATGTGGGACCAGTAGAGTAAAGGTAAAGGAAGGATTTATGTTTGGATGGGAGGGAAGCCTGAATTAGCTCAATGGTTAAGAGCATCAGCACAGAAAGCTGAATGTTCAGGGTTCGATTCCCGGTTCAGGCATACATTTTTCTCTTTACCATTTGATTACAATAATTTTAGTTGTGTACCTTAATATACTTATTTCAATCATAGTAACAGCTTTAGCTTCTTAATATTAATTTGTTAGATACATTGTTCATAGGCAAAATCACATTTATGAGAAATAAGACAGAACACAAGGTAAGATGGCACCAATTAGTGATGAAACCGCTTGCTGTTTGGCCAGATACCAGATATCTGGTCAACCTTGAAGCCGGATTGCCGGATATTCTGCCGAACATTGCTGATTGGTGCAATGTTATTGAAGTTATTATAAAAGTATTTGTATAGGTAATTCTAAAACAATTTAGTGATGAAAAATTATATCGGTAAAGAAAATATTGCATTTTTGGGAATATTTTAATGTAAACAGTGACGATTCAAAATTTGTTGTTTGTTATGCAATGTTAAAATTTTTTTACTTTTTAAAAATATTTTTCACTGAGAGTAATTAATATTCATAATTACAAAGAAATAAACATTATCTCAGTCAAAACATAAACTTATTAAGTTGACGTTTCAATCTCCTTGTGTGAGATCATTTTCAAGACATGGTTGTTTATAAATTTATAGTACATCCTCCATGGTATCTTTACCTTGTCATGGTGGAGTGGCTTGCGTGCTTAAATGATCCTGAGAGCAATGCTGGCGGTAGTATTGCTGCCGATAGGGTTACCCATGCCGGACTGGTCGAAGGTGATAAGCCAGACGAAAAAAGTACCTTGGTCGAAAGGGTGACGATCTTTCACCGTAAAAATACAACCGTCAAGCAATGCGGATATGGGTTCAACTGGGGTAAAATTTTCCGGAGGACAAATAGTCCCCCATTCGGCTCTCCGTGCGGAGACTACTTCAGGGAACCCATGCCAAAGGCTCAAACACAGGGACATGTTCCTAGGAACATGGAATGTTAGGACTTTATACAATAGCAGGGCACTAGAGATATTAACGTGGGAATTAGATAAATCGCCCTTGGATATAGTCGCTTTACAGGAAGTTAGGTCGCCAGGAGAAGGTAGTCAGGAATCAGGAAGCTTTGCATTATACTATGGGGGAGCAGAAATACCTGCATTTGGAACGGGTTTTTCAGTCAGATGGAGGATCCTATCCACTATCCGAGATATTAGGTTTGTTAGTGATAGGATATCATACATAATACTAAAGGGTGAACGACATGATTTTATAATTGTAAATGTACATGCCCCCACAGAAGATAAAGATGACAAGATCAAGGATGAGTTCTATGAAGAATTAGAATGCTTATTGATAACCTCTCACGATATCATATGAAAATTGTCTTAGGAGATCTTAATGCAAAAGTGGGGCAGGAAGATATATTCAAACCAACAATAGGCAAATTCAGTCTTCATGAAGATAGTAACGACAACATGGTTAGATTAGTCACATTTGCCACATTGAAGAATCTCATTGTTAAGAGCACAACATTTCAGCATAAGGATATTCATAAATACACCTGGACGTCCCCAGATGGAGAAACTCTGAACCAGATAGATCATGTATTAGTGGATAAACGCTGGCACAGTAGCATCGTCGATGTTAGATCAGTTAGAGGGACAGACTGCAATTCGGATCATCATCTGGTCAGAGTGAAAATCAGACAACGGCTATCGCTTATGAGAGGAACAAACGCTAAAGATGATTCTGTAAAATTTGAATTAAAAAACTTGAAAAATTATGAAATGCGGCAAGAATACCAAATCAAAATTGCTAATAGATTTGAAGTACTGGAATCTTCAGATGACAATGTGGCAAACGAAGAAGAAACTGATATAAATAAAGAATGGGAGGCTATAAGGGATATTATTAAATTGTCAGCATCAGAAAGCATTGGTTGTTTAAAAAAGAGGCAAAACAAGAAATGGTTTGATGAGGAATGTGCCGACATTGTAAAGAAAAGAAAGCTAACAAAAATGAAATGGTTAAACGAGCCAAATGAGGTAAATTTAGAGCAATTGGGTAGTGTTAGACGGGAAACCACCAAGTTACTAAAGAGTAAAAAGAGGGAATATTTGAGAGAGAAGATTAATGATCTTGAAATGAACGTAAAAAATAGGAACATTAGAGAATTATATCAGGAAATTAGTATAGAGAAGAAAGGGTTTCAGGCTAGAACAAACATAATTCGGAATGAAAATGGGGATATGATTGCAGATTCCAGGAGTATATTAAATAGATGGAAAAGTTACTTTAACACATTGGTGACGGGCCACGGAGATCTCCGTGTTTAAATGGCCAGCGCTAGACGACGGGCCACGGAGATTTCCGTGTTTACGTTTTCTATGGTTTTCCAGCCTCTTCGCTTTTGAAGGAGCGTGCAATTTTGTTTTTTCTCATTGTGAAATAAACTATAGTTGTTTTTGTACCCTCTCTTCTCTTTTATGAAATTGCCAACTTTACAGAAAGAGATGTTTACAATTTTAAGACAGATGGGTGGTGAAATATGGAATTTTAGTGCCGATAGTTAGGCGATTACGGGATATGTATGTAACCTGTAAATATATGTTGCAGAGGGGAAAAATTAGAGGAAACACTATTTTGCGTTCTGGAGCCGAATTTATATCTGTGGCATCATGTGTACCAGGATAATTATTATAAGTGTGGCTAAAGCTGAAAATTTGCTCGAAAGAAAGACGAGAGTTTCTGAAGCAATAAAGATTAACAGAGGGCTTCCAAAATCATTTGTGGAAGCAGGAAATTAACTCAAACCAGGAGAATGTGTGTTTTGAAGTAAGGGGGACCTTTTGCTACAAACATCGAAAGATAAAAGAGACGTAAGAATGGTTAGCACATTCCATCAGGCAACATGAGAGTGGGAGGGGTAAAGTTGTAAAAATGCCCTATTGAATACTTCAAAATAACAAGTATGTGAAGGGTGTAGACAGGGCTGACCAGTACCTATCATATTACTCCATCCTTAGAAAAACAGTGAAATGAAGCAAGAAAGTTGTATTGTGGCCTGTGAATTGTGCACTCTTTACTGCTTTTTGGGTCTATAAATTTCAAAATCCTAACAACAATATGTCAAACAGAAGTTTTTTGCTTGAAACAGCCTCTTGTTTGGCAGTCGTGAAATTAGGAACAGATGACAGGGAAGAGGAGGGAAGATAGAGTGAAAAGGACACCATGTCAAACCCCACCAAGAAGGCTGAGACATATAGAAACATAAATTAACACCAACTGTGTCTGAAAAAAAAAACCTTCCAAACCTTGCCACGTTTTTAGTGAACACAAGAAAAGAAACTCGCTACATATGCTCTTTTGCCCTGTGCCCTTACATAAAGGGAAATGTTTATAACGCTATCAAACCCTCAATTTCTACTAGAAGGTCTGATGAGAACACTAATAAAGATTTACTTATGCAATATTGTTATTGACTGTAAATATATTAATGTAAAAATCACACTGTGCTAGCGCGGTTTAAAATTTAAAAGTCCACGCTACTGACAGAAATGTCCGGTCCAGCAGTGGCAGATGGAACGCACAGCAGTCGGTCACCAATGTGTTAATCAGCTATTAAATGTACATACAGAACAGGACATTGAGGAGGATAATTTACAGACAGCAGAAATGCTGGTCGCAGAACCAAATGCATTAGAGGTTGAAATGGCAATTGAAAAATTCAAAATGTATAAAGCATCAGGTTCAGATGAGATCCCAGCAGAACTAATAAAATCAGGGGGAGAAAAATTGACGGACAAGATATGCTGGTTACTTAGTATGAATTGGGAAAAAGAAGCTCTTCCAGATGAATGGAAGGAATCAATTATCAGACCAATTTATAAGAAAGGAGATAAAACTGATTGCAACAACTACAGGGGCATCTCATTACTTTCAACTTCATACAAAATTCTTACAAATATATTAGTAAGCAGACTTACTCCCTATATTGATGACATTCTAGGAGATCATCAATGTGCATATAGAAGAAACAGGTCTACAACAGATCAGATTTTTAGTATAAGACAGATTTTAGAAAAGAAATGGGAATATAATGGTACTGTACATCAACTATACCTAGACTTCAAAAAAGCATATGATTCAATTAAGAGGGAGAAGTTATATAGTATCCTGTTGGAGTTCGGAATTCCTAAAATGTTAGTTAGATGGTCCCGGGTTCGAGTCCCGGTCTGGGCGAAAATTTTTCATAAGTAATGCCACGAGTGATTTCCAAATTATCGATAAATTCACGACTCACGAAGTGAGGAGTGAATTTATCTAGAGAATTTGGAAATCAAGAGTGGCATTTGTTAGGACTATTTAACGAATAAAATTAAGCTGTTTACTCACAAATCATTATTTAACTGTAGTTATTTCAAAATATTAATATATTTAATGCAAACGGCGATGTTTGAAAACAAATGAGAAACGATAGGTACGCTTCTACTGCTTCTTTTGTTTATCACTGCAACCAGATCATACTATTTATTGCCAAAGGAACGCAATATTGTAAGAATGCTCTCTAGTGGAGAAAAAATGAAACACATCAATCTGTATATTAATTCATTTCTGATGTCGTATGATGTAAATATGACAATTATATTTTTCAGGATTATTACCTGGGAAAAAATACATTTAAGAAAGTGCAAACAGTGGTTTCTTTTTTTGGTGGTATAATCAATTGCTACAAATGTTGACATGTATGCACTATATATACAATCTGGTAGCCGTATTTCTTATAGGCTCAGTCACTGCAAAATAACGGTCAGACCTGTTCAGAATATTAAAAAGGAGGAGCTTTGTTTAATATGGTAATTATAACACTGATAAATATTTCGTGAAACACGACTCTGATTGGTTGTAAAACAGAAATCATTGAAACGTGATTGGTCATTGACTTCCATTTGGGGCATGAGTTAAATAGTCTCTTCAAATATATATTATATGAATGTGTCTAAATGGCACAAAGAGTAGGGTGCGTGTAGGCAAACAGTTTTCGGACACTTTTGAAATCCAGAATGGGTTGAAGCAAGGAGATGCACTTTCTCCTCTACTATTTAATTTTGTACTAGAGCATGCCATTAAATCTTTAGAGAATGGGGAAGGCTTACAACTCAATGGTATTAATAAGCTGTTAGTTTATGCTGATGATGTAGTATTATTGGCCGATAGCGAGGAGATACTAAACACAGAACACACTATTGAGTAACACTAAGAAATTAGGACTGGAAGTAAATATCAATAAAACTAAATATATGGTCACACGTAGAAATACATTATATAATGGAAATGGACAGCTAATGACAAATGAGGGAAATTTTGAGGAAGTGGCTGAATTCAAATACTTAGAACAATAATCACAAATAGGAATGAGATGCACAAAGAAATTAAACATAGGCTCAATTCTGGAAATGCGTGCTATTATGCATTGCAGAGACTCTTGATGTCCCAACTCCTTTCAAAAAACGTTAAACTGAAAATATATAAAACTATTATTCTACCAGTTATATTATATGGGTGCGAAACATGGACTCTTACTTTAAGGGAGGAAAGATTACAGGTATTTGGGAATAAAGTACTTAGGAACATTTTTGGACCAAAGAGAGATGAACAGACAGGTGAATGGAGAAGACTACATAATAATGAACTACATGGTCTTTATAGGAAGCCAGATATAATAAGAACAGTTAAGTCTCATAGACTGCGATGGGCAGGACATGTGCCACGAATGGGGAATGAAAGACGTGCATGGAAGCTTCTTGTAGGAAAACCAGAGGGAAAACGCCCAGTTGGTAGACCAAGAATGAGGTGGGAGAATAACATTAACTATGATTTGAGGGAAGTAGATTATACAGGGAATGATTGGAAAGCATTAGCTCAGGATAGGGATGTATGGAGAGCTTATGTCCGTGCGGCCATGAACCTATGGGTTCGATAGTGCCAGTGAGTAAGTAAGTAAGTAAGTAGTTACCATCACCAAGACAATTTTTATTTTTTATTTTACAAGGTTAAATGAATAAATTTAATATTCCAATTTATAATTAAAAATATTTTAGCAAGGAATCATATTATGAATAGTAAGTGGAGAACATATTTTAATCGACTCACCTTATACATTTTCAAACTTCTTTGATACCGACGGTTTCAGACAACATCATGTCCTTCATCAGTCATTGCGTCCACTGATGAAATTCCGTGATTGTTGATTTCTTTAGTGACATCACCTCTTGTGCTTTCCCATCTTTCGTTGGGATTATAAACTTTGTAATTAAGTTTTTATCCACCGGAATATTGAAATTCATAGATCGATATTTATTCTTCTGAATGAATATCATTTCCCAAATTGTCATTTCCAACGGTTTATCCAACTATTTTAAAAGTTTCGCTTCTTTTTCAATTTTATGATGTTCTAGTAAACTATGTGCCGCAATTGCTGATTTTTCAATTTCACAATTTTTAATATTTCTAAAATGTTCTTTAGTGCGTGTTTCTAAATTCCTTTTTGTTTTTCCTATGTATACTTTGCACATAGTTTACTAGAACATCATAAAATTGAAAAAGAAGCGAAACTTTTAAAACAGCTGGATTAACCGTTGGAATTGACAATTTGGGAAATGATATTCATTCAGAAGAATAAATATTGATCTATGAATTTCGATATTCCGGTGGATAAAAATTTAAATACAAAGTTTATAATCCCAATGAAAGATGGCAGCACAAGAGGTGATGTCACTAAAGAAATCAACAATCACAGAAATTGATCAGTGGACGCCATGACTGATGAAGGACATGATATTGTCTGAAACCGTCGGTATCAAAGAAGTTTGAAAATGTATGAGGTGAGTCGATTAAAATATGTTCTCCACTCACTATTAATGATATAATCTCATAATGTTTACTTCCCAATATTAATTTAAATATGAGGTATCATATGTTCCACACCATTCATTTAAATCTTTTCTGTTTAATATTTAATTTTAGGAAGTTATATTTTGAGGTTATTTTAATTATATTATTTTTGGTCTGGACATCTTACCTCAATATTAATGTTGATTTGTTCTTGAACATGTTTCAAAACAATTCTGTTTTATCTTCAGCTTTCCCAGTCTGGGAAAGCTGAAGATAAAACAGAATTGTTTTGAAACATGTTCAAGAACAAATCAACATTAATATTGAGGTAAGATGTCCAGACCAAAAATAATATAATTCTTTTCTGTTTATTTAATGCTTTATTTTGTTCTTTTTTTATATAGGCCATTTCTGCTATTAATCTTTTTGGTAATTATTTTCTTTGTGTAAAATTTTTATGTCATTCCATTTCATTTTATAATTTTGATTAATTATATGTTCACTGATTACTGAAAGTTCTGCACTTGGTGTACTGATGTTCATTTTATGTTTGTCGATTCTTTTTCTTATAAATCTTTTTATTTAGCCTACATAAGATTTCTCACAATCACCACACAACAACTGTCAATTTACATGTATCAATTTTGTCTTTGCCAGTTTTCATTAAATTTCCTTCAAGTTTATTAGGAACTCTATGAGCAAAAACAAATTTGAATGGTTTCAATTTCTTTTCCAATCCTTCATTTAAACTTTTTACATAAGGTAATTTCAAGTGAAAGATTTGTTGTTCAACATCTAGATTTATTTTATCTAATTCCGTAGACATTTTTCTGTCTTCCAATATTTTCAATCTTCTCTTAATCTGTTGATTAATAAATTATAATAATATTATCCGCAAGAGTTTATTTCTTCAGAATATTAAAATTTTTTGTAACGATGAAGGAAAAAAAAAGCACGTATGTTTGTACCAAACAAAACTACTATTTTTTTAAATACTTCATGGAATTGATCGATCTATTTATCAATTGGATGTTATGGTTACGTAAGTGGGTGTAGGTACCTACCATGTCCAATCTGTGGAAAACGTAGGTAGCTATATGATATGATAAAATATGATTCAAGATTATTTTCTTAATGTTATTGGGTGTAAATTTTATATGCTTTTATATAAAACTTTTTTAAATCTGTTATCCGGCCGATTACTAGCTTATCCGGTATCTGGCCAGATAGTAAATTTATACCAGATATCTGTTTCATCACTAATAGCACTTCTTTTATTTAATTATGACCTACCAAGAATGAGGTGGGAGAATTACATTAACCGTCCACCACTGTAGTCTCAGTAGCGTGCTGCCTTGTCACGCAGCGGGCCCGGGTTCGATCCCCGGTCGGGACAGTTCTTCTGGGTGAGGTTTTTATCGGGGTTTTTCCTCACCTTTAAGACGAATGTCAGGAAAACTTTAAGGTCCAAACGGTCCCCGAAATCATATGGCCATCGCAACCATCATCATTCACATTCATCTTAGGATTAGGGACTCTCCTGGCATACCATTATCATCATCATCACCCATCATATCATCGGGGCAACGTTACCCCGCCTTCCAGGTGCCCCAACCTCAGAAGTGGGTTACAAGTATGCCATACCAGGAGAGAAACCAGGAATGTCGAAAGACAAACCTGGGGCATTTGAAAAAGAAAAAAAAGAATAACATTAGTCATGATTTGAGCAAAGTAGATTATACAGGGGATGATTGGAAAACATTAGCTCAGGATAGGGAGGTGTGTAGAGCTTATGTACGTTCCTACAGGTTCAATAGAGCCAATGAATTATTTAGTTACAATTTAATTACATACAATGCAATAAAACAATTTCTTAAGTTATGCAGGTAGGAAATAACACTATGAGGTTTATTTTAATTTTGTTGAGTTGTTTCTTGACTCACCTCATACTTAACTTCCTTGCAGACTCGAGTTTCTTCACTGCATTTGTGACATTCTCAATGCTATATCACATTCACAACTGACGTCCAATGGTCTCCTCTCCTGCAGACTGACCTCCGCACCATCTGATGGCTGATCGACGAACTTCCAAATCAATCCCCTCTCCTTATCACCGGGTATTTCAAAATTCATAGTTGTGTTTTTATTGTCGCATATGTAAATTTCTTCCCAAATTGTGAGTTCCTTCATTTTTTCCAATTGTTTAAGTAATTTTGTTTTGGTTTCTATTCTATGATTTTCTGACCAGGTATGTGCAGCTATTGCAGATTTTTTTGTCCATTTTTAACATTTCTGAGGTGTTCTTTTAATCTTGTATTTAGATTCCTTTTTGTTTTTCCTATGTATATCTTTTCACAATCTTTATAATTAATTTGATAAATTCCTGATTTTTTGTAGTCTTCAATCTTTTCGTTTTTGTTGGTTTTTATTAAATTACCTAAACTGTAATCATTTTTCGGTGCTAATTTAATGTTGAATTTGTTGAAGATTTTTTGAAACTTTTCAAATACTAAAGGATGGTATGTGAACTTCTTGAATTTTTTACCAATATCTTTATCCGTGTGAAGAGTACTTTCATACTTCATTGTTGGTTTTTATTAAATTACCTAAACTGTAATCATTTTTCGGTGCTAATTTAATGTTGAATTTGTTGAAACTTGTCAAATACTAAAGGGTGGTATGTGAACTTCTTGAATTTTTTACCAATATCTTTATCTGTGTGAAGAGTACTTTCATTAATCATTAATCATAATGAAAGTACTCTTCAGACAGATAAAGATATTGGTAAAAAATTCAAGAAGTTCACATACCACCCTTTAGTATTTGACAAGTTTCAACAAATCTTCAACAAATTCAACATTAAATTAGCACCGAAAAATGATTACAGTTTAGGTAATTTAATAGAAACCAACAAAAACATTTTTAACTTTGAAAAACGAAAAGATTGAAGACTGCAAAAAATCGGAAATTTATCAAATTAATTATAAAGATTGTGAAAGGATATACATACTCCTGGCACGACAGGCCTAGAGGGCCCTTAGCCTACCAGCCGGCCTCATATCTACATGTGTCAATCACATAGGTAGATGGTCATCAGCCAGTGTAGGAGTGACATGTGGTCAGCATGTCGAGTCCTCCAGCCGTTACAGCGGGTTTTCTCAACCTGGAGCTGCTACTTATTGTAGCTACCCAAATGCCTCACGATGCTGGGTGGGCACCGGTCCCATGCTAGCTGAAATACCATGAGAAAATTTCTTCCCCCATGGAGACTCGAACCAGCTCAAGTCCCGTAGCACTGCGCCAAGGCTTCCTGGCTTAACCACTCGGCTACGGCGCAGGACCGAAAGGATATACATAGGAAACACAAAAAGGAATCTAAATACAATATTAAAGAAACACCTCAGAAATGTTAAAAATGGAGAAACAGAAAAATCTGCAATAGCTGCACATGCCTGGTCAGAAAAACATAGAATAGAAACCAAAACAAAATTACTTAAACAATTGGAAAAACCGAAGGAACTCACAATTTGGGAAAAAATTTACATATGCAAGAATAAAAACACAACTATGAATTTTGAAATACCCGGTGATAAGGAGAGGGGATTGATTTGGAAGTTTGTCGGTCAGCCATCAGATGGCACGGAGGTCAGTCTGCAGGAGAGGAGACCATTGGACGTCAGGTGTGAACATGATACAGCATTGAGAATGTCACAAATGCAGTGAAGAAACTCGAGTCTGCAAGGGAGTTAGGAAGTATGAGGTGAGTCAAGAAACAACTCAACAAAATTAAAACAATTTCTGTCTGGTGATGAGTTTGTAGACAATATTTTTTGATTGACTGTGCACTGTAATTACCTGTTACATATGAAGGTTGGTTCCTCATCAGGCCATATATCTAGTAGAGGCCAATCTTCAATACATGCTCTACATTTACATGTGAAATGGTAAACTGTTTCATAATGAGTCTTCCTTTCTTCTTTCTTATTTACAAAAAAGATTAACTGATAGCAATCAAAAACCTGAAATTAATGACATTAGAATATGTTTTAATCACAAAGTAGTAGTTAACAACAGTTTGTCATACAGATTAGTTCATACCCATGAAGAGAGATAATTATGAAAAATAACTTATAATTAACATAGCAACAAATAACAACACTGCTACTAACACTTGGAGTATACATCATCGTAAACAACAACAACTAGTAGCAGAAGCTCAACCTGCTGATGATGGAAGTTAACTTCCGAAAGGCCTCCAGTTAATTTTATATACACAATTTTAACAAAGTTCAGGACGATGGCACCTGCCAACAGGTACATTTTAATTTTTAACTTTTATCTTATAACAAATAACAGATTTGAAGAAAGCATGATACATATACAAGAAAATAAGGTTGTAAAGACAAAAATTTATTACTGCTAATAAAAGTACACTTCCAAAAGAAAAAAAGAAGAGAACGTAAAATTCAAGGAATTCACATATCATCCACTGAAGCACCACAAGTTTAAAAAAAAATTTAAAAAAGTTTAATGTAAGATTGGCACCAAAGAACAAATACAGCCTACATAGGATAATTAAAACCAATAAAAATGAAAATGGAAGAAGGAAACAAATCAGGAATTTATTAGATCAAATGCGTGGATTGTGACAATATTTACATAGGAAAAACAAAAAGAAATTTGAAAACAAAGGTGAAAGAACATCTTAGAAAAGTCAAAAATGGTGAAGTGGAAAAGTCAGCAGTAGCTGCTCATAGTTTGTCTGAGAAACATTTAATTGAATCAAAAGCCAGTCTAATTAAACAAATAGACAAACAAAAAAAGAACTGATGGTTTGGAAAAAATCCACATTAAAAAACAAGAAAGAAAACTTATAAACTTCGAAAATCCCGCAGATTATGATTGTATCCGTAGGTTTATTGGTGCACCAACAGAGGGAACAAGAAGCAGTTCTTCTGATCGACATAAAATCAGTTGACGAGATATTACTGAAGATGAAGCTGCCAAGGCTTTGAAACTGCAGTATAATTAGAAGACTGGATATGAGATGAGGTATCAAGTATTTTAATTTAATCATATATTAAACCTCATAGTGATTTTTTCTATAAAAGTTCAATGTAATTGTTTTGTTTGAATTTATAATTCGCTGGTTGAGTGGAAGAGAAGGGCTTATAGTCTTAACTCTGCCAGCTTAAATAAAGCATTATTATTATTGTTATTACTATTAAATAGAAGATAGGACATGAGATGAGATAAAAAGAATTTTATTTAAAATTTTGATTAAGATGGTATATTGAAGTAAATAGGAGGTTACCAAGGCTGGCATTAAAATATAAAATACAAGGAAAGAGACCAAGAGGTTGGCGTAGATATAAATGGATGTTGAAAGGAGTAGAATTGTTTGGTGTGAAGTGAAGGAGAGGGAGACATGGAATGATTGATATAGATGGAGGTTTTTGTCCAAAAGGAGATATGAGGAAAGATGAAGAAGATTGTTGTTCATAAATTAATTATGGCAAATGACATTATGAGGTTTTTAATTAATATTTATCCATTGTTGTTGAGATAATTTTTCAGGATAATTACTGTGTTTTAAATTTTACATTCGTGAATGTGATATTTATTTAACATTTTCCAGTCCTGGACAATACAATAAAAGCTCCTTATTCAAGTGGGATATATTCTGCAAATACTGTATGCTGCAAATACAGAAACTCGTAATTTGTATGGGTATATAGGGGATACGTTCCAAGGTTCCAAACTAAATTAGAAATTATCAAAATATAATCAATTAATGAGAGATTTTGAACACTTTCTATTAATTATTACTGTCAGGCTTAGGCAAGGACTTAAAGAAGTTACTAATTTTTTTTTTCTGTTTTGCCGCTTTTAAAAGATTGGTATTCTGCTATGAATTCAGCGATTTTGCCTTCAGATTTCTTGATGAATCGTACAGTTGCTTCATTAACGTTGAAACAGTGTGATATAGACACAAGCGACTCACCAATGCGTAAACAGCCAAGCATTTCTATTTTTAATTAAAGCGGCAACACTACTTTCTTCTGCTTCGGAACTAATTTTCTTTCCTTCTACTCGACATTATAAATTGGCAACAAAGCAGAAGAGACACGTGTTATGCAATCAAAATTATTGCAATGAATGACAAGTTGAAAGAATAAAACACCAATCTTGGCGAGGGCAGCATTTATAATGGACATTAGCAGCAAGTGAAATACAATGGTGTTGGTTTTTAACAATGAACTTTAGGCTTAGTGACAATAAGGTTTGTTTTTCTTTGATATTTATTTGTCCATTTGGTTTGAATCACTCTTTATAAAAGTTACCTTGAAACGTGCCTGCGGTAAAAATGTTACCGATGTGTTAATAAAGGATACTAATTCTTCTAATATACCGACGGGATCCGCGAATAAAGAAATTTTTTGCCGCGAATACAAGAACTGTGTCGCAAATTTTTAACTCGCTAATAAGGAGCTTTTACTGTATTAAATTTTTTGGAAAGAAAAATCAATGCTTGAAGTGGGACTTGAACCCTGGCCCCTATTTCTATGCACAAGCATGCAATCTGTTACACCATTAAAAAAAAATATATCTTTTTTTTTATTTGCTTAGGGTGTTGGGTTAAAAGTTTTTAGAATTACCTGTTCTCCTCTGGCAATTGGTTTAACTGCACGTAATACACAAATATCTCCTCTATGGGTCATTCGAGTAACATTAGGATCACAAGAATGATTCACTAAGCTTAACACAGCATGAACTGCACATCCAATTAACACTGGTTTCTTTTTGAATGATCCAGTTTCCCAATCATTTTCTGAAGAATATAGTATTTCTTCAACACCGTGACTATTGGCGAGTAGACTACAAATGTGTCGTAACAGAAGTCCACCAACTTCGTACTTGTACTCGTTGACATCGATATCAGAAAAGAAATCTGTCATGGTTTCAAGACAGTGAAGAATACATGCTGCAGTAACAGAACATAAAAACAAGGTCTCTGAAGTCAGTTTCTCAGTGTGAGTTACCAGCCAATAAATAGGACTGTAATCTGATGAAGAATATACACCCTTATTATTAAACCCTTTCTTCATTTCTTCAACTTTTTCTTCAGCTGCCAAAGATTCTAACAAACTCTTAAGATCATTAGTTTTGCATGCTTTAATCATTATTTTCAATGCTAAATGACCTTTTTCAAATATTGCAAGTTTTTGTAATGTTGGTAATATGGAGCACCCAATATAATGGCTCTCATCCCAAGACAATGAGCGACACTCTTCACTGCAGTACATAACCTGCAACAAAACACACGTTACATTGATATCCCTGAGATGTTATATTTTTACTGAGTACAAACATCAAAATTACCAAAGAAATAGAAGAAAATAAACAAATACCTTTTTTGGATCTTAAATCGGTTAGAAACGAAGAAAAAAGAAAAATTAAATTTAGGATTCATAGGAAAGAAACTCATAGGGAAAATTTTATTAAATCAACAGGGTTCAATCCAATTGGACATAAATTGGCAGCCTCCAGTAGTTTAACTCATAGACTAGGTAAACTTACCCTTAAACGAAGAAGATTTCAAACAGGAGAAAAAGCACATAATCAAAGTAGCAAGAGAAAACGGGTTTGAGAAAAAATGGTACACAAAAGGATAGAAAATATAAAAAACAAAAATTGATCAATAAAAGTACTCTTGAAAAGGAAAAAAACCACCTATGAAAAAATATAGGAAATTCACATATCACAATAAATTCCAAAAGATATTTGAGAAGTTTAATATTAAATTAGCACTGAAAAATAACCACAGTTTAAATAAACTAATAAAAACTAACAAAAATGAAAAAAAAAACTGATAAAAATAAAAAATCAGGAATATATCAATTGAATGCACGGTTTGTGAAAAGATATATATATATATATATATATATATATATATATATATATGAAAAACACTGCTTTGGAACAAATTTCTATAGATGAATTAACTGATGTTGTTAAATCATTAAAAAGTAACAAAGCTCCCGGAGAAGACCACATTAATCAAGAATTATTTAAATTTTCAACTAAAAATTTTTTAGACAGATTTCTTATTCTCCTTAATATGATATGGGAAGGACAAGAACCACCACAAAGCTGGAACAAATCCATTGTAATACCAATCTTCAAAAAAGGAAGTCGCCAAATCAAAGATAACTATCGTGGAATTAGCTTGTTGAACTCTGGATATAAAATTTATGCTAATATAGTTAAGAATAAATTGAGGAAAATTTATGAAAATATAATTGGAGAAGAGCAGAATGGATTCAGAAAGGGTAGATCTTGTACAGATGGATTCTTTACTCTAAAACTACTATTAGAAAAGCACAAGGAATTCAATATAGAAACTCATATCGCCTTCGTTGACTTCATAAAGGCTTTTGACAAAGTAGACAGAAATATATTACTACAAATTTTAGCTGATGATAACGTTCCACAACAATATATTACTAATATCTTCAACATCTATAAAGATAATGAAATCTCTGTTAAACAAGATGGCAAATTATCTTCTTGGGAAAAGATCAACACTGGAGTAAGACAGGGATGTGGACTTTCACCGGTGCTTTTCATTATATACATGAATAAATTAATAAATGAATGGAGGAAAAAACACAACGAGGATATATACCCATCAATAGGAACCTCAAACTAGATGCTATTCTTTTTGCAGACGATTTAGCTCTTCTGGCACTTTCCGAAAATGATTTGCAACGATCAATTTATAATTTACAAAAAATAGGTGCCAAATTTAATATGGAAATATCAATTAACAAAACTAAAATTATGGCATTTCATGGGAAGGATCCCATACAAAGTAAAATCTGTCTCCAGAATAAAATTTTAGAGAGATCTAATCAATTTAAATATCTTGGATATTATCTCTCTATCTGGGATGAAAAGGATATCCCTGAAAAAGTTACTAGTTATAATAAAAGTTTAGGAATTATTAATCAAGTTATGAAACCATCCCTTGTACAAAAAAACACCAGATTATGTTTATATAACACTTTGGCTAGACCAGTGTTGACCTATGGTAGTGAAGCATGGACACTAAGAAAACAACATGAAAGCAGAATAACGGCTTGTGAAATGAGATTCATGCGCAGAACAGCGGGTTACACCAGATGGGATCGGAAAAGGAACACCGATATCTTAAAAGAATTGAAGACTACGCCAATTTTGGAATATATTAAACAGTACCAACTAAATTGGAAACACCATCTTGAAAGAATGAGTTCAAATCGGATCCCCAAAGCTATTTATAATTATATACCAAGAGGACGAAGATCACTGGGCCGTCCTATGAAACGCTGGAGGGAAAATTTTCTATAGGATCGTAACAGGCCTTGGCCTAATACTTGGAAGGAAGAAGAAGAAGAAGATATATGAAAAACAAAAAGAAACCTAAAAATTAGAACTAAAGAACACATAAATATTAAAAATGGGGAAATAGAAAAATCTGCAGTTGTTGCTCATGTTTGGTCTGAAAAAATAATATAAATTTGGACACTAAATTATTAAAACAGTTAGAAAATACAAAAGAGCTGACTGTTTGGGAAAAGATCTATATTCAGAAGAACAAAAACAGTTGTGAATTTTGAAATACTGACGGAGCATGGCCTCGTTTGGAGGTTCTTTGGCCAACCACAGGAGGCAGCTGACATTGACATCCAGGGTTTATAACATAAATCCAAACAGTCTGGTCAAGATGCTGAGGCTGATTAGAAGACTAATCGAAACATGTTCAAGAACAAATCAATATTAATATTAATATTGAGGTAAGATTTCACAGACTCAAAATAATTTAATTAAAAGAACCTCGAAATATTACTTCCTAAAATAAAACACCAGTCACATAGCCCGGAATCTATTAATATTATGATTACTAGAGACCAGATGTTAGGGAAAATGCCTTTAGTTATGTATTATATAGATATTGTAGAAGTGACTTCATATAAGTTCATACCGACAATCCTAGAGTTGTTTTCCATGAAGTTCATTTTGCCTTCCATGAAGTTCATTTTGCCTATAAATGCCTATTTCAGCTTACAATGCCTATAAATGCCTATTTGCCATTTTTTCTCAAAATTAACTTAGGAAATGGACATACTTCATGACACATATCATTGCTAGAAATTTTCAAGTGTTATTTTTATAAATTCTTTTAAAATATTTTAAGATAAGGGTGGCAATAAGCCTATAACCCAGCAGAGATGGTCTTCCCCTCAATTCACTCCCGTTAGGCAAAATAATTATCGGCTATTGTATTTCCCCCCCCTTTTTTTAAACCTTTAGAACAGTTGTTTTACAATGCTTAAAGAACAGACAACAGTAAAGGACACACTGACCAATTTCGTGAAAGAATTTGTTGCGGACATATTCTCAAGTGACGGTTCAACATTATTTTTTAAAAGTGCATAAAATTTCAGTGAACTGCACGAAGAAGTGCCTTGTTTTGCAGCACGTACACACTGCAAAACATACTTATGCTTTTTGTAAAAGGCAAAACAAGTTCCAAAATCATCTCTGATATCTTCGTATGCTATTGATAGAATAGGTTTATATTATTTATGTAAGGCTGTAATAATTTATGTTGTAGTCCATTTTTTGTAAGAGCCTATTTTGATTTTGAGTGCCTATATGAATGATTTTTGGTGCCTTTTTGCCTGCCTATTTTGAATTTTTTAAGTGCCTAACATCCGGTCTCTAATGATTACCTGCCATGAAAGCCTTCATTCATATTTTCATTGTTCACTTACTAACTCACTGACACTATCGAACCCGAAGGTTCATGGCAAAAAACTTGGAGATTTAATTTTGCTCATAAAATCAGCACCAGATGGCAGTTTGAAATATGGTGGTAACGGCATAATTCCAACAGTTGGAGATTCACTTAAGATGAAGGAAAATGACCTTTAAAACGAGTATCTTTGAAAACATGAAACTTTATGAGGTGAGATGTAAAAATATTTTTATCCAACTCGGTTAAAAAGTAAATTTGGCTGTAGAAACAAATATCTAAAAAAATTGCATTAAGACAATACACAGTGTCCATAAAGTCTGTCCAACTTTATAACTTGCTATAAGATGAAAACTATAAAAGTTAGAGTTGTGTGGTTTGTGGCAGATGATAGACAAACTCTCAAAGTTTGTAAAGCAATGCCAGTGTACTTCCACATGTGCACCTCTTGTTCCCCGCAAAACATCTAAGCGATATTCAATATCTTGCCATACATTATGCAGCATTTCTTGGGTGATGCTAGCAACAGCATCAGTTATCCTTCTTCTCAAATGTTCAAATCAGGTACATGTGTTGCATATAAGTCTTCGACAAAATCAATAGGAATAAACTGTTGGAAATTTTAGCTGACAACAATCTACCACAACAGCATATTTTAAATTTATACAATATCTATAAAACAAATTTGATTTCAGTTCGAATTAATAACACACAAACAGAATGGACCGAAATTAATAGGGGCGTAAGACAAGGATGTGGCCTCTCACCCTTGCTCTTTATCATATACATGGATAGAATACTCCAAGATTGGTGACAGATGTGACACGGTTCTATCCAAATTTATAGAAACCATAAAATAGACTCTATGCTTTTTGCAGATGATCTGGTATTAATAGCTCCAACAGAAACAGATTTACAGTATTCTATACACAATTTTAATATAATTGCAAAAAGGTACAATATGGAAATCAATACAAAGAAAACTAAAGTGATGGCCTTTTGTGGGAAATACCTTATAGCTAGCAAAATTCTTTTGGATGATGAAATTTTAGAACGAGTAAACAAATTTAATTATTTGGGTTATAATTTAACATTTCAAGATGAAGCTGATATATCAAAGAAAATCATAAATTTTACAAAAACAACGGGGATAATTAACAGTATAATGAAACCATCTTTAGTACAGAAGAACACAAGATTATGCCTTTATAAGGTTCTCGCAAGACCAGTATTAAGATATGGTAGTGAAGCATGGACAATATGAAGAAGAGATGAAAGCCGAATAACAGCAAATGAGATGCGATTTATGTGCTGTACAGCAGGCTACAGAAAGTGGGACCATAAAAGAAATGAGGAAATTATGGAAGAGTTGGATGTAGAACCCATTCTTCACCATATACAAAACTACCAGAACAACTGGAAAGCCCATCTTCAACGAATGCCATCTCATAGAATTCCAAAAGCCATACTTCACTACTGCCCCCAAGGCAAAAGATCGCTCAGACGTCCAAAAAAGCGCTGGATGAAAAATTCCTCTTTGAGACCGTAACAGGCCGCACGGCCTAATACTTGCATGGATGATGATGATGATCAGGGCGTGGATTTTGATGACCTAAAAAAACGCTAAAAATGACTTCTAAAATGCCCGAAAAATTGTTAGAAAATGACTTCAAAAGCAGAAATAATGACCTAAAAATAAACATTCTTATGAACTAGTAAGTATAAAAATCGTACCTTAAATTAATAGCTCTCCTCTCTATTGCAATAGATGACAGTGTACATCCGGAGCTTCTGGAATGAGAATGATCGGCGAGGACATTGTTATACATTGAGAAGCTTCTTTCCACTTCCGCACTAACCACAGGAGCTACTTGAAGAGTGACTGATCGCTAAGGGTGTTTCTGTTACTCATCGTGTATCTGCGCTGTTTATAAGCCCTTTACCTGAGAGTTACTTTTACGATTGTGCACACGGTTTTGTAACCTGGATTCTGTCGCCAACACACTTCTAATTTTCATTTGAAACCTTTTCGCCAATTTCACCAACCACACTGTCCAGTTTTTCTTGAACATCCTTAACCAATGCTATGGAATTTTCCAGAGCTACGGCCCTTTCTTGAAGACGATCGATAGCTGATGGTAAAGAGCCAAAATTTGTCTTCATATAAGCCAATTTCCCCTCCATTTCTCATCTTTAAACACTTCTTGGGCTGTCCGAATTGCTCTGGCATCTTCTGTAGAAAGCGAATTCACTGTTTGAAAATGTTCACAAAAGTAAAAATAAGCTTCTAACCAAGTGCCCCATCTTGTTATTATTGGTTGCGGAGGTAAAGGAATACCGGGAGCCAGGGCCTTGAAATGTTCTCTGCGTGAAGGAGATTTTACTAATATATTTTTTACATTTGAAATAAGTGCATCCTCTTGTGGAAAGTATGACCTCACTTCTTCTGCCACTCTATGTAGCCCATGTGCTAAACAAGTAATATGCACCATTTTTGGATAGAAGTCCTTAATTGATTTTGCAGCTTTAATCATATATGTGGCTGCATCTGTCACAAAAAGCAGCACATCCTCATGCTGGATTCCATTAGGCCACAGCAAGAACATTGACTGGTCAAACAGAATACATATACTTGAATGATTTACTTTCTGTAGAATTTCAGAAGTCAGCAAAAATGTTTTACCTGGTCCATCCAGCTCTAGCGTCCCTACTATAACATTTGCTACGTATCGACTTCAGCATCGCTGGTTTCATCTATGGAAACGAAGATATTCTTTTCTCTGACTTCATCTCTAATTCTTGCCATAGTTTTATTAAAGTACACAGGAATATAATGTTTTCTTAATGTTGATTCATCTGGTAAAGAACGTCCCATGTGACTTCCAGAAAGTTTTTTAACTTAGGATTGTTTATTTTCTTCAATGGAATATTCACAGACACTAGCACGTCACATAATTCTTTTAAAAAATCAAAGGATGTACTCGCTTTTACCCCTACACTCTGAGCAATTAATAACTGTGAATTTTTCTTTTTGCTAGCATTTTCCACTGCACGTTTGTGTTTTTCGCGGCCGATATGTTGTTGCACTGTGAATCTTTTCTCAGCTGCCACCTTAACTTCACAAACTTTACAAAATAATATCGAACCGTCTGTTGAAAAAACCTCCTCCCCAAACTCACTAACAGTATTTCTTAAACTAGTAGCCTTGCTAGGCTTCACTTTCGGCATTATTGCAGGTACAAAAAAAACTGTTGTAACCGAGAGATCTGTTCACTCACTACTGAAACAGTGTGAAGAAAGAATGCACTTCACTGCTTACGCAATATGCACATAGAAAGGGACTTCCCCGTTCTTGCTATGATGTCACGCAACCCAAGGAGTGGCCCCAACAGCTTATTGATAGGAAAGCAGAGTTGCAACATTTGTGCATGCAGGCAACTTGGAATGCTGGTAGTAAATGATATCTTAGAAATATATTTTTTATATCCGTATTCAAGAATCAAGGACGTATTTTTATAAATTCTAAAAATTGTTAAAATGACTAAAAAAACCTTAAAATTAAAAATAATGATAAAAAATACCCTGTAAATTTTTAAAATGACCTGAAAGATTAAAACAGTAAAAAATGACGTAAAAATTCTACATATCTGTAATCAGCAGCTCTTATCCAGGATTTATATATGTATGGGCATTGTAAGGGATGTAAAGAAAAAAAAGATGACATGTCATCAAAATCCACGCCCTGATGATGATGATGATGTGTTGCATATACCCTGTCCTTTATATAACCCCCAAAGAAAAAATCTAGGGGGGTAATGCCAGTAAATATAGATACATATAATAATAATAATAAAACAGCTACTTACAAGTGAACAAAAGCAGCAGGGCAGCAGAGCTTCACAACGACGCAAGCAGTTGTAACAATGTGTCTCAAAGTATTTGGTATAAACTATAGAGGCAAATGGTTTTTCAACTGCCAACACATCTCCTGAAAAAAAAATCATAAATGCAATCCAAACAGATCGGCTTTTATAAATTACTATTTAACTCATGCCCCAAATGGGAGTCAATGACCAATCACATTTCAATGAACTTTGATTTACAACCAATCACAGTTGTTTTTCGCCTTAATTTTATCAATTTAACTTTATCACCTTAAAATCAAGCTCTTCCTTTTTAACATTCTGAATAGGTCAGAGCATTATTTTGCAGCGACTGACTCGCTAAGAAATACGTTGAATAAAACAATATATATATATATACATTAAGATGTAAGAATCCTACAATGCAAGTGGCTCCCAGGTAGTATACATAGTGAATGAATGTAACCAGATTCTGCTTGCCAGATATAATAGAGACCCATTTGTATTTATGTTCCAGAAAAATATAATTGACATATTTACATCGTAGGACATCAGAAATTAATTAATAACCTACAATGTTGGTTATAAACAGTTTGATGTTTCATTTTTCTCCACTAGGGTGCATTCTTACAATATTGCAATCCTTTGGCAATAAATAATATGATCTGGTTGCAGTGATGAACAAAATAAACATAATAAACGTTTCTCATTTGTTTTAAAACTTTGCCATTTACATTAAATATATAAATATTTTAAATCAAATATATTTAAATAATGATTTATGAGTAAACAGCTTAATTTTATTCGTTAAATAGTCCTAACAAATGCTAGTCTTGATTTCCATATTATCTAGATAAATTGGAAATCACTCGTGGCATTACTTATGATAAACACATTGATGCTTTTGCACTAAAATCTGCTAAGACAATTTTCATCTGAAATCCTATCAAACATGCATAAAATTCATTTGTGAACTTGTCATCCTTATCTTCTATGGGACCTTGTACATTTACGATTACAAAATCATGTTTTTTTATCCTTTAGAATTATGTCTGATATCCTATCATTGACAAGCTTAGTATCTCTCAAAACTAAGAGGATCCTCCTTTGGACCAAAGAACCTATCTTTCTGTATTCCCATAGTATAATGTAAACCTTGCTAATTCCTGGCCATCTATATTTCTGTAAAGCGGCTATATCCAAGGGAGATTTATCTAATTCCCATGTTAATATTGTTTTAGTGCACAGAGTAGACAGGTCATCAGAAATCTCAATATAGCAGGTAAAAATGTTTCTCTGCAGTGGATATCATCCCATTGTGGCATTACAGGGAATGAAATGGCAGATTTGCTGGCCAAGAAAGGAACCCACACCCTTCAGACATCACCGAACATTATATCTTACTCTAGAGCAGCTATGAACATCCGCTCCACAATGAGAGAAGCCTTCAGAACCTCCCTAGAGCTCCAAATGACTGGCAGACCTTGGAAAGCATCCATCCAAACTACACTGCCAGATTGGCCCAGAAGAGTAGCCGTTGCATCATTCCGTACTGCAACAGGACACGACTGCCTAGGTAAACACCTTCATCGCCTCGGTCTTCTACCAACTCAACAATGTATCCTCTGCAACACTATGGAAGATATGGATGCTGATCACATCCGAACTTGCCCAACCCTAACAACCAACAATTTCATGGACAGATACTGGGAAGCCAGGGAAAAGATAATGAACATTTTATAATCTTTCTTGTTATTGTTTGTTATTGGCTAATGAAAAATTTCAAAAGCCACTGCAAATAAATAAATAAATATTTTTTTGTGCCTCAGTATTGTACAGTGAGTTTCACTCGACTTTCAGCCACTAGCGAGGACACTGTTAGTTGATAATGCAATTCTTGCATCACTATTCCTACTATTGGCCGCAGACCAAGTGAAAATAACATTCCTTGTTCCCAGGGACATGTCCCTACATCTGAGTCTTTGCCATGGATTCTCCCTGAGGTAGTCTCTGTCTCGAGATCTGAATGGGCAGTAGATTAGATTAGATTAGATTAGATTCATTTAGCCTGGTGGAGTTAAGGCTCTTCCACTCACCAGGACAAACATATATTACATCAGAATATAACAATCTCAATGAACTCTAATATTAAATACTAAATAAAAATGTGATCAAAAAGATAATATCTATTATATTACAATCTATAATGCAACCAGTTAATGTTAGTTAAAATTAAGACTAAAACTAATAATAAAGTGTATACAAGCAAGACATATTAAATTGTCCCTGTCTAATGTATATAAAAAACAAAGAAAAATAATGAGATATAGAAAACTAATTTTACATTTATACAGTATTTAAAACAAAACAAATGAAAATATTTGTTAATCTTAATATTATTTTCATTTTTAAGTGATCCCACAACAGGCCTGGAGGCCCTTGGGGTAGTAGGAGGTTAGGGCTCCCACTTTTTCTAGACAATTGTCACTTGATGTCAGCCCTGCGTGACGGCCGCCTTTACCCCCAGAACAAGTGACTGGTACTCATTTCCTATTAGAGGCTGAGTCGACCCCAGGGCCATAGTGCCGCCAGAGGGTTTGGGTCAGTTTAAAAATCCTGACCCCAACGGGACTTGAACCCTCGACCCTCCGGCTTGTAGCTAAGTGCCTTAACCACTATGCTACGGCGTAAATAATTTATAAATTTATTAATTGTTAAAAGAATACTATCAGTGAGGTGTATAAGTTAGTTTGTTATTAAATAATTCTTTAGTTTGTTTTTGAAGGATATTATAGTTTGACAGTCTCTGACATAGGGCGGAAGGGAATTCCATGTTTTGGTAAGTGAGACAGTAAAAGATAATGAATAATATACAGTGTGATGAGGAGTGATATAAAGGACAACGTGCTGATGGGATTGTACCTCTAGAAAATTGTACCCAAGTGGAACCCATGTGTGCTTTTTTTGATAGTTGTATTTTTATGGTGAACGACTGTTGCTATTTTGAACAAGGTACTTTTTTCATGGCTGCGGTGGACTAGTGGTTATGCTCCTTGCCTCTGGTCCCAAGGGTAGTGGTTTCAAACCCAGCCGGGGAATAGGGATTTTTTTAGGCTGAAAAAATCCAAGGAGCAAGTCCTCCGGTGGGAGGGACTTTAAGCCGTGGGTTGCGAGTCTGAAGATTTTCAGGCTCGTAAAAAATCCTTAAGCCTGAATGAAAAGACCTCTAAGCAAAATTTACCAAATTTTCCCGTCCTAGTACTACCTTGGTTTCCTAGATGTCGGTAAGAGGCGGAACGCTGACCATGGACCACTCAAAGGACATCTATACGAAAACAAGTGTAACTAAATTAGTATGGTTCAAATTCTTCCTTGTAGGGAAAGAGCACCTAAATCTCTGTTAAGGGAAACATGGGCTTACAAGAAGACTTTTTTCATCTGGTTTATCACCTTTGGCCTGTCTGGCATCAGCATAAATGCTACTACATTTAAGCATGAAAATCAATACATCATGACAATGTACCAAGAAGGGACTAAATACATTCAGCCTAGGAAAATTATTTTATTGTCAAATTCTGAATCAACCTAAAGACATAAAAATTATTGGTCGACCAAGGAGAGATCAAACTTAGAAACTGCGGAGTCAAAAAGGCTTAATATTTACAAGCATAATGGTGATGATGAACTTTGTAATTTTTAAAAATATAAATTAAGGGGTATATTTAATTAAATCAAAATAATTTTATTGAAAATGTTATGTGATACTCACCCACTTTTATGTCTCTTGTCGCTGACATGTAACGTCCCATTTCCGGTGAATATCTAATTTCCACACAGTCAGAAGCACATGGAAGTTTACTGTTCTTCCTGTAACTACACTTTGGAAGTTGTGGTTCTTCATTTTTGGGAAGATTTGTAAAAGCTTTGGCACTTTGGTAACTTTTTAAGAGATTCTCAAGTTCTCCTTTTATTTTTTGCCTTTTGTCTTCAGTAAGTTCTGCTGAAGAAAGTGCTTTCAGAGCATTCTGAAAAGAAATGTTATCATAAAAATGAAATTATATAACCAAGTGTGTATATATATATATATATATATATATATATATATATAAACTGCTAAATTAATGTTTGTTACTTATATCAGGTGTATTCTCCGTCACTTCATTGTACAGATGGTTTTTAGAAAATCTGTGTTTCTTAACTTTTATGGATTAGGCCTAGATGTTTCAAAATCTGTCAGCCCAGTCTTCCACAATAATTGTTACTCCCAAGCAGAACAACAAAAAAGCAAAATAATTAATTATTTAATCAATTGAGTTGGTGTTTACTTGATGATAATCCATATTCATTAATTAAATAAAAATAAAACTTAGTTTTATTTGATTTCATATTTATTAAGATATAATTCAGTGACAGCAGTTTCGGTACACTGTACCTTCTTCAGACATCTTAACAAATTATGAATTGTGTTATTATAGTACTTATCAACTGATCTAAGCAACAATACAACAGTAATTTATTAAAATTTTTAAATTTAACAAAGGTGATTCATTTAAATCAAGTTGAGAATTTAACAGTTTATTACCACTTTTCAATTTATTTATTTCTACAGTCTCCAAAAGGTCCAACTTCTTACCCTTATCACATATATGTAAAATTTCAAAATTTGGATCGAAACAATGATTAAATTGGAATAGGTGGTTAACATATTTTGAATATTCTAAATTTCTGTTATATGCTCTCATGTGTTCCTTTATCCGAGAGATACAAGGTCTACCAGTTTGTCCTATATAGACATTTTTGAGACTTTATTCATGCAGAAGGAAAATCAAGCTATGCAAAACATGTTATCCATGAAGGACATCGCATGTTAAATATTGAAAACACCCTAACAGTAATGCACAGAGAAAATAATTTAGCGAAGATAAACATACTCGTAGAGATGGAAATCATGAAAGCAGCTCACAACAACAACAACCATCTGATAAACAAAAACGAACCCAATACATGTAACCCCCTCTACCAGATCTTCAGTGAAACGCCAGTTTTGAATCATGCCGATGATGGGATAAGTCCCGAAAGCGCAAAGTTAAATAACTAATTACGTTGAGGAGACGGACCTTTCAGCTGAATATTCCATAATTTTATATTTTAATTTTGAATAATACCTCAACGGAACACATCATGAATCTTATAAAAGTTGACACATATATTGGATAATTATCCAACTCATTTGTAAAACCATTTTCAATAATTGTTGTAATATTAATAACTAAAAAAACACATTCTTATAGTGCAGTTATGCTTAATCCAATAATTACAAATAAATTCTTAGTTTTTAATAATACTTACATTTATACTGTTTGTAGCATCCTTGTTTTTTCCCAAGTGCTGCAGACACTTCCCTTGTCGTTCAAATAATTTATATACCAGTTTATTAGGATAATTGTACTTCAGAGCTTGTGAAATATCTTGTAGGCACAAGTTATATTTTCCCAAACGAAACAATACTGCAGATCTGTTTGCAAATGCTATTGCCAAAGCATCATTTGCATTTTCAGTTGTTGGCGAATCTTGTTTTGTTGGAAAAGGAGCTGCAGCGATGCTCTTTGTATATAAAAGCAATGCTCCTTTATCAACTTTTTTGACAAATGCTTTGTTTCCAGAATTTCTTAGTTCAACAGATTTTTCCAGAGATTTAACCTTCATTTCCATCTCATCTGGCAATAAATTGTATTGTTTAAGAACATCTGTTACATATTTCACACGTTCCGAATGTTTCATTAGTTTCTTAAATTCATTATTTAACCTTAGATGAACATCTTTCTTCATCAAGCGTTTAACAACAATAGAAAGCGGTGTATCACAGTTATTAGTTGGATCCATGTTTTGGTCTTATTTCTGCAACTCGTTTTTACGTTCTTGTGTTAAAATCTGTTTCCACACCAAACACACTCTAGTAAATTAATCACTACGCAAATTTCTTGTAAGGTAATAAAAATTATGCGTCGCAATCTCTACATAAAGCAAGTGGAGAGGGTATTCGGGGAAGTCCCTTCTCTTATTTGCTGATGTGTCGTTCTCTATCATAGAACCTTGAAATCTAGTCAAAGCCAACTAAAACACGTGATCCTAGTGCGATAAAGTATATAATTAATAGATTTAGGCGCTTTACATATTTTTTGATACATTCATGCAAGTTTAATATAAAGAGAGTAGTCACAAATACAATTTTCAAATTACGGAAAGTAATAAAGTATCTGATATGGCAACACTGCTCTTCAGAGACCAGCGTTATATTTACTTGATAAATTATTGGAGGAACGTTTTAAATGTTAAGTTTTTTTTTCAAATCATGAAGTCTATTTATAGATTGCTAGGATTATAAATTTAAGTTTAATTTGAAAATTTTATCATAACGATCAATGACAAATTGAAATGCATTAGTTAAGTGTGGCAATATAGCCTGACATTCGCACAACAGGTTCACCAACATTTTACGACCGTTCTCTATGATTACGACTGTTATTTACAGACGATTTTAAATGGAGAATTATATCGTTAATTCTCTACATGGGTAGTACATATTTTAAAACTGTAAAGGTGTCAAAAATGCATATTGATAAAGATTCAAAGGATTTTTATAATATTATGTAAAATTAAGTTTACGACCTTGACCTGTATTTTAAATTTCAACAGTGACGGCTGCAGGATTGAGAATGTACTCTATTGAGAAATACTAAGAAATTGAGACTCAAAGTAAACATTAAATATATGTTCACACATAGAAATAGGGCCTACTTGTATAATGGAAATTGACAGTTAATGACGAATGATAGAAATTTTGAAGAAATGGCTGAATTCAAATAGGCCCTACCTACCTAACTGACCGGCACTATCGAACCTGTAGGTTCATGGCCGCGCGGACATAAACTTTCCATATCCTGAGCTAATATTTTTCCAATCATTCCCTATAAATCACTTCCCTCAAATCATAGTTAATGTTATTCTCTCACCTCATTCTTGGTCTACCAACTGGGCATTTTTCCCTCTAGTTTTCCTACAAGAAGCTTCCATTCACGTCATTAATTCCCTACTTATGCCACATTTCTGTCTATGAGACTTAACTGTTCTTATTATATCTGGCTTCCTATAAAGACATGTAGTTTTCTGTTATGTAGTCTTCTACATTCACGTGTCTGTTCATCTCTCTTTGGTTCAAAAATATTTTTAAGACTTTATTCTCAAATACTCGTAATCCCCTTTCCTCCATTAAAGTCCATGTTAATTGCATTACAGAGACTCTAGACTTCCCAACTCCTTTCAAAAAACGTTAAACTAAAATATATAAAACTGTTATTCTACCAGTTATATTATATGGATGTGAAACATGGACTCTTACTTTAAGGGAGGAAAGGAGATTACGGGTATTTGAGAATAAAGTTCTTAGGGACTTTTTGGACCAAAGAGAGATGAACAGATACAGGTGAATGGAGAAGACTACATAACAGTGAACTACATGGTCTTTATAGGAAGCCAGATATAATGAGAACAGTTAAGTCTCATAGACTGCGATGAGCAGGATATGTGGCACGAATGGGGAATGAAATATGTGCATGGAAGCTTCTTGTAGGAAAATGCCCAGTTGGTAGACCCCAAGAATGAGGTGGGAGAATAATATTAACTATGATTTGAGGGAAGTAGATTATACAGGGGATGCTTGGAATACATTGGCTCAGGAAAGGGATGTATGGAGATCTTATGTCCTTGCGGCCATGAACCTACAGGTTTGATAGTGTCAGTGAGTTAGCCATTAAATTTATGAATAAATACGAAAAATCATACCTGCATTATTGAGGTAAAGGCCACATCTGCTGATAGAGTCCTGCCAGATATCTTGAATGATTTTGATTCATCAACGCCTCATTAAGATAAAATATGGAACGAGTGTCACCAGATGCCCTAAGATAATGCACAGTTCGGAAAAATCTTATTCTTGAGCCAACTGTGTCACTTCTTTCTAACAGTTTTCAACCATTGTTCATTCTTTTATATTTCATATCCAGTTTTTTTTTAATATCAGTCTTGTGGACGTAGTGAATCAGTCATGTTCAATTTTCACCATCAACAACACAAGGATTAAGCCCAATGGCCTGTTCCGATATCATTGTAGGTCGAATTGGTCCTTCCATCTCTTCAATGGTCTTCCCAACATTCTTCTCTCTTTTGGTTTATAATTATACATTCTTCTTGGTATGCGCTGTCCATTCATTCGTAATACGTGCTGAAGGTGAGCATTTTGATAATATTTTATTCTTTCACAGAGATTAAATATATTAAGTTCCGTTCTTATATCTTCGTTTTTCTTTTTATCGGTCATTTGGTATCCTGCTATTGCTCTCAACATCTTCATTTCAGCAGTCTCTATTTGCTTACTATCTGCCTTCGTTAATGTCTAGGTTTCACATCCATGTTCAATTTTCTCTGACATAATATAGGCCTAAACCAGTTTCTTAATTGTGGGATATTCACCTCTGTTATATATTTCAAAGATAGTATGGCGAAGGATATCTTTCTCAAAATCATCAAAACACGGTTTTTTTTCCCCCTAGTATATACTAGGGGATTTGAATATAGGTACACCAAATTCTATATTTGACTGTTTGCTCTGTTTTAAAATACGTGTCACACTTACATGCTCCAGCTGTAAGTTGTTGACATTTAGAAAATTCTGTCTTAGCACGCACTTCATTCAATGACAATCTTTAAAATAAGTGTACACGTAAAAATCAAAGGGCAGGGTAAAAACTCTAACCTAATTAGAAAAATTGGATTATTAATTCAGGGCTGAAGAGGGCAACAGTCCCAACAGCCAGGAAGTGACTGACTCCGGGTCCGTCCCCTTGGGATCCATCTGGATTCAGGTTGGGTGGTGGATTGAGAAATTAAATCGACGCAGAGCTCAGTCTATCCACGGACCTGGATTCGGGGGAGGAAGGTGGACTGGATACATAAAAGGGAGACTCTGCCCTTCCAATCACACGTCGCCGGATGTTCCTGCGAGTGTATAATCTGTTGTTTACGACACTGGTACTTGGTTTAGAGAGACATTATTTATACTTTGGAACACTCTAGCATAAAATAGTATATTGCGATACAAGTGAGGTACGCACTTGTTACTGATCAAGAAAAAGTTTGGAAAAACGAGGCACTTGCACAAAGTTTTTTTTTCAATTTTCGAGATCTGTTACGTGCTTACCTCATGTGTATTGCATACTACTTTTTGGTCGATGTGACTAATTTTTATTAAATATAGTAATACATAAATTAAAATATTGGTTGGATGTAAATGACTTCTATGAGAAAGAAACATTTGGTGATCGTTGCTATGTAGCTTTTCATTTGTTTTATTATAAGCAAGGATTGTTGGCTGTGGAGACATTTTTATATGTAGTACCGTGATTAGAATCTGTTTGATAATTTTATTATGGAAGGAGTCATGGTAGATGATAGAGAAATTGAAGAAGGCTGGAGAGTGGGATGTTCTGCATTAATTCCGGAAAAGTCTAAAGAAAGGTACGAGTCAGTGTACAAAACATTCAAGAAATGTTTTATTTTACTTACCGAACGTGTGCTTTTTGAGTCCATATCAGCATTGCGATTTCTTTTGTTTGCATAGCAACCAGGTTAGATGTGGGAACGTTGACTTACTTCCAGTAACAACAATATTGGTAAGTATAAGAAATTAGTCAAATCGACAAAAATTAATATGTACAGTTTACCGCTGTGGTCTCGAGGTAGTGTGCTGCCTTGTCACGCAGTGGACCCGGGTTCGATTCCCGGTCGGGACAGACATGTCAGGAAGCTTAGGGCTCAACGGTCCTCGAAAATCATCAGCCATCATCATCATAGAACATTCACGAATTTAGGCCATTTGTTGACCTGTTTTGGCTTCAAGAGAAACACCATCCAAAAGTCTTTTGAGTGGACGTCCTGGTCTTCTTTTTCCTGCAGGTTGATATCTTAACATTTGTTTGGGTATTCTGTGATCTTCCATTCGATGAACATGTTGCATCCATCTTGACTTATAATCAGAAATTTTGTTTTGTAAAGGTTTCATGTGTAATTCTTCTAAGATGCTATTTTTTTGTGATCTAGTAGGGTGTATCCTGCCCTTATCATTTGACTGGTGTGGAAAACAACAGGAAGCTACCATACCTATAATTCCCTAGTAAAGCTGCAAAGCATAGCATGGAAATGCTATGATTGCAGTGAAAGACCTGCCCTAGGGCAGAACATTAGAGAATAGAATGACAATTTTGGTTTAAACCCGAAAGCTATAGTATAGAAAAATGGGGTATGGAAATTTGAGATGTATATGAAGTTTTTTGCATTAGAAATCCCAATCATAACATTAGACTAATTTTTGTTTTTATTTCTAAAATTAAAAAAATACTTTTTCATCAAATATTGAGATATTCTTTTGACATTAAGTCAGAGATATATTGAATAGAGGCTGGATTTCTTGGATTAAAAATCACAGACACAGCCTGAAAACTGTATTTATCCTGAACTTTTATAGGAAAAATCACTATGAGGTTTAATTTAAGATTAAATTAAAATGTTTTGTACCTCACCTCATATCCAGTCTTCTAATTATATTGCAGTTTCGAAGCCTTGGCAGCTTCATCTTCATTAATATCTCGTCTTGTGTGTACATTGCACCTCGTCTAAGAGATATTACTAAAGATGAAGCTGCCAAGACTTTGAAACTGCAGTATAATTAGAAGACAGGATATGAGGTGAGGTATCAAGTATTTTAATTTAATCTTGTATTTATCCTGTTTTTTCAGATTTTAAAATGTTTTTACATTTTTTAGTCTAATTACCACAAGTCTTGGAAATTGGAATAGAAAGTGAATTTTTTGCTTTAGAATTTGCTAACATACCTGGAGACTGTGCTTTTGCTGTTTTCAAAACAATTACAAATTTGTTAAAAAAGCAAAGAATTTGATTTGAAAGCCAAATTTTTGGATTAGAAATCCGAGACGCATTCCATAGACAGTGTTCTTGATATTTTCAAGGTTTAAAAAATATAGACTTGTCTACTGCTGTGGTCTCGAGGTAGCATGCTGCCTTGTCACGCAGTGGGCCCGAGTTCGATCCCCGGTCGGGACAGTTTTTTCTGGGTGAGGTTTTTCCTCACCTTTAAGACAAATGTCAGGAAAACTTTAAGGCCCAAACGGTCCCCGAAATCATATGGCCATCGCAACCATCATTATTCATATTCATCTTAGATTAAGAACTCTCCTGGCGCACCACTATCATCATATCATCAGGGCAACATAACCCCGCCTTCTAGGCGCCCCAACCTCAGAAGTCGGTTACAAGTATGAAATGCCAGGAGAGAACACCAGGAATGTTGAGAGACAACCTGGGGCATTTGCAAAAAAAAATCTTTTTGGTCAAATCGTTAAGGCTACGACAGCATAGGAGAATGGAGGTGGTAAATTTTTTTATCTATGCTAACTTTATGGATTAGAAATCCTGGTCACATCATGTACATTGCATTTTTACAGAGATTTTCTAGACTTAAAAAAAGATTGATATTTATCATTATAGTGCCATTCTGATGAAGTTTCCAGGTTCTTTACTTTATATCACTTTGTAATTACCATATGTTTCTTTGTTTAAAATTTTGAATAGATCTGTGTGAAAGTTAATTGTTCTGTTTCTGACAATGTGTCTTTACTTCCTCCTCTTTCTAAACTCTCTGCTATTTTGTTATCCTTCATACTTACATGTAGCAAATCCTCTGGAAGTGTGTTAATTTTTTTTTTCAGATAGTGCTTTCAGCCGTTTCAATATGTTTTTCTTTCTCTTTATTTATTAATAGACCTAATAGGAAGAAGCTCGCACAAATATGCATTAGATTTGGTCTCTGCTGTACAGCAGTCAGCAACGATTTTGTTCTCTTTAAACAGACATTGAAATGGTATCTTGCACACAGAGCTTACACATGGATCATGATAGTTTGTGGTGATATCTGTGTCTTGTTGTTTGGTCCAGTCTAGTCTCGATTGATCATTGCACCTCTTTCATAAAAATCGTCCAGTATTTCTTTTCTTATCTCCTTGAGCATTATGCGGAGTGCAGAAGAACGTACAAGCTGCTCCTCAGGCAAAAACAAAACGAACTCATCGAGAAAATCGTCATACAGACAGCAGAGAAATAACCATTTATTGCACTCAAAAGAAGGAAAACAATGCATACTACAAGTATACAAATGAAGTCATGGCAAACACATTTCTAGTCAATTTTCTTCTTCCTTTCCAGGATTAGATCAATGCGACCTGTTCCGGTCTCAAGTCCATTGTTTCCTTGGCCGTCCCAAAGATCTTTTTCCATGTGGTTTGTAGGTGTTGATCTTTTTGGGTAATAGTTTCTTGTTTTTTTTTCTGAGTGATATTTTTTTTTACTTGGGTGGGTTACCAGCCCAACTGCAAAACCCCCACCTGGAGGACCAGAGTTTAATTTCGGAGTTGTCTTTCCCCTAGACAGACTGCCTTACAAGGCTACAGAGCTCTGTCTGCCCCGAGCATCTGGTTTTATGGCGCCAGAAACTTGTCATTCACCTTCCATCTTCAGTAAAATCAGTCCCACCACGTGAAGGTAGATAGAAAGGTTTGGTAGAGAGAGGCTATATTTTGCGCTGACTATTTGGAGCCTTTTGTAGACTCTGAGAGCTCATCCTCAGATCTTCCCCAGTCATTCTCTACCCTTTAGGGACAATTATAAACCAAGAAAATAAAGCCCAAGCCTATGACAAAATAAAACCACCCACAGATGAAACACCACAACAAATCACTATACAAGAAGTCCTCAAGATGATAGACAAGCTCAAGAATAACAAAGTGGCAGACCTGATGGAATCTTCAATGAATTCCTCAAAGAATCAACAGTAGAATTTAATTTATTGATAAGAACGGGAATATGAGGTGAGGCGATAACATTTTTCTTAAATAAATTATACCTCATAGTGTTAATTCTTAAAAAGTCAAATGTTTTTTTCTGTTGCATCATGAACATGCTGGTAGCTCTCAAGATTCTGTTACGTCGCTTCTGCAGTTTATGAAGACTCAAATGTATTTAATTTCACTTTCACAGAGAAAAAACACTATGAGGTTTAATTTAAGAATTAAATTAATGTTTTTATTACCTCACCTCATATCCTTTTTTCTTCTATACTGCAGTTTCGGAGCTTATCTCCATCACCAGTAGCCTCTAGTCGACTGTCATGATGTTTCTTAGCAGTTTTCTTCTTCCTTCTATCGGTGGACCAATGAGGCTACTGATGATGGAGATAAGCTCCGAAACTGCAGTCTAGAAGAAAAAGGATATGAGGTGAGGTAATAAAAACATTAATTTAATTCTTACCCAAATATACGTTGAGTCTGCATTCCTTGCAATGAACTTTGAAGCATTTTCTACTGCTGTCAGTTATGATCTATATACTGAGCTTCAGTCAGGATTTCTCAATTTTAGTTTTTTCTTGTTCCATATTTTCATTAAAGAAAACTCTGCTGCTGTATGTCCTTGTTCTTGCACCATCTGTAAATATTTTTATAGCATTTTTTTATAGGTATCATGTTTATCGTTTCTAGAGCTAACTGAGTATTCAGGCTGCTAATTTTTATTAGAAGTGTCTTGCAACTTTGGATGGAAAATATACTTTTGGTATTTTAAAATACACAAAAAAAGTGAGCAGTACAAAAAACAAAAATTGAGGAATGAAAGCACTCTTCAGATAGAAAAACCAAAAGATAAGAAATACAGGAAATTCATATATCACCCTTGGGCACACAACAAATTTCAACAGATTTTTGAAAATTTAATATTAATTTAATACCAAAGAATGATTACAGTTTAAATAAACTAATAAAATCTAATAAAAATGAAAAGGTTGATGGTAAAAAATCAGGAATATATCAAATAAAATGTGCAGACTATGATAAGATATACATAGGGAAAACAAAAAAGAAATTTAACCATTAGAACTAAAGAACACATAAGGAATGTAAAAAAAAAGGGGGAAGTAGAAAAATCTGCAGTGGCTGCTCATGTTTGGTTAGAAAAACACAAAATAGATGTAAACACAAAATTATTAAAACAGTTAGAAAACAAAAATGAACTCATAGAACAAGGAAAGAATTATGAACTTTGAAATTCCTGCAGAAAGGAACCTCATTAGTAAATTCATTGGACCAGAGGCAAAGAGAGCAGGAATCAAGAATCAGGGCCGACAACATTAGAAAATTCAGTCTGTAATCACTGACGATGGAGCTAAAAAGCCTTGAAACATATGTTCAACAAAAACAACTGTAAGAGGCAAGAATGAACAGAAAAAATGTTTTAATTATACTTTTGGTATTCCTATATGTGCTGGCCGTGATGGTCTAGTGGTCATGTTCCTTGCCTCTAGTCCCGAAGGTCGCAGGTTCAAACTTGGCTGAGATCGATGGTCCAAGGGACAAGTCCTATTTCTATCGACAACAGTTATGTACACAATACAGTTTCTCTCAATGGCAGTGTTGCCGGAGTGATACCTCATGCAAGTTTGTTTACAGTATAACAGGAACTTAGTTCAGGAAGCTTTACTATGGACATGATTGTTTATCATAATTTTGCATGTTATTAAATAATACTTCCAAGAATGACAGTTGATGGCAGTGGTGTTGTCAAGAGATGAGACATATTTTCTGAAACCCTCAATATCTGCATCCACCCAAAAATTAGTCTGGTTATACCACTGCTACCAACATTAATTATGTTAAAAATTAAATTAATATTAATAGCTCCATTAATGTTGGTAACTAATAGCTCCAACAGAAACAGATTTACAGTATTCTATACACAATTTTAATATAATTGAAAAAAGGTACAATATGGAAATCAATACAAAGAAAACTAAAGTGATGGCCTTTTATGGGAAATACCCTATACCTAGCAAAATTGTTTTGGACAATGAAATTTTAGAACAAGTAAATTAATTTAATTATTTGGGTTACAATTTAACATTTCAAGATGAAGCTGATATATCAAAGAAAATCACAAATTTCACAAAAGCAACGGGGATAATTAAAGAGTATAATGAAATTATCTTTAGTACAGAAGAACACAAGATTACGGCTTTATAAGGTACTCACAAGACCAGTATTAAGATATAGTAAGGAAGCATGGATAATATGAATAAGAGATGAAAGCCGAATAACAGCAAATGAGATGTGATTTATGTGCCATACAGCAGGCTACACAAAGTGGGACCATAAAAGAAATTAAATTATGGAAGAGTTGGATGTAGAACTCATTCTTCATCATATACAAAACTACCAGAACAACTGGAAAGCCCATCTTCAACGAATGCCATCTCACAGAATTCCAAAATCCATGCTTCATTATTGTCCCCAAGGCAAAAGATTGCTGGGATATCCAAGAAAAGCGCTGGATGGAAAATTCCTCTTTGAGACTGTAACAGGTCACATGGCCTAATACTTGCATGGATGATGATGATGAAATTAAATATCAAAAATATCACCTCATATTTTGTATATTAAAGAGTTTGACAAACAAAATGACGATTGTTTATTTTTTATTTCACTCACCTCATACTTCATAACCCCTTGCAAACCCAGGGTTTCGTCACATCATTTGTGACATTCTTAATGCTGTGTCACGTTCACAACGTGAAATAAAAAATAAACAATATTAAAAAACCTAATAGTGTTATTTCCTATCTACACAACTTAATAAAATGACGATTACTACAATATCACATGATTAATAAAGTAATATCTCATTTAACTACACTTTCAGATATAATTCTGCATTAATACAATATGGAGGGTTGCCCCAGATAAGATAAGATGACTTTGAAAGGTTCTAGCAATAAAAGTATTGACTGCAGCTGCATGAAATTTGGATGGCATTATCAGTGTTGGCTCAGGTATATGTCAGTGTGGTCGGATTCTTATTTAAGCGAGTTATGGCTTTGAAAGTGGCAGATTTATGGCAAGAGTACATCGTGGGGCTTTCCAATGCCAATTACAGTCTATCCATGATTGTAAAACGGTGCAAAGAGAAAGATTGAGGGTCAGTAAGGCGTGTGTGGGCCGTATTATACATTTGCATAAAAATGGATTCCCATCGGAAGTGCAGTGTTCAAAAAAATTGACAAGAATATGGGCGCAACCGACTCGGACGACAGCAGTAGTGGCCAAAGTCAAAGCTGAAATGACCAAAGAAAATCCATCAACCCAGAGAAGCATTGTAAGTCGCACAAACACATCTAAGGGTACAGTCTGGCGCATAATCAACCAAAATTTGGGCCTAGAACAGCGACATAAAGCCCGAGGACATGCCCTTAAAGAAAGGCACATCAGAGAAAGATTCACAAATGCAAGAAAGTTGTATGAAAACCATGTAGTCTCTCTGGATGAAGCATGGATCTACCTTGATGATACAAACAGGCCCCATGCAATTTATTACCGCCCAAAAGGGGTGTTCCGTCTTCATCCAGGAAAACAAAGAAGTTTTCCAACGGCTTTATGGTGGTTGCAGGTTTTTCTGCCAGAGGGAAGCTAAGAATTTACAGAGTTGAAAGCAAAGCCAAAGTCAATGCAGCCTACTTCCAGGAGAACATCATGGACCAATTTTTGATGAAGACATCCCTCGGTGTGTATGGTGCAGACACCTTAAAAGTTTGGATCCACATGGACAAGGTGTCGAGTCACACTGCAAGATTATCTCAGAGATAATACAGCCAAAAATTAGATGAAACAGGCATCCATATCATACCCTTCAATAGAGTCCCTGTGAAGTCACCAGATGCCTCGCCGATGAATTTTTGTGGGTTTGGTCTCCTGAAACAAGGCCTTGCTTCAAGGCGTCCCACCACTGTGAAGGGCTTTTGGAAACTTGTCAAGAGGTTCCGGCTGACATTCCTGTTCCTGTACTGTAACGCAGCCTCCTGCAGTGGAAACTGAGATGCAGGGCAATAGTCCATGACCACAGCCAGTACATCGAGCAGAATCGTTGGTGGCTTCGCCGCGATGAAAGGTATGAATTCTGTCTTATCTTATCTGGGTCAACCTTCCGTATATCACTATAAAATTGCAATAGCAAGTAACATTATGAGGTTCTCCTTAATAAATAAGGCGATTCTGTTACATTTTACCTCATAAAACATTGTTTTCTTTTGGACATGTTTCAATACTAAGTTATGTAGATAGGAAATAACACTATGAGGTTTTTTAATATTGTTTATTTTTTATTCACTCACCTCATACATCATAACTCCTTGCAGACCCAGGTTTCATCACTTCATTTGTGACATTCTCAATGCTGTATCACGTTCAGAACTGATGTCCAACGGCCTTCTATCCTGCAGACTGACCTCTGTGCCATCTCATGGCTGACCAACAAACTTCCAAATCAATCCCCTCTCCTTATAACCGGGTATTTCAAAATTCATAGTTGTGTTTTCATTCTTGCATATGTAAATTTTTTCCCAAATTGTGAGTTCCTTTGGTTTTTCCAATTATTTAAGTAATTTTGTTTTGGTAAATAGGAATGAGATGCACAAAGAAATTAAACATAGGCTCAATTCTGGAAATGTGTGCTATTATGCATTACAGAGACTCTTGATGTCCCAACTCCTTTCAAAAAACGTTAAACTGAAAATATATAAAACTATTATTCTACCAGTTATATTATATGGGTGCGAAACATGGACTCTTACTTTAAGGGAGGAAATGAGATTACAAGTATTTGAGAATAAAGTACTTAGGAAAATTTTTTGGTACCAAAGAGAGATGAACAGACAGGTGAATGGAGAAGACTACATAACAATGAACTACATGGTCTTTATAGGAAGCCAGATATAATCAGAACAGTTAAGTCTCGTAGATTGCGATGGGCAGGACATGTTGCACGTATGGGGAATTAAAGACTTGCATGGAAGCTTCTTGTAGGAAAGCCAGAGGGAAAACGCCCAGTTGGTAGACCAAGAATGAGGTGGGAGAATAACATTAACTATGATTTGAGGGAAGTAGATTATACAGGGAATGATTGGAAAGCATTAGCTCAGGATAGGGATATATGGAGAGCGTATGTCCGCGCGGCCATGAACCTACGGGTTTGATAGTGCCAGTGAGTAAGTAAGTAAGTAAATTTTGTTTTGGTTTCAATTCTATGTTTTTCTGACCAGGCATGTGCAGATTCAGAAATGTTAAAAATGGAGAAACGGAAAAATCTGCAATAGCTGCACATTCCTGGTCAGAAAAACATAGAATAGAAACCAAAACAAAATTACTTAAACAATTGGAAAAACCGAAGGAACTCACAATTTGGGAAATTAGACTTATACTTAATAAGTAATGAAAAACAGCAAAGAATTGAATCTGATATTTATAAAAAAGACACACATACTGACAACTACATAAAATCTTCAGATTTTAATCATTTGTCACATAAACATGCAATTTTTAATAGTCTATTACACAGATGTTAAATATTCCACTTAATGTAGAAGATTTTGACAAGGAATATAATCATATTGTACATGTTGCTAAAATAAATGGTTTTGATGAAGACATAAAGAATAAATTAAAGAAATTTAAACAACAGAAAAGGTTACAGGAATACCCCACCCTACAACATGATTCCAAGAAAGATGTAAAATTCAAGAAATTTACTTACCATCCTGAAGTTCATAATAAGTTTCAAAAAAAAAATTTCAGAAAATTTAATATAACATTGGCTCCAATTAACAAATTCAGCCTGGGTAATCTTCTGTTAACTAATAATAAATTTAAAACCCCAGACAACAAAAAATCTGGAATTGATCAAATTGATTGCAAAGATTGCAACAGGATATATATAGGAAAAACAAAAAGGAATTTGGAAACTCATAAAAAATAACACTTCAGAAACATAAAGAATGGGGAAATTGAAAAATCAGCTATAGCAACACATAGTTTATTAGAGCATCATATGATTGAAAAAGAAACAAAACTTTTGAAACATCTATCTAAACTATATTTGAAGAGAAAAATTTTCGCCTAGACCGGGACTCGAACCCGGGATCCTTGGCTTTCCGGGCCAAGTGCTCTACCAACTGAGCTACCGAGGCGAGTTGCAATCTATCTAAACCTTTGGATTTAACAGTTTGGGGAAAAAATATATATTAAAAAAATCCATACTAGAACCACGAACTTCGAGATTCCAGATGAACCGAGCTTGATTACAAAGTTCTTCAAAAATACAACAGATGGCAGTGTAGAAAATGATTCATTCAAAAGAACACCAGATGGCAGTTTAGAAAATAATTCCTTCAAAAGAACACCAGATGGCAGTTTGGATAATTACCGGCAAAAGAAAAAATTGACAGTTGTGAAAACAGCTGACGATGGTGACAATGGGTTGCTGCTACTGCAGTAAAAAAAGTAAAGTGATCCCACAACAGGCCCGGAGGCCCTTGGGGTAGTAGGAGGTTAAGGCTCGCACTTTTTCTAGACAATCGGCACTTTACGTCAGCCAGGTTGTCAGCCCTGCGTGACGGCCACCTTTACCCCCAGAACAAGCGTCTGGTACTCATTTCCATTAGAGGCTGAGTCGACCCCAGGGCCATGGTGCCGCCAGAGGGTTTGGGTCAGTTTAAAAAGCCTGACCCCAATGGGACTTGAACCTTCGACCTTCCGGCTTGTAGCTCAGTGCCTTAACCACTACGCTATGGCGTGCCCTGCCGCTACTGCAGTGCTGTGTTTAAAAAAACATAGAAGTATGAGGTAAGAAGAAATCATGATTCATTTAATTCTTATGAATTGAACCTCATAATGTTAAGAATTCCCAAATTTAATATATAAACACTACTTACTAGCGAATCTATGAATAAACAACATCAATTTGCATGCACCAAACTGAACAACAAAAGAAAAAATTATCTAATAAATAAGTTGCCTTTTTTCATCTTACCTCATATTTGTTGTTTCTTGTAGCATATGTTTCAGAGCATCTGTGCTCTATCGTCAGCTTGTATAGACTCAGTCTGTATAACAAATATGAGGTAAGATGAGGCCATTGAGCAAGTGGAGAGCTTCAAATACTTGTTCAGTAGTAACATGAACTACTGTCAAGACGTAAAGCAGAGGATAGCAGTGACAAAAGAAGCTTTTAACGAGAAGGGAAGCATTTTCTGCGGATCTTTTACAAAAGAATTATTGAAGAGGCAGTGTGTGGAGTGTAGCATTGTATGTTGCAGAGACTTAGACATTAAGCTGGAATGAGGAAAAGCGACTGGAAGCTTTTGAGATGTGAATATGGAGAAGGATGGAGCATATAAAGTGGACAAAATAAAAAATAAAGATGTGCTAGACAGAGTGGGTGAAGGCAATGCTGAAACTCATAAAGAAGAGGAAAAGAAATTGGATTGGCCACTGGCTAAGAAGAAACTGCCTGCTGACGGATGTCCTAGAAGGAATGGTCAACGGAAAGGAGGTTAGAGGCAGAAAAAGACATCAGATGATAGACAATATTAAAATAGATGGTTTGTATGCGGATACAAAAAGGAAGGCTGAGTCAAGGAAAGAGTGGAGAATGCTGAGTTTGCAGTGAAAGACCTGTTCTTGGGCAGAACACTATGTACATATATGAAAAAAGACTCGACTTATTTATTAAGAAAACTTATCTCTACTCAATTGGGAAGGAAGAAGCAAACTGGGTTAAATGATACCAAAAGCAATCATTAAAAAAAAGCAACAACAATCTGCTACTGAAATCTCTACTAATGACATTACAATGCATGTGTGTTACCAGACAATCTAAAACAATTGTATAGGATTTGTTGCCCTTCATAGCATAGTTTAAAAGGCTGCTTAATATATTCAAACATGAGCTGGGAGTCGAGGTGCCACTTTGTCGGCAAGACCAATCCAATCTCCCTCGGCAAGACCAATCCAATCTCTCTTATATTTTGAATACACTGCTTTCATAGAGCACAATTTATCATCTCGAGAAGGTATCATTATGTCTATAAATATTTTTGCAGGATGGATTTTCTTGCATTTTTCACAGGTAACAGTTCCATCCACATTCAAACCAGTTATTCTAATTGGTAAAATCTGCTTGCATCTGTTGGAGATGAGAAAACAAATCTGTATCATGTGACCAGTTCATAAAATGCACAATGAAATTGTAGGCCTATTAAAAAAATTAAACTTTTCAAGACATTTAAATAAATTACAGTGGGAGGAAACACTATGAGGTATTTATATTAATAAATGAGTTGAAGAAAATGTTTTAACATCTCACCTCACAAAAGTTGCGAGTCTTCATGATACCGGTTACTTCCATCTTCAGTCAAATTCCAACTGTTGAAATTTTGTCGTTAATATCATCTTCTGAACTGCCATCTGGTGTAGATTTTATGAACTTGGAGATTAAATTGTCGGGGATATCGAAATTCACTGCTTTATATTTATTCTTCTGAATGTATATCTTTTCCCAAATTATTAATTCTAAAGGTTTTTCCAAATGTTTCAAAAGTTTAGTCTTTTCCGATTTTCTAGCAAACTATGAGATGCAATTGCCGATTTTTCAATTTCACCATTTTTAATATTTCTAAGTTTTACTTTTGAACGAATTTCTAAATTCCTTTTAGTTTTTCCTATATATACTTTATTGCAGTGATTGCAACTGATTTCGTAAATTCCAGATTTTTTACTATCTGGGGCATTAACTTTCTTATTGGTTACTAGTAGATTACCCAGAATAATTTAATCTCCAAGTTCATAAAATCTACACCAGATGGCAGTTCAGAAGATGATGTTAACGACGAAATTTCAACAGTTGGAATTTGACTGAAGATGGAAATAATACTATACTTTTGAAACCGGTATCGTGAAGACACGCAACTTTGTGAGGTGAGATGTTAAAATATTTTCTCCAACTCATTTATCAATTAATTAAATAAAAATGAAACTTGGTTTTATTCAGTTTTCATATTTATTAAGATATAATTCAGTGACAGCTGTTTCGGTACACTGTACCTTCTTCAGACATGTTAACAAATTATGATTTGTGTTATTATAGTACATATCAACTGATCTAAGCAACAGTACAACAATATTTATTTAAATTTTTAAATTTAACAAAGAGAATTCATTCAAATCAAGTTGAGAATTTAACAGTTTATTACTGCATTTCAATTTATTAATTTCTACAGCCTGCAAAAGGTCCAACTTCTTACCCTTATCACAAACATGTAAAATTTCAAAATTTGGATCAAAACAATGATTAAATTGGAATAGGTGGTTAGCATATTTTGAATATTCTAAATTTCTGTTATATGCTCTCATGTGTTCCTTTATCCGAGAGATAAAAGGTCTACCAGTTTGTCCTATATAGACATTGTCACATATGCCACACTTCAGTTTATATACACCTGATAATTTTTATTTTTGTTTTATTGTTTTTTATAGAATTATGTATGATATCCTATCACTAACAAACTTAATATCTCGGAGAGCGGATAGGATCCTCCTTCTGACTAAAAACCCGTTCCAAATGCAGGTCTTTCTGCACCCCCATAGTATAATGCAAAGCTTCCTGATTCCTGACTACCTTCTCCTGGCCACCTAACTTCCTGTAAAGCGACTATATCTAAGGGCGATTTATCTAATTCCTACGTTAATATCTCTAGTGCCCTGCTATTGAATAAAGTCCTAACATTCCATGTTCCTAGGAACATGTTCCTGTGTTTGAGCCTTTGGCATGGGTTCCCTGAAGTAGTCCCCGCCCGGAGAACCGAATGGGGGACTATTTGACCTCCGGAAAATTTTACCCCAGATGAACCCATGTCCGCATTTCTTGACGGTTGTATTTTTACAGTGAAAGATCGTCACTCTTTCGCCCAAGGTACTTTTTTCGTCTGGCTTATCACCTTCGACAGGTCCGGCATGGGTAACCCTATCGGCAGCAATGCTACCGCCGGCATAGCTCTCAAGCAAGGAGATGCACTATCTCCTCTACTATTTAATTTTGTACTAGAGCATGCCATTAAATCTTTAGAGAATGAGGAAGGCTTACAACTGAATGGTATTAATAAGCTGTTAGTTTATGCTGATGATGTAGTACTACTGGCCGACAGCAAGGAGATACTAAAGGCCAACACGCACACACTATTGAGTAACACTAAGAAATTAGGACTGGAAGTAAATATCAGTAAAACTAAATATATGGTCACACGTAGAAATTCAGTATATAATGGAAATGGACAGCTAATGACAAATGAGGGAAATTTTGAGAAAGTGGCTGAATTCAAATACCTAGGAACAATAATCACAAATAGGAATGAGATGCACAAAGAAATTAAACATAGGCTCAATTCTGGAAATGCATGCTATTATGTATTCCAGAGACTTTTGATGTCCCAACTCCTTTCAAAAAACATTAAGCTGAAAATATATAAAACTATTATTCTACCAGGGGGCACGCCGTAGCGTAGTGGTTAAGGCACTGGGCTACAAGCCGGAGGGTCGAGGGTTCAAGTCCCGTTGGGGTAAGGATTTTTAAACTGACCCAAACCCTCTGGCGGCACTATGGCCCTGGGGTCGACTCAGCCTCTAACGGAAATGAGTACCAGACGCTTGTTCTGGGGTAAAGGCGGCCGTCACGCAGGGCTGACAACCCGGCTGACATCAAGTGCCGATTGTCTAGAAAAAAGTGGGAGCCTTAACCTCCTACTACCCCAAAGGCCTCCTGAGGCCTGTTGTGGGATCAACAAAAACAACACAAAATTATTCTACCAGTTATATTATATGGGTGCGAAACATGGACTCTTACTTTAAGGGAGGAAAGGAGATTACGAGTATTTGAGAATAAAGTTCTTAGGAAAATTTTTGGACCAAAGAGAGATGAACAGACAGGTGAATGGAGAAGACTACATAACAATGAACTACTTGGTCTTTATAGGAATCCAGATATAATAAGAACAGTTAAGTCTCGTAGACTGCGATGGGCAGGACATGTTGCGCGTATGGGGAATGAAAGACATGCATGGAAGCTTCTTGTAGGAAAGCCAGAGGGAAAACGCCCAGTTGGTAGACCAAGAATGAGGTGGGAGAACAACATTAACTATGATTTGAGGGAAGTAGATTATACAGGGAATGATTGGAAAGCATTAGCTCTGGATAGGAATGTATGGAGAGATTATGTCCGCGCGGCCATGAACCTACGGGTTCGATAGTGCCAGTGAGTAAGTAAGTAAGTAAGTTTATTGTTTTTTATTATATTTTGTAAAGTTTTATTACTAATAAAACTCGCTCGCTCGTCGAGAGAGCATTCGGCCCGGCGGCAAGCCTGATGTTAGTAAAGTCAAAATATAATAAAAAACAATAAAACCAAAATAAAAAAATAAAAATTATCAGGTATATATTTAAATTGAAGTGTGGCACATGTAACAATGTCTATATAGGACAAACTGTTAGACCTCTTATCTCTCGGATAAAGGAACACATGAGAGCATATAACAGAAATTTAGAATATTCAAAATATGCTAACCACCTGTTCCAATTTAATCATTGTTTCGATCCAAATTTTTAAATTTTACATGTTTATGATAACGGTAAGAAGTTGGACATTTTGGAGGCTGTAGAAATTAATAAATTGAACAGTAGTAATAAAATTATTGAACATTCAAAGTCAAACTACAAAGTTCACTATGGAAAAGGAAATCAATAGAGAAATACCATTTTTAGATTTCAACTTAAAAAAGGAATGAAGTAAATAATATAGAATTTGGAATTTACAGAAAGAAGACACATATAGATAACTACATAAAAGCTTCAGGTTTCAATCACATAGCTCACAAAGAAGCAGTTTTCAATAGTTTGACACATAGATTAGTGAACATACCAATGAACAAAGAAAATTATGAAAAAGAAAAAGAACACATAATCAACGTAGCCATGAAAAATGGTTTTGCAATAAAAATGATACTCAAGAAAATAAACAAGTTCAAAAGACAAAAATTTATTAATCAAAGCACTCTTCTAAAAGTAAAAGAAGAAAATGTAAAATTTAGAAAATTCACATATCATCCATTAAAACACAAGTTTCAAAAATTTTTTAAAGATTTCAACATAAGGTTAGCACCCAAAAATGACTACAGCATCAGTAGACTGATCAGACCTAATAAGAATGAGAAAATAAAAGAAGAAAACAAATCAGGGATTTATCAAATTAAATGTGAAGAATGTGAGAAATTCTACATAGGAAAAACTAAGAGAAATTTGAAAACTAGAGTGAAAGAACATCTCAGGAATGTCAAGAAAGGGGAAGAAGAAAAATGTGCAGTGGTGCATGGTCTGAAAAACATCTTATCGAGAAAGAAGCTAAATTATTAAAACAAATAGAAAAAACCAAAAGAACTTAATGTTTGGGGAAAGATTTACATTCAAAAGAGCGAAAGGAAGAAATTGATGAACGTTGAAATTCCCGGTGAGAATGACCTGGCTTCGAGGTTTTTCAGCCAGCCAATGGAAGGAGAGCTCTTCTAGACGACAGAACAACGGTCGTGACGATACTGAGGATGGAAGAGAAACTATGTTCCGAAACTAGTTTATCGTCAAATAAGAAGAACAATATGAGGTGAGTGATAAAAAATTCTACCTTAGTAATAAACTGTTAAATTCTCAACTTGATTTGAATGAATCTCCTTTGTTAAATTAAAATTTTTTAATATATATTGTTGTATTTTGCTTAGGTCAGTTGGAACACAATTCATAATTTGTTAACATGTCTGAAGAAGGTACAGTGTACCGAAACAGCTGTCACTAAATTATATCTTAATAAATATGAAAATCGAATAAAACTAAGTTTTATTTTTATTTAATTAATAAATATGGATTTTCATCAAGTAAACACCAACTCAATTGATCATTTATTAATTTTCAAGACATGTTGACTGAGACTGCACGATATACTAATTCCAAGCAAAGTTGCAGTTATACTGTAAACAAACTTTCTTAATTATTAATGAGTTGTATATTTTGACTTACCTCATATTTATTGATTTTTATCACTTCTGTGCGACATTCTCGATGCTTTACAACTGTTGCCTTGCGGTTGTTTATCCTGCAAGTTGATTTCTGCTCCATCTGCTGGCTGACCAATGAACTTCCAAATCAAATTTTTTTTCTCTTTCACCAGGAATTTCAAAATTCATGGTTTTCTTTTTATTCTTGCAGTTGTAAATTTTCTTCCAAATTGTGAGTTCCTTAGATTTTTCTAACTGTTTTAGCAATTTTGCCATAGTTTTAATTCTGTGTTTTTCTGTATACATGTGCAGTTATTGCAGATTTTTCTATTTTTCCATTTTTAACATTTCTAAGGTGTTCTTTGAATCTTGTATTTAAGTTACTTTTGTTTTTCCTACGTATATTTTTTCACAAAATCATGAATTTTGAAATTTCCAGTGAAACAGAAAAAAAAATTTTGGAAGTTCATCGGTCAGCCAGCAGAGGAAGCAAAAATCAACTTGCAGGATGGACAGCCGCAAGGCAACAGTTGTAATGCATCGAGAATGTCGCACAGAAGCGATAAAAATAGCCTGCATAAAAATCAAGAAATATGAGGTCAGTCAAAATATATAACTCATTAATAATTGAAAGAAACCTCATAATGTTATTTCCTACATATATTTAATAAGCTGTCATAACATATTACTTGTCTACCACTTTTAACCGCCATATGACTGAATTGTGTACGTTAGATACATTGTTCTTAGACAACATTGTATTTTACGAGAAATAAGACTGAATACAAGGTAAGATGGTACCAATTAGTGATGAAACAGATAGCTGTTTGGCCGGATACTGGATATCCAGTCAACCTTGAAGCTGGATATTCGGCCGAACACTGCCGATTGGTGCAATGTTATTGACGTTATTATAAAAGTAATTTTTATAAGTAGTTCTAAAATAAAATTAGCGATGAAAAATTATATTGGTAAAGAAAAGATCATGTTTATGGGAATATTTTAATATAAACGGTAATGATTCAAAATTTGCTGTTTGTTATGCAATGTTTAAAAAAATGTTGTGGCAGTGAAGGGAAAAAAGCAAACAAAACTAGCTTTTTTCCTTTGTTTTTAATTATTTCATGGAATTGATGGATCTATTTATCAGTTGGTAAGTAGGTGTAGGTACCTACCTATGTCCAATCCGTCGAAAACATCTTGGCAGGTAGCTATATAATATAAAAAAAATATGATTCAGGATTTTCGTAACATGTTGTTGTTTTCAAATGCTGGGCGTTGGCAACAAAGCCATTAGCGTTCTTGCTCTCCAATATTTCTCTCTGGTGGATCCAACAGGTAATGCTTCACAGATTTGTAGATGTTCTTCGTTCATTTCTTCGTCTTTGTTGCATAGAGGACAATTTGGATTCGTGTAGATTCCTATTTTATATAAATGTTTGGCCAAACAGTCATGTTCTGTAAGCGATCTAAATTTTGCTACTGTAGTTGTACTTGGAATTTCTGGAATAATATCTGGCTTCTTTACTAAAATATTCAATTTTTTGTCTTTGGCTTTATTACATAGGTCTTGGTTTTGTTTGATTTTATATTTGTTTTTAATTATTCTTTTTATGGATGTGAAAGGTAAGCTTTTAGTAGTATTCTGAATTAGATTGGAGCCTTGCAAAGGATAGTGAAGTGCATTCCATAACCTCTCCTATCCAAACCTCAACCTGCTTTTACAAATGAGGTGGTATAACCACACCATCAGAAATAGAGGAAATGCTATTTCAACACTTATGCTGGCATGCCACAGCGTAGAAATGGTCCACAAATGGTGCTTGTGAGAATGGTCAGTGGATCCAAAAAATATATATCCTCCCGGCAAGGTCCAATGGAGCCATTAACCAATGGCATGTGTGTCATACTGGGGGTTTATGTGAGTGGGTGATGTAACCACCATTACAAATAAAAAATTGGTGCCAGCTTAAAAAACGGTTACATTTATGCTGAACTAATGGCAAATCCTTCAGACAAATTTTCTTAACATTATTGGTGTAAATTTTATATGAAACATATTTTTAAATCCAGTAACTGGCCAGATTGTAGCTTATTATCCGGTCTCTGGCCAGATACCGGATATCCGTTTCATCACTAGTATCAATAATTAGGAACTTTCTCAATTTCATATTTATTTATGACCCACCAAGAATGAGGTCAGAAAATAACATTAACCATGAATTGAGGGAAGTAGTTTATACAGGGGGTGATTGGAAAAAACATTAGCTCAGATAGGGATGTATGGAGAGCTTATGTATGTGCAGCCATGAACCTATAGGTTCAATAGTGCCAGTGAGTTCAGATAAATTAAAATGTTTCAAACCCTCTCTTCATAACCAATCTTCTAAGTAGATTCGCAATTTCAAAGCCTTGGCGACCTAATCTTCAGTACTATCTTGATGACTGATATTATGTTGATAGAAATAACTACTTCTTCTTTCCTCACCGGATCTTATGTCGATAAAAATAACTACTTCTTCTTCCCTCTGTTGGTGGACCGATAAACTTCTGGATCAAGTCAGAATCAGCAGGAATTTTGAAGTTCATAAATCTTTCTTTCTTGTTTTTCTGAATGTGGATTTTTTTACCAAACTGCGAGTTCTTTGAGAAATTTTGAAAACAAGGGTGAAAGAACATCTTAGAAATGTCAAAAATGGTGAAGTGGAAAAGTCAGCAGTAGCTGCTCATACTTGGTCTGAAAAACATCTAATTGAATCAAAAGCCAGTCTAATTAAACAAATAGAAAAACAAAAAGAACTCATGGTTTGGAAAAAGATCCACATTCAGAAAAAAAAAAAAAAAAACTTATGAACTTTGGAATTCCTGCGGATTATGACTTAATCTGGAGGTTTATCAGTCCACCAACAAACGGAAGACGAAGTAGTTCTTCCGATCGACTTAACATCAGTCATCAACATAGTACTGAAGATGAGGCTGCCAAGATTTTGAAATTGCGATCTACTTAGAAGATTGGTTATTGGGAGGTGTATGAAACATTTTAATTTATCTTAAATGAAACCTCGTAGTGATTTATTCCTATAAAAGTTCAATGAAAATGAGCTAGTTACAATTTAATTATATACAATGAAATAAAAGAATTACTATCTAGTGCTGAACTTGTAGACAATATTTTTTTGATTGCCTGTACTGTGCCTTGCACTTACCTGTTGCATATGAAGGTTGGTTCCACATCAGGAAATGAATGAAAGGTCGGCCAATCTTCAGTACATGCTCTACATTTACATGTGAAATGATAAACTGTTTCATAATGAGTCTTCCTTTCTTCTTTCTTATTTACAAAAAAGTGGAAATGATAGCAATCAAAAACCTGAAATTAGAATATGTTTTAATCACATACAGTTACCCTCTTACTAATAATCCATATATAACTTTTATACAAGGTTTATACACATCTCAGTTGAAAATTCTTACTAATAAACGGTGTATTAGCTTTATATAATAAATTTGGAAATTTTTAACATTATAAGGTTTAATTCATAAGAATTAAATGAATCGTGACTTCTTCTTATCTCATACTTCTATGTTTTTTAAACATAGCACTGCAGTATCAGCGACCATCGTCACCATCCTCAGCTGTTTTCACGATGAGGTAAGAAGAAATCACGATTCATTTAATTCTTACTGTATTAGCTGTTCAGTGTATAAGAGGTGTACAACTTTACATGGGAATCGTTATACATGCCTCCAGCCTTGTTTAAGGATTGTATAATTAGACAAAATGGCGGATTTCAAGCCAACTGATTGTTTTCTTATGATATTGATAAACGTTTCCTTAAATTTAATACAAAATGTAGCACTTTAACGACTGTTTGATGGATGCACAGGACATAAATAATATTAATAAAGCTCTGGGTAGGAAAATAGCATCATAAAATGCCTTTTTGTTACACTCCATTCTCAATTAGGCCTAACAATATATTAAAATTGAACACTGATTCACAAAAGAATGTGTTCTACAATAGTTGCTGTAGACAAGATTTAACCTGAATGTAGTTTAAATGCTTCATAATATTATTTTAATAAAACTTTCTTGCATCATTAATACATAATACACATACCGATGTAGAAGTGTATAGGTACTATTATTGCAGCAAGACACATGTTAGCTTGATAGTCTTGTGGTTAGAGCTTTTGACTACAGTCCGTGGGGTCCTAGGTTCGATTTCCAATCAAACTGCAGATGATTTTTTTTTTGCTTAAAGCATTATTCTGATGTCGGTAACATTTCCGACTATTTTGAATGTTTTCTAACGTATCTTAAAACACTGCATATAATTCATAAGTAATGTGAAAAACTTTTATTAGTTTCCAAGAATTGTTCAAAGTTCTTGACGTTAGATGGCAGCACATTATCTGTGAAACTAATTCTACGATATATTTGACATAGCCTAGAGAAAAATGTAAATAAATTAAAACACACTTATTTTTTCCGTACCTCCCCAATTAGGGAATCTCTATTAATTCTTATCCATACTCATTTCTTACACAATTAATCACTAGTTGATGTCGTTTTCTTTCTGTTACAAACTGCGCATAATATTGTTCTGACGTCATAATGATGACGAATGTGTGAAGTATCCTGTATAACGGTTGTATTGTTATATAGCTCCGGCACAATGTTTATTAGTAAGGAAATTATATGTGATCTACAATGTATAACTAAACAACTGATGAAAGCCTGTATAAGAGATTTTTATTAGTAAGACTGTTAGTAAAATTAAAATATAAAATTATGGAATATTCACCTGAAAGGTTCGTCTCCTCAACTTAATTAATTATATAACTGTTAAGTTGAGGAGACGGACCTTTCAGGTGAATATTCCATAATTTTATATTTTAATTTTGAATAATACCTCAATGGAACACATCATGAATCTTATAAAAGTTGAAGACTGTTAGTGTAGAAAGTATTGATACACTTAAAAATATCACAGAGATATATAAATAATTTAATTATTTATAATAAATTAATGTTGGGGAAGTAAACATTATGAGGTATAATCATTAAAATTCATCGGAGAACATATTGTTTAAACAACTCACCTCATAGGATTCATGCTTCCATGATATCGTGATTTCAAACATAGTCATGTTCATCTTCAGCCATAACTCCGACTGACGAAATTCTTCGGCCGTCAACTATTCTATTGTCGCCATCTTCAGTGCTGCCATCTATGGTTGAATTTATGAACTTCAAAATCATTGTAATTTCGTTAGGGATATCAAAATTCATTGATCTATTTTTGTTTTTCTGAATGTATATTTTTTCCCAAACTATCAATTCCGAAGGTTTCTCTACTTGTTTTAAAAGTTTAGCTTCTCTTCCAATTTTATGATGTTCTAATAAACTATGTGCAGCAATTGCAGATTTTTCAATTTCACAATTTTTAATATTTCTGAAATGTTCTTTTGTCCGAATTTCCAAATTCCTTTTTGTTTTTCCTATATAAACTTTATTGCAATCTTCACAATTTATTTGATAAATTCCAGATTTCTTACTGTCTGGAACATTGACTTTGTTATTGGTACTTAGAAGATTACCCAGACTAAATTTATTTATTGGTGCCAAAGAAATGTTGTATTTGTCAAAAATTTTTTGAAATTTTCTATGCATTTCAGGATGGTAAGTAATTTTTCTTGTATTTTTTCTTTTCTTTGCAATTTTGTAGAGTAGTATATTCATTGTCTTTTTTTGTGTTTGAATTTCTTCAACTTATTGATAATTAATTCTTTATCAAAACCATTTAATCTAGCAGTGTTTAAGATATGTTTAAACTCTTTGTTGAAATTTTCTTCGTTTAATGGTACATTTGTCAATCTGTAAATTAAGCTATTGAATATTGCATGCTTATGAGAAATGTGATTGAAGCCTGATGATTTAATGTAATTATCTGTATGAGTTCCTTTCCTAAATATATCAAATTCAATTTTCAGTGTTTGATCATTCCTAATTATACATAAATCCAAAAATGGAATTATATTATTTTTGGTCTGGACATCTTACCTCAATATTAATGTTGATTTGTTCTTGGACATGTTTCAAAACAATTCAGTCTGGGAAAGCTGACGATAAAACAGAATTGTTTTGAAACATGTCCAAGAACAAATCAACATTAATATTGAGGTAAGATGTCCAGACCAAAAATAATATAATTAAAATAACCTCAAAATATAACTTCCTAAAATGAAATACCAAAAATGGAATTTTGTTTTCTTTTTCTAATTCAATGGTAAACTTTACTGATTCATCCTGAAGGTTCAATAATTTAAGAGCATCTTCAATATCTTTAGAATTTATTATTGCAAAAATATCATCATCCACATATCTGAACCAAAGTCTTAGGGTCGTATGTTAGAACATTACTCTCTACTCAAATTACTTTACTCCATCACTAGTGACGCTGATTCACACCGTGAGCCATTGCTGATAACGAATTAACGGCCGACTTATCGGTCATGCACGAGAGTCGACGTTTGTCGTAATATATTGGCAAACGATTACACCCAGATTCTCACAGCGATAGAACCACTTCCAATTATTTTCGTCTGCTATAGAGGAATGTATTTTATGCTTGCATCCCGCAAATAAGACCGTATACAAACACGTCTGCGACACGCAATATTACGCCTATTCTCCTGTTCTTCCAGTTGAATTCTTTGGTAGACTCTAATCAATTCCTCTGCTTCGCTCGTTATATACCGAAAACATGATCGAAGTCTTCAAGGTCCGACATCTTGGATAAATGTTGGATAAAGCAGCAAAGTACATCGATTACCATCGGTTCCCGTTCGGTTCCCTTCGGGATTTTAATTTGAGTTGCTCATTTAAGCTACCTCCGCAGGTAGCTTACAAATTTAACCAATTATTATCGCATGAACAAATTTTTGAGTAAGCAAAATCGTATTAGCATACAACTTGCTCAGCAGAGAAGGCATTTTACTGTCTAATGCGTCCAAACATGCGACCCTTAGGGTCGAATGTTTGAATGCATTAGACAGTAAAAGGCGTTCTCTGCTGATAAAGTTTTATCCAAACACATTTTTCTTACTCAGAAATCTATTCACGCGGTAATAATTGTAAGCTACCTGACAAGGTACCTTAAGATCGTAACTCAAGATATAAACTTATGTGAAAATCCCAAAGGGAACCGATGTAGTTTGAAAAACTTATCCAAGATGTCGGACCTTGAAGACTTCGATCATGTTTTCGGTATACGCGGAGAAGAGGAGTTTGATAGAGTCTACCAAAGAATTCAACTGGAAGAACAGGAGAATCGGCGTAATATTGCACGTCGCAGACGTGTTTGTATATGATATTATTTGCGGGATGCAAGCATAAATGCATTCCTCTATAGCAGACGAAAATAACGGAAGTGGTTTTATCGCTGAGAATTCTGGGTAATTCGTTGCCAATATTACGAAAACGTCAACATTCATGCATGACCGGTAAGGCGGCCGTTAATTCGATCTCAGCTCACCAGTGATTGGAAGTAATTTGAGTAGAGACTAATGTATTTGCATACGACCCCTAAACATCCATGGGTATGCTTTAGTGATTTGACACTCCAAGTAACTCATGAACAAATCAGCTAAAAATAGTGAGAGCGGATTGCCCATTGACAAACCCGAAACCTGTTGGTAAAATTTTCCATTATAGGTAAAATAAGAATTACTGACACATAGCTTAGTAAGAATTATATATTCCTCTATTATTTCAATTTTAATATTTAGAGAACTTAACCATTTCCTCAAAAAATTTAGCATTTTTTCAACAGGTATACTTGGAAACAATGAAATTACATAAAATGAAACCAATCTGTCATCATGTCCTAGACTCATATTTTTCAATTTGTCAACCAATTCCAAAGAGTTCTGAATACTTTTAGTGTCAAATTTGGGAAGCTCGTTAAATTTTTGTACCAGCCATTTAGATAAATAATAGCATGGTGAACCAATGTTGTTGACTATATGTCTCATCTTGTTACCAATTTTATGAATCTTTGGTAGACCATACATTCTAGGATTCGATGGATTGGACACTTTTAATTAAAATTTTTCTTGTTTTGTGAAAGTATGTTTTATTTGTTTCAAAGTATTGTCAAATGATTTTATAGCTTTAGGTAAAGGATCCTTTTTCAATTCCAAAAATTCTTTTGATTCTAGGAGATTGTGTCCAATCCATCGAATCCTAGAATGTACGGTCTACCAAAGATTCATAAAATTGGTAACAAGATGAGACCTATAGTCAACAACATTGGTTCACCATGCTATTATTGATCTAAATGGCTGGTATAAAAATTTAACGAGCTTCCCAAATTTGACACTAAAAGTATTCAGAACTCTTTGGAATTGGTTGATGTTTTCTATTTCTCCGGTAATTTCAAAATTTATGGGTTTCTTTTTATTCTTGCAGATGTAAATTTTCTCCCAAATTTGGGAGAAGATTGTTAAATAATAGGAATTATATATCATATTTGTGGATTTCTTGAAGACCCAGGTTTTGATGCTTTAAGCATCATTATCAATTCTTTCTAAGTTGACAATGATGCTTAAAGCATTGAAACCCTGGGTCTTCGAGAAATCTACTAATATGATATCTAACTCCTATTATTTAAAATAAACCTCATGGTGTCACTTCCTTTAAATATTAAAAAAAAGGAAATGTCGTTCATCATTTAATTTAACCCTTTGCCCCGCTCAGTTATTTCCAGTAGTATGCTGTATAGAGACATATTCCTTTTACGACATTTAAAGTTTAAATGTCTTCTAGACACTTTTAATTGAAGAATGGCATATGTGTACTAACTATGATCTCTTCTGAAAAATCATGTGAAATATGCTAAATCAAAAACTTGTTTTCAAATTACAAATATCTTCATCAAATAATTAATTATTAATTTTGTAAATATGTCACGATACAATTTATATATATATATATAAATATCTCTGTAGTAGAACAGATAAAATTTATATATATATAGACCTCAATGTATTCCACAATTGTAAGGATGGATAATATTACCTTTCAATATTATTATAATTGAAGCAAATATATTTATTAACAATTAATATTTTATATGTATGAATAAATTATATAGGCCTATCCTTAGTTTAATATCTCATGGAGATAGCAATGTTTATAGTTTGCATAAAGTATATTTCTAAAATTATTATGATAAACTGTATTAGTCCGTTTCTATTTATTTTTTAATTTCAACTTGAAATAATGTACCATTGTTTAAAAAAACTATATTTCGCTGATAAATCAAGACACAGACACAGAAAGTAAGTAACATCATTAGTAAAAATTCTCGCATATCCAAGTTCTACTACAGATAAAATATATTTATTTATTTATTACTTCCTCTATTACCGGTATATAATAAAGAAATATTGTCCTTATCCGTTTATAATTTTATTTGGTGATGAGAAAGATTCCAATTCTTTAAAATTAAGTTCTGAGGTCCAATTATTAAAAGAGTAATTATTGTTCTCGTTATAATCAGTGCGCTCTGTCGTCGACGCTACGATTTCTTCATCACTGTCACTTGTTTGTTCTATATGACTATCTTGCACTAAACTACCCATCCAAGATACGTCAGAACTATCACTTTCATAATTAAATTCCTCATCTATCGCGGCCACAACGTCTTCACTGAACAATGGGTTTAAATTACAGGTAGTTTTACTAACACATGAACTTTTGCTTTCACTTGCAATGGTTACAGATAAACTGGTGGAGGCTTTCAAAAAATAGGGTTGAAAACACAAAAAAGTACCATTAGAATTTTACAAAAAATTATAAAGCAAGTCTTGTTGCCACATTTAATACATTCCACAGATGCCAAAGAATGACTGACATGTCACAGTTTTCCAAGAAAGTGAATCCAAGTTGAAATACAGCTGTTTTATAAAGAGGTACACTTTACTACGTTATACGGGGCAAAGGGTTAATATTATGGGTTTTCAATTTTTATTAATTGTTGTTATTGAGATAATTTTTTAGGATCATTTCAATGTCTAAATTTTACATACATCAATGTGATATTTATTTAACATTGTCCAGTCCTGGACAGTATTTATTTTTTTGAAAATAAAAATTATTGCTTGAACTGGGACTCGAACCCTGGCCCTCTAATTGTATGCACCAGTATGCAATCCATTATACTGTTAAAAAACTTACATTTTGTTTTTCTTCGAGCTCGACAGGCCTAAAAGGCCCTTGGCCTACCAGCTGGCTGCTGGCGTCACATCCACGTGTTAACCACAGGGATAGACGATCATCCAGCCAGTGTAGAGGTGATGAGGTCAGCATGTCAGGTCCACCAGCATTATAGCTGGTCTTCTCAACCTGGAGCTGCTACTTATTGTAGCTACCCAAATGCCTCATCGGTCCCATACTGGCCTAAATTCCATGAGAAAATTTCTTCCCCCACAGGGACTCGAACCAGTGCAATTCCCATAGCTCTGTGCCTTAACCACTCAGCTACGGCGCAGGACTAAAATAATTAAATACATTAAGGTAGAATTTTTATCACTCACCTCATATTGTTCTTCTTATTTGACTATAAACTAGTTTTGGAAGAGCTCTTCAAGACGACAGAACAATGGTCGTGACGATACTGAGGATGGAACAGAAACTATGTTCCGAAACTAGTTTATAGTCAAATAAGAAGAACAATATGAGGTGAGTGATAAAAATTTTACCTTAATGAATATACCTCATAGTGAGAATTCCTAAAATAAGTAATTAAATACATATTTAATTAATGTTGGGAAGTAAACATTATGAGGTATAATCATTAAAAATCATCGGAGAACATATTGTTTAAATAACTCACCTCATAGGATTCATGCTTCCATGATATCGCGATTTCAAACATAATCATGTTCATCGTCAGCCATAACTCCGACTGTTGAAATTCTTCGGCCGTCAACTATTCTATTGTCGCCATCTTCAGTGTTCCTATCTATGGTTGAAGTTCATAAATTCAACCATAGATAGCAGCACTGAAGATGGCGACAATAGAATAGTTGACGGCCGAAGAATTTCAACAGTCGGAGTTATGGCTGACGATGAACATGATTATGTTTGAAATCGCGATATCATGGAAGCATGAATCCTATGAGGTGAGTTATTTAAACAATATGTTCTCCGATGATTTTTAATTAAATACATATTTAATTGCTTGGGATGTTGGGTTAAAGGTTTTAAGAATTACCTGTTCTCCTCTGGCAATTGGTTTAACTGCACGTAACACACAAATATCTCCTCTATGGGTCATTCGAGTAACATTAGGATCACAAGAATGATTCACTAAGCTTAACACAGCATGAACTGCACATCCAATTAACACTGGTTTCTTTTTGAATGATCCAGTTTCCCAATCATTTTCTGAAGAATATAGTATTTCTTCAACACCGTGACTATTGGCGAGTAGACTACAAATGTGTCGTAACAGAAGTCCACCAACTTCGTACTTGTACTCGTTGACATCGATATCAGAAAAGAAATCTGTCATGGTTTCAAGACAGTGAAGAATACATGCTGCAGTAACAGAACATAAAAACAAGGTCTCTGAAGTCAGTTTCTCAGTGTGAGTTACCAGCCAATAAATAGGACTGTAATCTGATGAAGAATATACACCCTTATTATTAAACCCTTTCTTCATTTCTTCAACTTTTTCTTCAGCTGCCAAAGATTCTAACAAATTCTTAAGATCATTAGTTTTGCATGCTTTAATCATTATTTTCAATGCTAAATAACCCTTTTCACTTATTTCAAGTTTTTGTAAAGTGGGTAGTATGGAGCACCCAATATAATGGCTCTCATCCCAAGATGATGAGCGACACTCTTCTCTGCAGTACATAACCTGCAACAAAACACATGTTACATTGATATCCCTGAGATGTTATATTTTTACTGAGTACAAACATCAAAATTACCAAAGAAATAGAAGAAAATAAACAAATACCTTTTTTGGATCTTAAATCGGTTAGAAACGAAGAAAAAAGAAAAATTAAATTTAGGATTCATAGGAAAGAAACTCATAGGGAAAATTTTATTAAATCAACAGGGTTCAATCCAATTGGACATAAATTGGCAGCCTCCAGTAGTTTAACTCATAGACTAGGTAAACTTACCCTTAAACGAAGAAGATTTCAAACAGGAGAAAAAACACATAATCAAAGAAGCAAGAGAAAACGGGTTTGAGAAAAAATGGTACACAAAAGGATAGAAAATATAAGAAACAAAAATTGATCAATAAAAGTACTCTTCAAAAGGAAAAAACCACCTATGAAAAAATATAGGAAAATTCACATATCACAATAAATTCCAAAAGATATTTGAGAAAATTAAATTTGAAGAGAAAATTTTTTTTTTTTCGCCTAGACCGGGATATTTGAGAAGTTTAATATTAAATTAGCACTGAAAAATAACCACAGTTTAAATAAACTAATAAAAACTAACAAAGTGAAAAAAACTGATAAAAATAAAAAATCAGGAATATATCAAATTGAATGTACGGTTTGTGAATATATATATATATATGAAAAACAAAAAGAAACCTAAAAATTAAAACCAAAGAACACATAAGAAATATTAAAAATGGGGAAGTAGAAAAATCTGCAGTTGCTGCTTATGTTTGGTCTGAAAAACATAATATAAATTTGGACACTAAATTATTAAAACAATTAGAAAATACAAAAGAGCTGACTATTTGGGAAAAAATCTATATTCAGAAGAACAAAAACAGAGTTGTGAATTTTGAAGTACTGACGGAGCATGGCCTCGTTTGGAGGTTCTTTGGCCAACTGCAGGAGGGAGCTGACATCGATATCCAGAGATATAAATCCAACCAGTCCGGCCATGATGCTAAGGATGATTAGAAAAATAATCGAAACATGTTCAAGAACAAATCAATATTAATATTGAGGTAAGATTTCACAGACTCAAAATAATTTAATTAAAAGAACCTCGAAATATTACTTTCTAAAATAAAACACCAGTTATAGACCACAGCTACCACAGCCCGGAATCTATTAATATTATGATTACCTGCCATGAAAGCCTTCATTAATATTTTCATTTTTCACTTACTAACTCAGTAAGACAAAAACTATGGCGTTTTTAAGGGAAAATACAGATACGAACTAAAATTGTTATTAATAACAATATAATGGAACAAGTTAATAACTTTACTTATCTTGGCTGCAATCTTTCCTACGACACATGTGAAGATATAGACATAAAATTAGTCAAGTTTCAAAAACTTATAGGAACAATAAAAAGCATTCTTTTCCAAAAAGTACGCCCAGATACAATTCTAAAATTTTATAAAACAATGGCCCTTCGAACTCTACTTTATGGTTCTGAAACCTGGACTCTTACTACAGGTAAATTAAATAGGATAGTAGCTGCAGGAATGAAGTTATTAAGACCTTTAGCGGGTTATACGCTTTATGGCCGCTTGCGTAATGAAGCTCTCAACACACCAGCAATAACTGAAACCATTCAAAAATATCAAAATAATTGGCATCAACAGCTTCTTAGAATGCCAAACAATAGACTACCTCTGCAGCTATTGAACTACAGACCCACAGGGCGAAGAGACCCAGGAAGACCCAAGAAGAGATGGAGGGATCAATTTCTATCCTGAAGTGGAACAGGCCAATGGCCTAATCCATGCCTGCAATTGATGATGACTTACTAACTCACTGACACTATCGAACCCGAAGGTTCATGGCAACGAACTTGGAGATTTAATTTTGCTCATAAAATCAGCACCAGATGGCAGTTTGAAATATGGTGGTAACGGCATAATTACAACAGTTGGAGTTTGACTTAAGATGAAGCAAAATTACCTTTAAAACGAGTATCTTTGAAAACATGAATTTGGCTGTCGAAACTAATATCTAAAAAAATTGCATTAAGACAATACACAGTGTCCATAAAGTCTGTCCAACTTTACAACTTGCTATAAGATGAAAACTATAAAAGTTAGAGTTGTGTGGTTTATGACAAATGAAACACAAACTCTCAAAGTTTGTTCAATATCTTGCCATACATTATGCAGCATTTCTTGGGTGACGCTAGCAACATCATCAGTTATCCTTCTTCTTAAATGTTCAAATCAGGTACATGTGTTGCATATAAGTCTTTGACAAAATCAATAGGAATAAACTGTTGGAAATTTTAGCTGGCAACAATCTACCACAACAGCATATTTTAAATTTATACAATATCTATAAAACAAATTTGATTTCAGTTCAAATCAATAACACACAAACAGAATGGATCGAAATTAATAGGGGCGTAAGACAAGGATGTGGCCTCTCGCCCTTGCTCTTTATCATATACATGGATAGAATACTCCAAGATTGGCGACAGATGAGACACGGTACTATCCAAATTAATAGAAACCATAAAATGGACTCCTTGCTTTTTGCAGATGATTTGTAATTAATAGCTCCAATATAAACAGATTTACAGTATTCTATACACAATTTTAATATAATTGCAAAAAGGTACAATATGGAAATCAGTACAAAGAAAGCTAAAGTGATGGCCTTTTGTGGGAAGTACCCTATACCTAGCAAAATTGTTTTGGATGATGAAATTTTAGAATGAGTAAATTAATTTAATTATCTGGGTTATAATTTAACATTTCAAGATGAAGCTGATATATCAAAGAAAATCATAAATTTTACAAAAACAACGGGCATAATTAACAGTATAATGAAACCATATTTAGTACAGAAGAACACAAGATTATGGCTTTATAAGGTTCTCGCAAGACCAGTATTAAGATATGGTAGTGAAGCATGGACGATACGAAGAAGAGATGAAAACCAAATAACAGCAAATGAGATGCGATTTATGCACCGTACAGCAAAGTGGGACCATAAAAGAAATGAGGAAATTATGGAAGAGTTGGATGTAGAACCCATTCTTCACCATATACAAAACTACCAGAACAACCAGAAAGCCCATCTTTAACGAATGCCGTCTCATAGAATTCCAAAAGCCATACTTCGCTACTGCCCCCAAGGCAAAAGATCGCTGGGTCTTCCAAAAAAGCACTGGAAGGAAAATTCCTCTTTGAAACCGTAACAGCCCACATGGCCTAGATGATGATGTGTTGCATATACCCTGTCCTTTATATAACCCCAAAGAAAAAATCCAGGGGTGAATGTCTGTAAATATAGATACTTGTTATGATAGTAATAATAATAATAATAATAAAACAGCTACTTACAAGTGAACAAAAGCAGCAGGGGAGTAGAGCTTCACAAGGACGCAAGCAATTGTAACAATGTGTCTCAAAGTATTTGGGATCAAGTTCAGAGGCAAATGGTTTTTCAACTGCCAACACATCTCCTGCAAAAAAAAAAACATAAATGCAATCCAAACACATCGGTTTTTATATAATAATAATTTTATTGCAGCCAAATAGCCAGGATTAAAATAGATACATTTTAAATTTACATATTTGCATATTCACACATTGTTTTTGTTCTTTTTGTGCATAGCTCAATGTGATATCGGTCACACGATTTCTCGCATAGCGTACATTTACAGTCTATATTTGCTTCATGAAATTTTGTGTTGGTGCATATCAGGTGGTGGAATCCATGGACTACCAACCTAGTGATGACGTGTCTCATTTCAAAATTTTCTTTTGTCCACGCACGGTCCACCATTGCCCCGGTGCTGTAGAATTCTGGATGTATTTCTTCTCTTTTTCTGTTCAATGTTGCTAGCAGCTGCTCAGATGCGCTGGTGCTGGGTAAGAGTATGCTTGTTCTGAGGTCGTCGATGAGGAAAGTTTCCTTCGCCAGTAGGTATGCGAGTCTTGAATGTGTTACTTTTGACACTCCTAATACTGCCTTTATATATCTCGCTTTCACCCTTTCTAGAGAGGAAAGATTCTTCATTGTTAAATGTGTCCATATGAGTTCTATGCCGTATGTCAGTATTGGTAGAATTTTTGCTCTAAATAATAGCATTGCAGTCTCTAAGGTGAGGGATCTAATGTTTCTTATTTCGTGCATTGCCATTATTGCCTGGGTTGTCTTTTCTGTGATATGTTTTGTGAAGCATTTTGCGCTTGTTTGTAGCGTGATGCCTAGGTATTTGAAGTCTGGTACTATTTTCAGTTTTGTTTCCCTTATGTATATCTCTTCATTTATGGCGGCTCTTCCTCCGTTTCTGAAGATCATTGTGTCCGTTTTTGATATATTAATGTCCAGCTTGTTCTTGGAGCACCATTTTTCCACTTTGTTTATTGTTTCCTGAATGTTGTTATGTCTGGAACCGATTACGATGTCGTCCGCATATGTGCACGAGAAGATACCATCTTTTTGGGTGATTCTAAGGATTTCTTCGGTTGCTAGTATAAACAATAAGGGGCTAAGTGGATCGCCCTGCAGTACTCCATTTGTTTGAATGATCGGTTTTGACATGACGATGTTATCTGAGACATATATTTCATTCCAGCTCAGCAGTATATTGATGAGGTTCGTCCATATGTTGTTTCCTAGTGTCTCCTTTAGTTTTTCTATCACTAGTTGTCTGTCTAGTAGATCGAAGGCCTTCGTGAAATCTATGAAGACGGTATAAAATTTCTCTCTGTCTTCTAGTGCTTCCCAAATATGTTTCAACAAGAGTTCGATTGCGTTTAGATTTGACTTTCCTTTTCTGAACCCGAATTGATTTTCTGGTAGATGCTCATCTATTTCCTCCCTTATTCGTCCTGTTATTAATTTGGTGAAAATTTTGAAGGGACAATTTTCCAGAGCGATACCTCTATATTTGTTGGGGTCTTTCGGGTTTCCTTTCCCTTTATATAATACCTTGACAATTGATTTTCTCCATTGTTCAGGTATGGAGGCTGTTTGTATGCATTTGTTGTATAATTTTGTCCAAACCTGGTCCAACAGATGTGCCGTGTCTTTTATGTATTCATTGTATATTCCATCTGGGCCCGCTGCTTTCTTGTTTTGGGAGTTACATATTGCATATCCAACTTCTTCTGTGGTCAGGGGTATCCAGTTTGTGGGTATTGGTGTTAAAATTTCTTGAGGGTTCCTTTTGCCGCAGATTGGCCCCTCTTTATTGAGTATGTTGTTGAAATGCGACTCCCATATTTCCATGTCAATGTAGTGTGTTTGCGCTTGTTTCTTTGGACGGAGTGCTAAATGTGGGTCTTTCTTGGCCTCCTCCGCTAGCATCTTGCCCTCTTCCTCCAAGAAGGCGCTTTTCTTTTCTTTTATTATTCTCTTGTAGTGTTTCCTCTTCTCGGCGTATGTGAGTAGAAGAGCGTGGTTCTCGGTATTTGTTTTCAGTTGTTGTAAAGTATCTAAGGTATCTCTTCTTAGTCTGTAGCATTCATTATCGAACCAGGGTTTTGCTCTTCTTTTGATTCGGTGATTCGTGGCTTGTCTTAGTATTTCGCCTAACATTTGAGTAGCTTCCTCCAGTCGCTCATTTTCTATTAACGTTTCTATTTGCGTTTTTGTCTCTATCTTAGCTTCTACTTTTCCTATGTCTATCTTCCTTGATAGGTGTTATGTTGTCTCTTCCTGTGTCTTTTCCCATTTACCTTGAATATTTATTTCTAGTGGTATATGTTTCCTTAATGCCGAGTGGTTTGCATTCCATAATGTGGTTATATTTCCTGTTATAGTACCTTTTGTGAGTGCGATATCTATTGCACTCTTGCCATTGTGAGAGATGTATGTAGGTATCTTAGGGTTGTTTAATAATGTGAATCCTTCCTCTTGTAGTTTTTCCAATACCAACTTTGTTTTATAGTTTTGGGAGTCTAGTCTGCAGTTTAGATCTCCCGCGATGATTATTGGTTTGTCCTGCTTGTACTGGATGATGGTTTGGCCTAGTTCATCCATTATGTCAATAGCTGTCATGTTCGGTTTGAAATATGCTGCTCTTATCACTAGGTAGTCCGTTTTGAGTAGTAGGGTGTTTTCCTGTTGTTTTGTTGCTATAATGGGTCTCAGATGTGGTTTTAGTAAGATAGTTATCCCTCCAGATGGTCTGCCTTTTTCGCCTTGTCTAGCCATAAGGTGTGTTGCATAGAAATTTGGGTGTTGCCAGTTCTCTGTTAGAAAGGTTTCGGTCAGGATTGCTATGTAATACTCTTTTAGAAAATTTTCCGGGCTCATGGTCATTGCACTTTTTATTCCTTCTATGTTCCATAATAGATTTTTAAATTTCCTAGTGCGTCTTTTATGTTTTGGCTGCTTCTTTTTATGAGTTTATTTTGCTCGTTATTCGAGGCCGTAACCTTCATATACCCTTTGGGGGGCGAAAGGCGCGAAATTTGAATCGCCTGACGACTATTCCTGTTGGCCAGAAATCCTCTTCATTAACCCTGGTGGGAGTCAATGACCAATCACATTTCAATGAACTTTGATTTACAACCAATCACAGTTGTTTTTCACCTCAATTTTATCAATTTCTTCTTCTTCTTCTTCTTCCTTTCAAGTATTAGGCCAAGGCCTGTTACGATCCTATAGAAAATTTTCCCTTATGGGAAATTCTCATATAAGATTTCATTTACAATGGAGGAAAATCAAGTTATGCAAATATCAATTTAACACCTTAAAATCAAGCTCCTCCTTTTTAACATTCTGAATAGGTCAGATCATTATTTTGCAGCGACTGACTCTCTAAAAGTACGTTGAATATAACAATATATGTATTAAGATGTAAGAATCCTACAATGCAAGTGGCTCCCAGATTGTATACATAGTGAATGAATGTAACCACATTCTGCTTGCCAGATATAATAGAGACCCATTTGTATTTATGTTCCAGAAAAATAAAATTGACATATTTACATCATAGGCCACCAGAAATTAATTGATAACCTATAATGTTGGTTATAAACAGTTTGATGTGTTTCATTTTTTCTCCATTAGGGTGCATTCTTACAATATTGCAATCCTTTGGCAATATATGATCTGGTTGCAGTGATGAACAAAAGAAACATAATAAATGTTTCTAATTTGTTTTCAAACATTGCCATTTTCATTAAATATATAAATATTTTAAATTAAATATATTTAAATAATAATTTGTGAGTAAACAGCTTAATTTTATTCATTAAATAGTCCTAACAAATGTTACTCTTGATTTCCAAATTCTCTAGATAAATTGGAAATCACTCGTGGCATTACTTATGATAAACACATTGATAGTAATATAATGTATGGTTAAAAACTACAAAATAGTTACCTTGTAGGTCCGTCTCCTCAACTTAAGTTATTTTAAAACTCTGTAGGCCTTTCGGGACTAGTCCCATCATCAGCAGAATGCATTAGGTCCGTACTTGTTGACCTTTGTTGAAGCACTGACTTGGTTGTGAGAATTTTGTACAGAGGATTGTGTGCTTTAGGTGTGTATTCATTGAGAGTGAGGTTGTTGTTGATTTCTCTTAGGATTGCGATTTCCTCCAGTATATTTATCCTCGTTGGAATGTTTTCTCTATGTACTATTGTGAGGGTGTTATCGATGTTATGCATATGGTGTCCAGCTTGAATTACATGTTTTGCATAACTTGATTTTCCTCCATTGTAAATGAAATCTCTGAAATATCCCTTGAATTTAACGTTGAAGCTTCTGTTACTTTTCCCAATGTAGAATTTATTGCAGTCTGTACATGTTAACTTGTAGATGCCTTTATTGTTGAATTCATCTATTTCTTCGATGTTGTTGTTTATTAAATTGTTTAATTTATTATCAGTTCTGTAGGATATATTAATATTCTTATCGAGCTTTTTAGTGTGTTGGCCAATTTTAATGTTTCTTTACCAGAGTACGTGAGAGTTATCCATTTCTTGTTATTTTTATTGGATTCTTTTTCAAGTTTGGTTATGTTGGTATGTTGTTTTTTTCTTTTTTGTTTATTTAGGATTTTATTTATTATTTGTTGTTGTAGCCGTTAATTTTTGCCATGTGTTTGATATAATGAATTTTACTAAAACACATTGATACTTTTACACTAAAATCTCCCAAGACAATTTTCATCTGAAATCCTATCAAACTTGCATAAAATTCATTTGTGAACTTGTCATCCTTATCTTCTATGGGACCTTGTACATTTACGATTACAAAATCATGTTTTTTATCCTTTAGAATTATGTGTTAAAGCAGGATTTTAATATCATAATAAATATGAAAATTAAAGAAAATAATTTTATACTTTAAAATTCTTTTAATATTTAAATATAACTTAAATAAGAAAAACATCTAAATAATTCATTGTTATTCATTGTTGAATAAAAATGTCTCAGTAACAATTAAAGAAATTGTATTACATAACAGTCTTTCTAAATAATGCTTTTAAAAATTGTTTTAAGTCATTGTTGTCAGTATTATAAAGCTTTCTGTCTTCTTCTTCTTCTACTACAAGGTTTAGGCTATGCAGCCTGTTCCAGCGAAGTTAAAAGTGGAGTCCATCTTCTACGTGGTCGGCCAACATCTCTTGTTCCTCTGGGATTATACAGGAAGGTTCTTTTTGGTATTCTTTCGTTGTTCATTCTCATTAAGTGTTCTGTCCATTTCTTATTATTTTCGCTGATTTTATCTTCAATTTTATATATATTTAATTCTTCTCGTATAGTTTCATTCCTTATTCTATCCGCTCTTGTGCATCCTTTCACATTACGTAAAATCAGCATTTCCGCAGTCTGTATCCTGCTTTTATCCCGTGATTTCATTATCCAATTTTCACTTCCATACAACAACAAAGGAACAGCCATTGTTTTATATAATTTAAGTTTCGTATCTTTCCTTGTTTTCCGACCTAAGGTTCTTTTTATGGTTCCACAAATAGCCTGGAATTTATTTACTTTATTTTCTATATCTTCATTTTCTCTGTAAGTTATATCACATCCTAAATATTGGAAATGTGATATTTGTTCTATTATTTTGCTATCCAGAACAATTTTTGATCTAATTCCATATTCTTTATCATTGTCCTTTTCTTGCCTGGTCCATCATCAGTGTTTCCGTCCGGCTTTCTCCTTCGCTTTTTAGTAATAGAAAATTCATCTGGCCGCCTTACAAAGGCTGCGCAGATATAGTTGGGTGTTATAACTGTAATAAGAACACCTGCTTAACTTCATATTTTTAAATGAAAGTAAACTAAACTCTGATTGGATGTTAAAACAATTAACTTTTTGATTTAACAAATCAAATTTAAACCTTATATTTAAAATAACTATTAACCAATAGAATTTAAAATATAACATCATGTGATGTAATAATGTTCTTTAAAATTATAAAAGAATTATACTAGTCATTCTGTATATAACTTTCCACAAAGATAGAAGCAAGAAGAGTTCTCAAGATAAGATGTAATGTTTAATACAAAGAATAATTGATTCCAGAAAAGAAAAGAATTTATTTTAATTGATAGTGAAGAATAATACCACTTAAATTTACTTAATCTGCTGGGAACCTACAAAGTGAATAAATTTATAACTATTTCTACAAGAAACAGTTTTCAGTGATTTTAAAGTGTTTTCCTATCCAGTGTACCAACTTCCGACCTTGAGAAGAGATTCCAGTTCTACCGAAAATAAAACCCAACCTGAACCCGTAATTCTTTTTGGGACACCAATCCTCCTTCAAAATGTTACTACAACATCAGGCATGAAGAGAATTACTGCGTCAAAATGTCACCACAACATGGGAAAAGAATTACTTCTTCAGTGTGATATCCTATCATTGACACACTTGGTATCTCTCAAAACTAAGAGGATCCTCCTTTGGACCAAAGAACCTATCTTGCTGCATTCCCACAGTATAATATAAACGTTGCTAATTCCTGGCCATCTATATTTCTGTAAAGCGGCTATATCCAAGGGAGATTTATCTAATTCCCGTGTTAATAATTTTTAGTGCCTCAGTATTGTACAGTGAGTTTCACTCGACTTTAAGCCACTAGTGAGGACACTGTTAGTTGAACGCATCACTATTCCTAATATTGGATGCAGAATAAGTGAAACTAACATTCCTTGTTCCCAGGGACATGTCCCTACATTTGAGTCTTTGAAATGGATTTCCCGAGGTAGTCTCTGCCTCGAGATCTGAATGGGTAGTATTGTACCTCTAGAAAAGTGTACCCAAGTGGAACCCATTTGTGCATTTTTTGATAGTTGTATTTTTATGGTGAAAGATCGTTGCTATTTTAACCAAGGTACTTTTTTCATGGCCGCGGTGGACTAGTGGTTATGCTCCTTGCCTCTGGTCCCGAGGGTCATAGGTTCAAACCCGGCCGGGGACGATGTATTTTTTTAGGATGGAAACATCCAAGGAGCAAGTCCTCCGGGATGGGCTTTAAGCCGTGCATCCCAAGTCTGAAGATTTTCAGGCTCGTAAAAAATCCTTATGCCTGAATGAAAAAGCCTCTAAGCAAATTTTACTGAATTTTCCCATCCTAGTACTACCTTGGTTTCCTAGATGTCAGTATGAGGCGGAACGCTGACCTCTCAAAATGACATCTATACGAAAACAAGTGTAACTCTAATTTAGTTTGGTTCAAATTCTTGCCTGTAGGGGGAGAGTGCCTAAATCTCTGTTAAGGGAAACATGGGCTTACAAGAAGACTTTTTTCATCTGGCTTATCACCTTTGGCCTGTCTGTCATCAGCATAAATGCTACTACATTTAAGCATGAAAACCAATACATCATGACAATGTACCAAGAAGGGACTAAATACATTCAGCCTAGGAAAATGATTTTATTGTCAAATTCTGAACCAACCTAAAGACATAAAAATTATTGGTCGACCAAGGAGAGATCAAACTTAGAAACTGCAGAGTCAAAAAGGCCTAATATTTACAAGCATAATGGTGATGATGGACTTTGTAATTTTTAAAAATATAAATTAAGGGGTATATTTAATTAAATCAACATAATTTTATTGAAAATGTTATGTGATACTCACCCACTTTTATGTCTCTTGTTGCTGACATGTAACGTCCCATTTCCGGTGAATATCTAATTTCCACACAGTCAGAAGCACATGGAAATTTACTGTTCTTCCTGTAACTACACTTTGGAAGTTGTGGTTCTTCATTTTTGGGAAGATTTGTAAAAACTTTGGCACTTTGGTAACTTTTTAAGAGATTCTCAAGCTCTCCTTTTATTTTTTGCCTTTTGTCTTCAGTAAGTTCTGCTGAAGAAAGTGCTTTCAGAGCATTCTGAAAAGAAATGTTATCATAAAAATGAAATTATATAACCAAATGTGTATATATATATAAACTGCTAAATTAATGTTTGTTACTTATATCAGGTGTATTATCTGTCACTTCATTGTACAGATGGTTTTTAGAAAATCTGTGTTTCTTAACTTTTATGGATTAGGCCTAGATGTTTCAAATCTGTCAGCTCAGTCTATCACAATAATTGTCACTCCCAAGCAAAACAACAATAAATAATAGTTTTAAAAAACTAAAACAACACGCTTTATTAGAAAACCAAACTAAAAAATAAATAATAGTTTTAAAAAACTAAAACAATACACTTTATTAGAAAATTGAACTAAAAAATGAAAAATAATTTTAATTCCCAACACGCTTGAAGATTAATGATCTTGAAATGAATGCAAAAAATAGGAACATTAGAGAATTATATCAGGGAATTAGGATAGAGAAGAAGGGGTTTCAGGCTAGAACAAACATAATTCGGAATGAAAATGGGGATATTATTGCAGATTCTAGGAGTATATTAAATAGATGGAAAGGTTACTTTAATCAGCTATTAAATGTACATACAGAACAGGACATTGAAGAGGATAAGTTACAGACAGCAGAAATGCTAGTCGCAGAGCCAAGTGCATTAGAGGTTGAAATGGCGATTGAAAAATTGAAGATGTATAAAGCATCAGGTTCAGATGAGATCCCAGCAGAACTGATAAAATCAGGGGGAGAAAAATTGATGGACAAGATACGCTGGTTGCTTAGTATGATTTGGGAAAAAGAAGCTCTTCCAGATGAATGGAAGGAATCAATTATCTTACCAATTTATATGAAAGGAGATAAAACTGATTGCAACAACTATAGGGGCATCTCATTACTTTCAACTTCGTACAAAATTCTAACAAATATATTAGTAAGCAGATTTACTCCCTATATTGATGACATTCTAGGAGATCATCAATGTGCAAATAGAAGAAACAGGTCTACAACAGATCAGATTTTTAGTATAAGACAGATTTTAGAAAAGAAATGGGAATATAATGGTACTGTACATCAACTATATGTAGACTTCAAAAAAGCATATGATTCAATTAAGAGGGAGAAGTTATATAGTATCTTGCTGGAGTTCGGAATTCCTAAAAAGTTAGTTAGACTTATACGAATGTGTCTAAATGGCTCAATGAGTAGGGTGCGTGTAGGCAAACAGTTTTCAGAAACTTTTGAAATCCAGAATGGGTTGAAGCAAGGAGATGCACTATCTCCTCTACTATTTAATTTTGTACTAGAGCATGCCATTAAATCTTTAGAGAATGAGGAAGGCCTACAACTGAATGGTATTAATAAGCTGTTAGTTTATGCTGATGATGTAGTACTACTGGCCGATAGCGAGGAGATACTAAAGGCCAACACGCACACACTATTGAGTAACACTAAGAAATTAGGACTGGAAGTAAATATCAGTAAAACTAAATATATGGTCACACGTAGAAATACATTATATAATGGAAATGGACAGCTAATGACAAATGAGGGAAATTTTGAGGAAGTGGCTGAATTCAGGTACCTAGGAGCAATAATCACAAATAGGAATGAGATGCACAAAGAAATTATACATAGGCTCAATTCTGGAAATGCATGCTATTATGCATTGCAGAGACTTTTGACGTCCCAACTCCTTTCAAAAAATGTTAAGCTGAAAATATATAAAAACTATTATTCTACCAGTTATATTATATGGGTGCGAAACATGGACTCTTACTTAAGGGAGGAAAGGAGATTACGAGTATTTGAGAATAAAGTTCTTAGGAAAATTTTTGGACCAAAGAGAGATGAACAGACAGGTGAATGGAGAAGACTACATAACAATGAACTACATGGTCTTTATAGGAGGCCAGATATAATAAGAACAGTTAAGTCCCGTAGACTGCGATGGGCAGGACATGTTGCGCGTATGGGGAATGAAAGACGTGCATGGAAACTTCTTGTAGGAAAGCCAGAAGGAAAACGCCCAGTTGGTAGGCCAAGAATGAGGTGGGAGAACAACATTAAGTATGATTTGAGGGAAGTAGATTATACAGGGAATGATTGGAAAGCATTAGCTCAGGACAGGGATGTATGGAGAGCTTATGTCCGCGCGGCCATGAACCTTCGGGTTCGATAGTGCCAGTGAGTAAGTAAGTAAGTAACACGCTTGGCATAAAATTAATGTGGCGAACAAAAAAAATAATCTCCAAAACATTTAGAATAAAACTAGAGTTATCTACAAAAAATAATAATTTTACCATCAAAAGCGTGGGGTGCTTTTTATGGTTTTTACATTTTCTTCTTAGAGACTTTACTTTTACCAATATCTTTATATTATCAAATATATTAATTGATATAGAGCACCCCACGCTTTTGATGGTAAAATTATTTTTTTTGCAGATAACTCTAGTTTTATTCTAAATGTGTTGGAGATTATTTTTTTGTTGATCACTTTAATTTTATCCCAAGCGTGTTGGAAATTAAAATTATTTTTCATTTTTTAGTTCGATTTTCTAATAAAGCGTATTGTTTTAGTTTTTAAAAGTACTATTTATTTTTTAGTTTGGTTTTCTAATAAAGCGTGTTGTTTTAGTTTTTTAAACTATTATTTATTTTTTAGTATAAGATAAAAAGTAAATATCTTTAAATTCGATACTATTGCAGTATGAGCTAAAAGTAATACTCTACTATAAAAAATCCTCCGGGCCGGATTTGAACCAGCGACCTATAGATTACTGAAATTATATACCACTACAGTCCACCGCTCTACCAACTCAGCTCTTACAACGATTGTGTAAGAAGTTGATAAGTCCGCAACCTATTATACCAGTTTTTATTATTTTGATTTTCTGCTCATTCTGGCCAGGATTTTAGAAACATTTATGAAATTATTGTATTGTCATTGGTCCTTTACAAGTATACAAAGTTTCAAGTCGAACCAATGATTTTAAGTGGATGAAAATCGTGTTGAAAGATTATGTTACATAATTACACTGATAATTTTTTTGATTTTCTGATGATTCTGGCCAGGATTTTAGAAAAAAAAAATGAAATTATTGTATTGTCGTTGGTCCTTCACAAGTATACAAAGTTTCAAGTTAATCCAATGATTTTAAGTGGGTGAAAATCGCTTTGAAAAATTCCGTTACATAATTACACAGACACTATTTTTGATTTTCTGATGATTCTGGTCATGATTTTAGAAAAAAAATTGTGAAATTTTGTATTGTCATTGGTCCTTTACAAATATACAAAGTTTCAAGTCGATCCAATGATTTTAAGTGGGTGAAAATCGCATTAAAAGATTCTGTCACGTAGATAGATACAGCTGAAGCTAATATAAAGCGTGTAAAAAAGCAAAATAATTAATTATTTACATGATAACCACATATCGTCAGATTTTCATGTAGTGACCTGTTTAAAAGTCATGAATAAGACACAGTGGCGTGCAGTGGTCAGAGCAACTACCCCAGCTGTATGAAGAAAATGCGACTTATAGTTTATAAACCAAATTATTCAGTTTATAAATAGTACAAACCTTTATTAATGTATCATATTTGAAGATAAAAATTATACGCTCAGACCAGCGCTTGAACCCGGGTACATTTGGTTTTTTCTAGACCAAGTGCTCTACCAACTGAGCCATCGGACCAAATTCCGTTGTAAATGCAAATTTTCCTTTATATACATTGTAATTTCCGTGCACCGAATGTTATGAAACCTTTGCTTCTATCTTTGCAAATGGTGGTTTCTTTATTAAGAAGACGTTATATGGGAATTTTACATTACATTATAAAGCCAGTACGGCTTCTTTTGATGTTTTTATTATTCATTTCATACATCTCAATGGTGAATAAATCATATTTGAAGAGAAAATTTATTAATGTAAATGTGTTTCTATTAATCTTCCATAACAATACAACAGTCCACCGCTGTGGTCTCGAGGTAGCGTGCTGCCTTGTCACGCAGCGGGTCCGGGTTCAATCCCCAGTCAGGGCAGTTTTTCTGGGTGAGGTTTTCTTTGGGGTTTTTCCTCACCTGTAAGACAAATGTCAGGAAAACTTTAAGGCCCAAATGGTCCCGGAAATCATATGGCCATCATCATCATCCTTATCATTATCATCTCATCATCATCATCCTTCACCGGTGAGGAAAGCAACGGGAAGCTACCACACCTACAATTCCCTAGTAAAGCTGCAAGCATAGCATGAAAGTGAAGGACCTGCCCTCGGGCAGAATTACTATGGATGGATGAAACAGTACAACTTATAAAAATGAACATTTTAAAATTCATACTCATGCGTGCACAATTCAGTATAATATAAGCAACATATGCAGTGATACTAAACAAATCCATGTAATTAATATTTAATTTTAGGAAGTTTTATATTTTGAGGTTATTTTACTTATATTATTTTTAGTCTGATCATCTTACCTCAATATTAATGTTGATTTGTCCTTGAACATGTTTCAAAACAATTCTGTTTTATCGTCAGCTTGTCCAGACTGGTTTTATTTATGTTGCACAACCTGGATGTCGATGTCAGCTCCATCCTGTGGTTGGCCAAAGAACCTCCAAACAAGGTCACGCTCCATCGGTATATCAAAATTCATAACTCTGTTTTTGTTCTTCTGAATATAAAATTTTCCCAAATGTATTTTCTAACTGTTTTAATAATTTAGTGTCTCAATTTATATTATGTTTTTCAGACCGAACATGAGCAGCAACTGCAGATTTTTCTATTTCCCCATTTTTTAATATTTCTTATGTGTTCTTTGGTTCTAATTTTTAGGTTTCTTTTTGTTTTTCCTATATATATCTTTTCACAACCCATGCATTCAATTTGATATATTCCTGACTTTTATTTTTATCAATTTTTTTCATTTTTGCCATAATAATAAAATACTGTAAAAAAACCGATAAAGGTATACATATTAACTTGTTTATTATATCAGAAATTAGGAAATAAATAACCGCATTGAAATACAATTTAGTCTTTCTCAAAGGACCTTTTAAATATAAAAAAGTGAGTAAAAATCTATAATGTTTTATATCCTGGATCAAAACCATGTCACAAGATTCCAGGATGTAAAGTCATATCAACATTATTTAGTCAGAAAGATCAGAGATGACCACATTAGATAAGGGTGAATTTGAGCTGCAAGAAGTGAAAGTGGAACACAGTTTTCCATTTTGACATAGATGAAGGTTTTGAACTAGATCATGTGAAAGTTGTAAGTGAAAACCGATGAAAAAACCCCACATTTATTGAAGGGAAAAGCTAACTTTCCACCCAAGTTTCCCCCGATTAGAAACTTAAAATTTATGATATAAATATTCGCGATTTTTCTAACGAATTTAGAACAGAGTGGGGGACCGAAGGGTTCGGTTCCCCCTGGGGGACGAGAGCAGCCTCTACATGGGTAAGATAACTTTTTATTATCATTCTTTTAAATGGTCATTTTTCATACATAAATTTAAATAAAGGACCAAATGGTCCAAAGAACTTAGAATAATGACCAAAGTTGTTTCTTTTAAATGATTGTTTTCGCTCTCTGAATTTTATCAGTTTTAGTCTTTTTTTCAATATGGCGATTTTAGCTGGTTTTTGATAAGTTGTTTTTATATGTTTTGGTTTTAATATGTCTTTATGTTTTATTTTACTTAAATATATTATTGTAATATTTGTTTTTAACATGTTTAAATGTGGAATTCATCCTCCAAAACCAAGGCCAACCGCTCGGGCCAAAGACCACTTAAACTATAGAGATCTTTTACGCTACGTTACGGCTGGGCTTACCTGTCCACCATAACAAACCTTCTGTATACTTATTTGAGTTGTGATGTTAACTAAATCCATCTAGCTGGTATTCAGTAAAAAATCATACTCTTCAAGTATGTTTATCTTTGCTGGATTATTTTCTCTGTGTATTACTGTTAGGGTGTTTTCAATATTTAACACGCGATGTCCTTCATGGATAACGTGTTTTGCATAGATTGATTTTCCTTCTGCGTGAATAAAGTCTCGAAAATGTTCTTATTCACGCAGAAGGAAAATGAAGCTATGCAAAACACGTTATCCGTGAAGGACATCACATGTTAAATATTGAAAACACCCTAACAGTAATGCACAAAGAAAATATTCCAGCGAAGATAAACATACTCGAATAGATGGAAATCATGAAAGCAGCTCACAACAACGGAAACGAACCCAATACATGTAACCCTCTCTACCAGATCTTCAGTGAAATACCAGTTTTGAATCCTGCTGATGATGGGACAAGTCCCGAAAGCACTACAGTTAAATAACTAATAAAGTTGAGGAGACGGACATTTCAGGTGAATTTTCAATAATTTTATAATTTAATTTTGAATAATACCTCAACGGAACATCATGAATCTTATAAAAAGTTGGATAAGTATCCAACTCATTTGTAAAACCATTTTCAATAATTGTTGTGATATTAATAACTAAAAAAACACATTCTGATACTGTAGTTATGCTTAATCCAATAATTACTAATAAATTCTTAGTTTTTAATAATACTTACATTTATACTGCTTGTAGCATCTTTGTTTTTTCCCAAGTGCTGCAGACACTTCCCTTGTCGTTCAAATAATTTATATACCAGTTTATTAGGGTAATTGTACTTCAGAGCTTGTGAAATATCTTGTAGGCACAAGTTACATTTTCCCAAACGAAACAATACTGCAGATCTGTTTGCAAATGCTATTGCCAAAGCATCATTTGCATTTTCAGTTGTTGGAAAAGGGGCTGCAGCGATGCTCTTTGTATATAATAGAATTGCTCGTTTATTATCTTTTTTGACAAATGCTTTGTTTCCAGAATTCCTTAGTTCAACAGATTTTTCCAGAGATTTAACCTTCATTTCCATCTCATCTGGCAATAAATTGTATCGTTTAAGAACATCTGTTGCATATTTCACACGTTCCCAATTTTTCGTTAGTTTCTTAAATTCATTATTTAACCTCAGATAAACACCATTCTCTATCAAGCTTATAGTGACATTATAAAGTGGTATATCACATTTATTAGTCGGATCCATGTTTTGGTCTTATTTCTGCAACTCGTTTTCACTTTCTTGTGTTAAAATCAGTTTCCACACCAAACACACTCTAGTAAATTAATAATTTTATTTATATGTAAGTAACTACGCAAATTTCTTGTAAGGTAATAAAAATTATGCGTCGCAATCTCTAACATAAAGCAAGTGGAGAAGGTATTCGGGGAAGTCCCTTCTCTTATTTGCTGATGTGTCGTTCTGTAACATAGAACCTTGAAATCTAGTCAAGAAGCCAACTAAAACACGTGATCCTAGTGCGGTAAAGCATATAATTAATATATTTGGGCGCTTTACTTATTTTTTGATACATTCATGCAAGTTTAATATAAAGAGAGTAGTCACAAATACAACTTTCAAATTACGGGAAGTAATAAAGTATCTGATTTGGCAACACTGCTCTTCAGAGACCAGCGTTATATTTACTTGATAAATTATTGGAGAAACGTTTTAAATGTTAAGTTTTTTTTTTTTTTTTCAAATCATGAAGTCTATTTATAGATTGCTAGGATTATATATTTACGTTTAATTTGAAAATTTTATCATAACGATCAATGACAAATTGAAATGCAATCGAGAAGAGTGGCAACATTCGCACATCAGGTTCACCAACATTACGACTGTTATTTACAGACGATTTTAAATGGAGAATTATATCGTTAAATATCTACATGGGTAGTACATATTTTAAAACTGTAAAGGTGGTGAAAAATGCGGCCGGGTGGGAGATGACACTCTTTTTATCTAACCACTTTAAGAGTACCTAATTACAAGTAATATTAATAAAACACTATATTAAACGTATTTACATAAGAGATGTAATTATAACTTCATTATTTTACTCGTAAATATGAAAAAAGTAGAACTATTTCCTGTCATGACCACATAGGGTAGGGACTATGACCTGTCATGACCGCATAGGTTATAAGAGTCCTTATGCTGTGGTTTATCTACGACGCAACGCGCCAGCGCAAAAATTGCTCCCCATGTATTTAAATGGAAGTGGTTTATCTACAACGAAAATTGCTGGCACAAAAAAATTTGCGCTGACATGTAGCGTCGAGTTTTGGAATCTCTTGAATCCAGGACGCAATTTGCCAGCGCAAACAAAGAATATAGAAGATATTACCCGTACTCATTGGTGTAATTGCTAAAAACAAACTAAGATTTTATAACAAAATGTCGGAAATACAGTACTTGTTTTATAACTTTCCAATTTTAACGATGAAAGTTAGATGATTTTGTTGCAAATCATTGAGTTCTATACATGTTTTATACAATATGAGCATGAAGGAGTACAGAGATGTACAGAAAAAAGTTATTGTGGCTTGAACTTAGTCAAGAGATAAATAAAAGCTGTAAATATTGTATCTCGGGGGATATTATGGTTGTGCATAAATTTCGTCTTCTATTAAATTCAAAACCTGATAAAACTGCTCAGGCGAAAATCTGAAGTATTCTAAAATTTGGTATATTCATCAACCATATGTTTATTTAAGAACTAAAGAATCATTTATTCTATAATTTTTCATACAACATTCATTTGATGCTGTTGCTCTAGCTACTTTTTTGTCTTTACTAATATTTCGAACTATTTTAATCGTTTTGCAACGACACGTGAAACTTTTTTATGAAGAATTTTAATATGTTTATCTATGTACACAAATTATGACTTTTCCTCTCAATTTATTTTCAAAGTTCTTTATTAGAATTGAAGTTGGCATACGTGAACGCTCATAAAATTCAATCCACCAGATGGCAGGACATATGTGTGAATGACGAACATTTGCATTTAATTCCAAACCATATTTTAAGAAATAAATGTTCAATCACTTCATTTTGTTAGATTCCGATGGGTCAGTTTAGTGTACATCAGATTAGTTTATAGTTTACTAAATAGTATGTATGTAATTTATTTTATTAGGTTATGCAGGGACAGGTTTGTATACATTAGTTTTTGTAAACACATTTGGAAATTTATTATGAACGTTGGTCATTTTGATTTTCCATATACGTGGTGCCACCTGGCGACAATTCCATAAACATATGCGCTGTAGCGTATGCGCTCCATGCGAAACCAGCATCACGCCGAGCGAAACGCGAATTCGCGTCACGCTGCATAATAAACCGTAGCATTACTTCCAGAGATAACCCACTATTAGAGATGACCAGCGCCAATGTTATTCAGTGATGCCTAGACTCCAGAGACCTCAAGCGTTGGCAGAAAACACTAACCGATTACAACTTACTGTATTATCGGCAAAACAATTTGCGCCATCTATCGACAAAAGTATAACTAATCAGTGTTGACCCCGGTGGCTCAGTCGTCATTTTCGGCGTTTCTAATACCACATTTTAAATAATGCCTGGAATAATATTAATCAATCAGATTTTACAGCTCACCTCATATTATTGAAAAACTCAGAACTAGTTTCGAAAGGGAAACTTCTTTCGAAACTGGTCCTCTGTTTTACAAAAGTATGAGGCAAGCTGTAAAATTTGAGTAATTATTATTAAATAAAACCTCACAGTGTTATGAATATATCAATTCACAACTTCATCTCAATTTCCAAGACCCTCAACTTACTCTTTATTCAATACATGGAATATATTCCTAACATCAGAAAAACAGTTGATTAGTTTTAGAAAACTGGAAAAATATTTTATAATTCAATCAATTCTTTTAAAGTATTCATTTAAACTGTTTTTTTGTTCAAATTTTTTTTAGAAATAACATTATTTTTTGCATTACATTTTCTTAGAATTAAAGAAAGGATGACCCTGATTATCAAGGAAAGGTTCAAATAAAAATAAAGATATCATTTAATAATCATTTATTTATTTTAGACATATGAACAAAATAATAATAATAAACAATAAGAGAATTTAAGTAATTATGAAGAATTAATGCATTGAGATTTTTTAATTTGTTTCCCTACATATTTTACCAACAAAATTTGGTCCCTTACAAAAAAGGTAATTAAAAATTACAGGTATCTTACTGTTCTTAACATATGATAATCTCAATCAAACAATGCATTAAATCACAATAAACCATTCATTTCACTGTATTGGTGGTGAATTCAGTTATCAATGACCCCTTTCCAGATGGAGGTTAAGAGCAGCATTACTGGACATTTGCACATCTGAATAGAAAGAAAAAAAAAGTTATACAAAGTACGTACTGTAATGGATACTACATAGTTTTTGAATCTTTATAAACATACTACAGTTATATGAACATGAAAAAATACAGAAATCCTACGTATTATTTCAACAGAACAACCATAAAATAAGCTATAAAAGAACTGGTAGAAAATAAACATTCTCCTATATAAAAATATCAGTTCTTTTGCTGAAAAAAAAATTATAAAACAAGTACCGTACTTATAATTAAATATTCCTTCATAATTTTTTTAAAAGTTTTAATTAATGTAATATGTTTTCAGTCTCAAGTACACATTCTGGGGTTCAAGTTACAATATATATATAAATTCAATATATGGTTATCCTTCGATAGCAGACAGTTATCTATTATGGCTTACTATGTCTTACGTAACTTTACTCACTCTATTAACACCGTCTTTCAGAGGTTGACCAAGATATAGACAAGGTCTGAAGAACAAGTTAAGGAGAAGGTCTAGAAAAGGGTAATTCAATGGATGGAAATTATGGAAGAGTAGACATGGAATAACCAAAATAGATAGAGAATCTTATCCAAAACTTGATCCCAGAACAATGACAGATGGCTAGATCAAGAAGAATAATTCAATATAATTACGTCAAAGATATGGCATCAATGTACCTATCACTAAAAAAATAAGTTACTTAAAATCGTATTATTTCTAACATTATACAAAAGCATGTTTGCCCCCTAAAATTTCTGTATGCACTATATAGGCTAACAATCATACATAGGAAAGATTTTCCATTAGATCACGTAAGTGATGGAACAGTCGCATAAGGACCTTGTATTATGCACAGGAAAAATATTAAGAATTTTAACAAGCAATAGAAATTTTGGCTCCGAAATTTTTTATAAAAGTAGGAAATGTAAATAAAAACAAAACCATAACCTAATAATTCCGTAAAAGTAATTTGAGGAATTTTAAAAATTCCGTGACCTAATGGAAACATGAGCCAATTCATATATTTTAATGTATTTACGTATTAATAATACTTACTAGAAAATATTCTTTTAACAGAAAATTAATTCCTCATAATTAAACAAACAAAAATTGATGCACGATGCTCCTACATTTTAAAATACGCAGCCAACATAATAGAATAAAATATACAGTTTATTATGATATAAATATAAGTAACTAGGTATAAAAATTATTGAAAGCTAATATTACATGGAATAGTTTAAACAAACGTTTTATCAAGATAATGTTTCTACTTAAATTAAGAGTAGGTCAGCTCATTTCAAATAATAAAAAAAATATTTAATTCAGGGAGTCTGTTGGCTGCCCTGTCACTGTAGACGAATTTGCTTTTCGACATAGCGACTGAAGCGCCTCCAAGCGTTGGCAGAAAAAACTAGGCCTGGCATCACTCTCTTCCATTTGCGTTGGCCTGGGGTGATTACTTCTAATCAGCGATAAACTACCAATTATCAATTTTTTAACCAGCGATACCCCAAAAATGAGCACAATGTGTAAACCACAAATGAGCAAAAACTAATGAATTTAATTCATTTGCACGTTAGTGAGCTTTTCAGTTATTATTAAATGAGCGCAATGTGTACATTTATGCTACGGTTTATTATACAGCGTGTCGCGCACGACGTGACGTGAATTCGCGTTTCGCTCTGCGTGATGTTGGTTTCGCATGGAGCGCATACGCTACAGCGCTTATGTTTATGGAATTGTTGCCAGATGGCACCACATATATGGAAAATCAAAATGACCAACGTTCATAATATATTTCCAAATGTGTTTACAAAAACTAATGTATACAAACCTGTCCCTGCATATCCTAATAAAATAAATTACATACATACTATTTAGTAAACTATAAACAAATCTGATATACGCTAAACTGATCCATCGGAATCTAACAAAATGAAGTGATTGAACATTTATTTCTTCAAATATGGTTTGGAATTAAATGCAAATGTTGGTCATTCACAATATGTCCTGCCATCTGGTGGATTTAATTTTTATGAGCGTTCACGTATGCCAACTTCAATTCTAATAAAGAACTTTGAAAATAAATTGAGAGGAAAAGTCATAATTTGTGTACATAGATAAACATATTAAAATTCTTCATAAAAAAAAGTTTCACGTGTCGTTGCAAAACGATTAAAATAGTTCGAAATATTAGTAAAGACAAAAAAGTACCTAGAGCAACAGCATCATATGAATGTTGTATGGAAAATTATGGAATAAATTATTCTTTAGTTCTTAAATAAACATATGGTTGATGAATATACCAAATTTTAGAATATTTCAGATTTTCGCCTGAGCAGTTTTATCAGGTTTTGAATTTAATAGAAGACGAAATTTATGCACATCCATAATATCCCCGATATACAATATTTACCCCTCCATGGTATCTTTACCTTGTCGTGGTGGAGTGGCTTGCGTGCTTACTGCTTAAATGATCCTGAGAGCTATGCCGGCGGTAGCATTGCTGCCGATAGGGTTACCCATGCCGGACTGCTCGAAGGTGATAAGCCAGACGAAAAAAGTACCTTGGGCGAAAGAGTGACGATCTTTCACCGTAAAAAATACAACCGTCAAGAAATGCGGACATGGGTTCATCTGGGGTAAAATTTTCCGGAGGTCAAATAGTCCCCCAATCGGTTCTCCGGGCGGGGACTACTTCAGGGAACCCATGCCAAAGGCTCAAACACAGGGACATGTTCCTAGGAACATGGAATGTTAGGACTTTATACAATAGCGGGGCACTAGAGATATTAACGCGGGAATTAGATAAATCGCCCTTGGATATAGTCGCTTTACAGGAAGTTAGGTGGCCAGGAGAAGGTAGTCAGGAATCAGGAAGCTTTGCATTATACTATGGGGGTGCAGAAAGACCTGCATTTGGAACGGGTTTTTTAGTCAGAAGGAGGATCCTATCCGCTATCCGAGATATTAAGTTTGTTAGTGATAGGATATCATACATAATTCTAAAGGGTAAACGACATGATTTTATAATTGTAAATGTACATGCCCCCACAGAAGATAAAGATGACAAGATCAAGGATGAGTTCTATGAAGAATTAGAATGCTTATTTGATAGCCTTTCACGATATCATATGAAAATTGTCTTAGGAGATTTTAATGCAAAAGTGGGGCGGGGAAGATATATTCAAACCAACAATAGGCAAATTCAGTCTTCATGAAGATAGTAACGACAACGGGGTTAGATTAGTCACATTTGCCACATCAAAGAATCTCATTGTTAAGAGCACAACATTTCAGCATAAGGATATTCATAAATACACCTGGACGTCCCCAGATGGAGAAACTCGGAACCAGATAGATCATGTATTAGTGGATAAACGCTGGCACAGTAGCATCATTGATGTTAGATCAGTTAGAGGGACAGACTGCAATTCGGATCATCATCTGGTCAGAGTGAAAATCAGACAACGGCTATCGCTTATGAGAGGAACGAACGCTAAAGATGATTCTGTAAAATATGAATTAAAAAACTTGAAAAATGATGAAATGCGGCAAGAATACCAAATCAAAATTGCTAATAGATTTGAAGTACTGGAATCTTCAGATGACAATGTGGCAAACGAAGAAGAAACTGATATAAATAAAGAATGGGAGGCTATAAGAGATACTATTAAATTGTCAGCATCAGAAAGCATTGGTTGTTTAAAAAAGAGGCAAAACAAGAAATGGTTTGATGAGGAATGTGCCGACATTGTAAAGAAAAGAAAGCTAGCAAAAATGAAATGGTTACACGAGCCAAATGAGGTAAATTTAGAGCAATTGGGTAGTGTTAGACGGGAAACCACCAAGTTACTAAAGAGTAAAAAGAGGGAATATTTGAGAGAGAAGATTAATGATCTTGAAATGAATGCAAAAAATAGGAACATTAGAGAATTATATCAGGGAATTAGTATAGAGAAGAAAGGGTTTCAGGCTAGAACAAACATAATTCGGAATGAAAATGGGGATATGATTGCAGATTCCAGGAGTATATTAAATAGATGGAAAAGTTACTTTAATCAGCTATTAAATGTACATACAGAACAGGACATTGAGGAGGATAAGTTACAGACAGCAGAAATGCTAGTCGCAGAGCCAAGTGCATTAGAGGTTGAAATGGCGATTGAAAAATTGAAGATGTATAAAGCATCAGGTTCAGATGAGATCCCAGCAGAACTGATAAAATCAGGGGGAGAAAAATTGATGGACAAGATACGCTGGTTGCTTAGTATGATTTGGGAAAAAGAAGCTCTTCCAGATGAATGGAAGGAATCAATTATCGTACCAATTTATAAGAAAGGAGATAAAACTGATTGCAACAACTACAGGGGCATCTCATTACTTTCAACTTCGTACAAAATTCTAACAAATATATTAGTAAGCAGACTTACTCCCTATATTGATGACATTCTAGGAGATCATCAATGTGCATTTAGAAGAAACAGGTCTACAACAGATCAGATTTTTAGTATAAGACAGATTTTAGAAAAGAAATGGGAATATAATGGTACTGTACATCAACTATATGTAGACTTCAAAAAAGCATATGATTCAATTAAGAGGGAGAAGTTATATAGTATCCTGCTGGAGTTCGGAATTCCTAAAAAGTTAGTTAGACTTATACGAATGTGTCTAAATGGCTCAAAGAGTAGGGTGCGTGTAGGCAAACAGTTTTCAGACACTTTTGAAATCCAGAATGGGTTGAAGCAAGGAGATGCACTATCTCCTCTACTATTTAATTTTGTACTAGAGCATGCCATTAAATCTTTAGAGAATGAGGAAGGCTTACAACTGAATGGTATTAATAAGCTGTTAGTTTATGCTGATGATGTAGTACTACTGGCCGATAGCGAGGAGATACTAAAGGCCAACACGCACACACTATTGAGTAACACTAAGAAATTAGGACTGGAAGTAAATATCAGTAAAACTAAATATATGGTCACACGTAGAAATTCAGTATATAATGGAAATGGACAGCTAATGACAAATGAGGGAAATTTTGAGGAAGTGGCTGAATTCAAATACCTAGGAACAATAATCACAAATAGGAATGAGATGCACAAAGAAATTAAACATAGGCTCAATTCTGGAAATGCATGCTATTATGCATTGCAGAGACTTTTGATGTCCCAACTCCTTTCAAAAAACGTTAAGCTGAAAATATATAAAACTATTATTCTACCAGTTATATTATATGGGTGCGAAACATGGACTCTTACTTTAAGGGAGGAAAGGAGATTACGAGTATTTGAGAATAAAGTTCTTAGGAAAATTTTTGGACCAAAGAGAGATGAACAGACAGGTGAATGGAGAAGACTACATAACAATGAACTACATGGTCTTTATAGGAAGCCAGATATAATAAGAACAGTTAAGTCTCGTAGACTGCGATGGGCAGGACATGTTGCTCGTATGGGGAATGAAAGACGTGCATGGAAACTTCTTGTAGGAAAGCCAGAGGGAAAACGCCCAGTTGGTAGACCAAGAATGAGGTGGGAGAATAACATTAACTATGATTTGAGGGAAGTAGATTATACAGGGAATGATTGGAAAGAATTAGCTCAGGATAGGGATGTATGGAGAGCTTATGTCCGCGCGGCCATGAACCTTCGGGTTCGATAGTGCCAGTGAGTAAGTAAGTATACAATATTTACAGCTTTTATTTATCTCTTGACTAAGTTCAAGCCACAATAACTTTTTTCTCTACATCTCTGTACTCCTTCATGCTCATATTGTACAAAACATATATAGAACTCAATGATTTGCAACAAAATCATCTAACTTTCGTCGTTAAAATTGGAAAGTTATAAAACAAATACTGTATTTCCGACATTTTGTTATAAAATCATAGTTTGTTTTTAGCAATTACACCAATGAGTACGGGTAATATCTTCTATATTCTTTGTTTGCGCTGGCAAATTGCGTCCTGGATTCAAGAGATTCCAAAACACGCGTGACATGTCAGCGCAAATTTTTTTGCGCCAGCAATTTTCGTTGTAGATAAACCACTTCCATTTAAATACATGGGGACAGAGATAACCCACTACAGAGATGACCAGCGCCAATGTTATTCAGTGATGCCTAGACTCCATAGACCTCAAGCGTTGGCAGAAAACACTAACGGACTACAGCTTACTGTATTATCGGCAAAACAATTTGCGCCATCTATCGATAAAAGTATAACTAATTAATGTTGACCCCGGTGGCTCAGTCGTCACTTTCGGCGTTTGTAATACCACATTTTAAATAATTCCTGGAATAATATTAATCAATCAGATTTTACAGCTCACCTCATATTATTGAAAAACTCAGAACTAGTTTCAAAAGGGAAACTTCTTTCGAAACTGGTCCTCTGTTTTACAAAAGTATGAGGCAAGCTGTAAAATTTGAGTAATTATTATCAAATAAAACCTCACAGTGTTATGAATATATCAATTCAGAACTTCATCTCAATTTCCAAGACCCTCAACTTACTCTTTATTCTTCTTCTTCTTCTTCCTTCCAAGTATTAGGCCAAGGCCTGTTACGATCCTATAGAAAATTTTCCCTCACGGGAAATTCTCGTATAAGACTTGAAAGCATAATAATAGTCCCTTTGATTGGTTGCTGGCCAAAGGAAGGCAAGACCAGTGATGGGGCTGCCATCTTATAGCCTCTGGTCAGGCTTTTCTGGAGAAGAAAAGAAAATAAAGGAAAGAAGAAATGGAAAAAGGAAGGACTCCGTAGCCCTCGGATGCCCTAATAGCATCGGGGTCGAAAAAACACGAGTTAACCAAGAGAGGTTAGATAGTAAAGTTAAAAGAGTGCAAAACACAAGTAAGTGGAAGAAATGTTTTGCACAGCTTGGGCACCTTGTGGTCGCCATCCACATATCCCCTAGATGAGGACCCCTGAGGGGTACTCTTTATTCAATACATGGAATATATTCCTAACATCAGAAAAACAGTTGATTAGTTTTAGAAAACTGGAAAAATATTTTATAATTCAATTAATTCTTTTAAAGTATTCATTTAAACTGTTTTTTTTTTGTTCAAAATTTTCTTAGAAATAACATTATTTTTTGCATTACATTTTCTTAGAATTAAAGAAAGGATGACCCTGATTATCAAGGAAAGGTTCAAATAAAAATAGAGATATAATTTAATAATCATTTATTTATTTTAGACATATGAACAAAATAATAATAATAAACAATAAGAGAATTTAAGTAATTATGAAGAATTAATGCATTGAGATTTTTTAATTTCTTTCCCTACATATTTTACCAACAAAATTTGATCCCTTACAAAAAAGGTAATTAAAAATTACAGGTATCTTACTGTTCTTAACATATGATAATCTCAATCAAACAATGCATTAAATCACAATAAACCATTTATTTCACTGTATTGGTGGTGAATTCAGTTATCAATGACCCCTTTCCAGATGGAGGTTAAGAGCATCATTACTGGACATTTGCAGATCTGAATAGAAAGAAAAAAAAAAGTTATGCAAAGTACGTACTGTAATGGACACTATATAGTTTTTCAATCTTTATAAACATACTACAGTTATATGAACATGAAAAAATACAGAAATCCTACGTATTATTTCAACAGAAGAACCATAAAATAAGCTATAAAAGAACTGGTAGAAAATAAACATTCTCCTATCTAAAAATATCAGTTCTTTTGCTGAAATAAAAAAAATTATAAAACAAGTATTGTACTTATAATTAAATATTCTTTCATTGTTTTTTTTAAAGTTTTAATTAATGTAATGTTTTCAGTCTCAACTACACATTCTGGGGTTCAAGTTACAATATATATATAAATTCAATATATGGTTATCCTTCGATAGCAGACAGTTATCTATTATGGCTTGCTATGTCTTACGTAACTTTACTCCCTCTATTAACACCGTCTTTCAGAGGTTGACCAAGATATAGACAAGGTCTGAAGAACAAGTTAAGGAGAATGTCTAGAAAAGGGTAATTCAATGGATGGAAATTATGGAAGAGTAGACATGGAATAACCAAGATAGATAGAGAATCTTATCCAAAACTTGATCTCAGAACAATGACAGGTGGCTAGATGAAGAATAATAATTCAATATAATTACGTCAAAGATATGGCATCAATGTACCTATCATTAAAAAATTAAGTTACTTAAAATCGTATTATTTCTAACATTATACAAAAGCATGTTTGCCCCCTAAAATTTCTGTATGCACTATATAGGCTAACAATCATACATAGGAAGATTTTCCACTTGATCACGTAAGTAATGGAACAGTCGCATAAGAATCTTGTATTATGCGCAGGAAAAATATTAAGAATTTTAACAAGCATTAGAAATTTTTTATAAAAGTAGGAAATGTAAATAAAAACAAAACCATAACCTAATAATTCCGTAAAAGTAATTTAAGGAATTTTAAAAATTCCGTGACCTATTGGAAACATGAGCCAATTCATACTTACTTACTCACTTACTCACTGGCACTATCGAACCCGTAGGTTCATGGCCGCGCGGACATAAGCTCTCCATACATCCCTATCCTGAGCTAATGCTTTCCAATCATTCCCTGTATAATCTACTTCCCTCAAATCATAGTTAATGTTGTTCTCCCACCTCATTCTTGGTCTACCAACTGGGCGTTTTCCTTCTGGCTTTCCTACAAGAAGTTTCCATGCACGTCTTTCATTCCCCATACGCGCAACATGTCCTGCCCATCGCAGTCTACGAGACTTAACTGTTCTTATTATATCTGGCTTCCTATAAAGACCATGTAGTTCATTATTATGTAGTCTTCTCCATTCACCTGTCTGTTCATCTCTCTTTGGTCCAAAAATTTTCCTAAGAACTTTATTCTCAAATACTCGCAATCTCCTTTCCTCCCTTAAAGTAAGAGTCCATGTTTCACACCCATATAATATAACTGGTAGAATAATAGTTTTATATATTTTCAGCTTAACGTTTTTTGAAAGGAGTTGGGACATCAAAAGTCTCTGTAATGCATAATAGCACGCATTTCCAGAATTGAGCCTATGTTTAATTTCTTTGTGCATCTCATTCCTATTTGTGATTATTGTTCCTAGGTATTTGAATTCAGCCACTTCCTCAAAATTTCCCTCATTTGTCCTTAGCTGTCCATTTCCATTATATAATGAATTTCTACGTGTGACCATATATTTAGTTTTATTGATATTTACTTCCAGTCCCAATTTCTTAGTGTTACTCAATAGTGTGTGCGTGTTGGCCTTTAGTATCTCCTCGCTATCGGCCAGTAGTACTACATCATCAGCATAAACTAACAGCTTATTAATACCATTCAGTTGTAAGCCTTCCTCATTCTCTAAAGATTTAATGGCATGCTCTAGTACAAAATTAAATAGTAGAGGAGATAGTACATCTCCTTGCTTCAACCCATTCTGGATTTCAAAAGTGTCTGAAAACTGTTTGCCTACACGCACCCTACTCTTTGAGCCATTTAGACACATTCGTATAAGTCTAACTAACTTTTTAGGAATTCCGAACTCCAGCAGGATACTATATAACTTCTCCCTCTTAATTGAATCATATGCTTTTTTGAAGTCTACATATAGTTGATGTACAGTACCATTATATTCCCATTTCTTTTCTAAAATCTGTCTTATACTAAAAATCTGATCTGTTGTAGACCTGTTTCTTCTAAATGCACATTGATGATCTCCTAGAATGTCATCAATATAGGGAGTAAGTCTGCTTACTAATATATTTGTTAGAATTTTGTACGAAGTTGAAAGTAATGAGATGCCCCTGTAGTTGTTGCAATCAGTTTTATCTCCTTTCTTATAAATTGATTCCTTCCATTCATCTGGAAGAACTTCTTTTTCCCAAATCATACTAAGCAACCAACGTATCTTGTCCATCAATTTTTCTCCCCCTGATTTTATCAGTTCTGCTGGGATCTCATCTGAACCTGCTGTTTTATACATCTTCAATTTTTCAATTGCCATTTCAACCTCTAATGCACTTGGCTCTGCGACTAGCATTTCTGCTGTCTGTAACTTATCCTCCTCAATGTCCTGTTCTGTATGTACATTTAATAGCTGATTAAAGTAACTTTTCCATCTATTTAATATACTCTTAGAATCTGCAATCATATCCGCATTTTCATTCCGAATTATGTTTGTTCTAGCCTGAAACCCATTCTTCTCTATACTAATTCCCTGATATAATTCTCTAATGTTCCTATTTTTTTGCGTTCATTTCAAGGCCATTAATCTTCTCTCTTAAATATTCCCTCTTTTTACTCTTTAGTAACTTGGTGGTTTCCCGTCTAACACTACCCAATTGCTTTAAATTTACCTCATTTGGTGTAACCATTTCATTTTTGCCAGCTTTCTTTTTGTTACAATGTCGGCACATTCCTCATCAAACCATTTCTTGTTTTGCCTCTTTTTTAAACAACCAATGCTTTCTGATGCTGACAATTTAATAGTATCTCTTATAGCCTCCCATTCTTTATTTATATCAGTTTCTTCTTCGTTTGCCACATTGTCAGCTGAAGATTCCAGTACTTCAAATCTATTAGCAATTTTGATTTGGTATTCTTGCCGCATTTCATCATTTTTCAAGTTTTTAAATTCATATTTTACAGAATCATCTGTAGCGTTTGTTCCTCTCATAAGCGATAGCCGTTGTCTGATTTTCACTCTGACCAGATGATGATCTGAATTGCAGTCTGTCCCTCTAACTGATCTAACATCAATGATGCTACTGTGCCAGCGTTTATCCACTAATACATGATCTATCTGGTTCCGAGTTTCTCCATCTGGAGACGTCCAGGTGTATTTATGAATATCCTTATGCTGAAATGTTGTCAATATTTTAATATTTATTATAATATATTTACGTATTAATAATACTTACTAGAAAATATTATTTTAACAGAAAATTAATTGCTTCTAATTAAACAAACAAACATTGATGCACGATGCTCCTACATTTTAAAATACGCAGCCAACATAATAGAATAAAATATACAGTTTATTATGATATAAATAAAATAAACTAGGTATAAAAATTATTCAAAGCCAATATTACATGGAATAGTTTAAACAAACGTTTTATCAAGATAATGTTTATACTTAAATTAAGAGTAGGTCAGCTCATTTCAAATAATAAAAAAATAATTAAATTAATGTTTTTATTACCTCACCTCATATCCTTTTCCTTTTTTCTTCTATACTGCAGTTTCGGAGCTTATCTCCATCCTCAGTAGCCTCTGGTCGACCGGTGTTATGTCGTTTCTTGGCGGTTTCCTTCTTACTTCTATCGGTGGACCGATGAACCTCTGGATCAGGTCAAAATTTGCGGGAGTTTCAAAATTCATGAGTTTGTCTTTTTTGTTTTTTTGGATATGGATTTTTTCCCAGACCGTGAGTTCCTTTAGTTTATCTGTTTGTTTGATTAGGCTAGCTTCTGTATCAATTAAATGTTTTTCAGACCAAGCATGGGCTGCTACTGCTGACTTGTCCACTTCACCCTTTTTTACAATTCTAAGGTGTTCCTTCAATCTAGTTTTTAAATTTCTTTTTGTTTTTCCTATATAGATTTTGTCGCAATCTTGACATTTGATCTGATATATTCCTGATTTATATTCTTCTCCAACTTTTTTCATTTTTGTTGGTTTTAATTATCTTGTTTAGGCTGTATTCATTCTTTGGGGCCAATCGAATGTTAAACTCATTGAAAATTTTCTGGAACTTGTGGTGTTTTACAGGCTGGTAAGTGAATTTTTTGAATCTTATGTTCTCTTCTGTTTGTTTTTTAAGTGTGCTTTCATTAATTAGTTTTTGCCTTTTAAACTTATTTATTTTCTTGTGTACCATGTTCTCTTCATAACCATTTTCTATTGCTACTTTAATTATTATTCTTTTTCTTTTTCATATTTTTCACGGTTCAGGGGTACATTCACCAATCTGTGTGTTAGGCTATTGAATACAGCTTCTTTGTGGGCGAAATGGTTGAATCCTGATGCCTTAATGTAGTTATCTTTATGTGTGTTCTTTCTGTGTATTCCAAATTCTATTTTGTTTTTTTCGTTTCTAGTTAGGGTTAGATCCAAAAATGAAATTTAATTATTAAATTAAACCTCATAGTGTTCTTTCCCTGTGAAAGTTAAATAAATAAAAAAAATATTTAATTCAGGGAGTCTGTTGGCTGCACTGTCACTGTAGACGAATTTGCTTTTCGACATAGCGACTGAAGCGCCTCCAAGCGTTGGCAGAAAAAACTAGGCCTGGCATCACTCTCTTCCATTTGCGTTGGCCTGGGGTGCATGGGGAGCAATTTTTGCGCTGGCGCGTTGCGTCGTAGATAAAACCACAGCATTGATTTGATACGTAAAATAAATTACCTCTTCATTTCTGTTATTCTATGAAAAATTCAAAATGTCGGACGGTTACCACGTAAAATCATATTTCCACTAGTTCATTTCGTGTTAATTATACATATTTAGGCGGCGGTTACATCTCTCAGGAAAATTTATTAATTAACACTTTACAATACTTTAAATTACATCAAAATTGGCATAAGTCGCGTAAGTAAAAATCTTGTCTTGTATAACCCCACCAAAATGGGATTAAGAAGAATTTAACTTTTATATTTAGGTAATGTTGTGTTTGGAATGTTGTATATTAAATTTAGAGTTATTTTTTTACTTTTACTATTTGTTATGCCAAATATCGTGATGTTATAAAAAATAAAGTCTGCAGCAGCTAATATGTGTTTTCGTTTACATGGACGTTCACAATATCAATGAAGTTTAATTATTTTATATTGTACTTTCATAAACCTGTTAAACTATATAAATAACACTGGTCAACAAAGGTTTAGTTAAAACACTTTCAGCTGAACCATGTGCCAACAGGATATTATTTTCAAATTATTTACCATCATTTACAATAAATTTACATTTTTCTAACAATTATTTGAATATATTTATGCAAGCATGTGGTGTCTGCCAGAGACTTATAAAAATTTCTCACTGTATTTAATGGAAACTTTATCCTTTTCCTGTGTATTAACCATTGTGATATAAAATGCTGGGAATGATTGGGAGCATTTTGTGTTTATATTTCATGTCAACTTATAACCTGATGCCTGTAAATACACAAATGACAACATTAAATTAACTTTTCCTTACAAAACAGTGGTCATGTGTAGTACAGTAAAATTTGCTCAAAGCGGACTCGCATGGGACCAATTTTTGGCTGTGCTTTCCTTCAGGTCCGAAAAATTTTTCAATTTTATATCTTATTCCACTGATGCACTAAACAATCTTAAACACTTTCAAAACATTTTGCAACACTTTTTAACACATTTTAAACATCTTCCAATGTTGCAACGAGTTTTTTTTCATATTTATATATTTGCGTAAAACACGGTCGTGCTACATTGCTTATTTCCTACTCTTTGTTATTTTCCCTCCACTTCCTATGTTGTTCCAGCGTTGCCACCATCAACAACCCGAACTTGCTTTTAAATGTGATTCCACGTTCCCTGGATTTCACCTACGTTAGAGTAATTGATTTGTGTTACAGTAATTGATTTAGGTTTGGTTAGCTTTTAGGTTCCTTGCTTTTTAAAAGTGATTTGATACGTAAAATAAATTATACATTTGGATATGCTTTCCTTTAGGTCGGTAGAAAATTTTTCTAAGTTCTATAGAATCGCAGTACGCATGCGCTAGTGCTCCAATTATCCCAGGTAGATAAATGCAACCTCCAGCAGTTGGCGGTATATATATGTGAAATCAGTATGACCAACATTGACACAAAATTCCCAGAACTTGTCTAAAAATGTATAATTTATTTTACGTATCAAATCACTTTTAAAAAGCAAGGAACCTAAAAGCTAACCAAACCTAAATCAATTACTGTAACACAAATCAATTACTCTAACGTAGGTGAAATCCAGGGAACGTGGAATCACATTTAAAAAGCAAGTTCGGGTTGTTGATGGTGGCAACGCTGGAACAACATAGGTAGTGGAGGGAAAATAACAAAGAGAAGGAAGTAAGCAATGTAGCACGACCGTGTTTTACGCAAATATATAAATATGAAAAAAAACTCGTTGCAACATTGGAAGATGTTTAAAATGTGTTAAAAAGTGTTGCAAAATGTTTTGAAAGTGTTTAAGAGTGTTTAGTTTATCAGTGGAATAAGATATAAAATTGAAAAATTTTTCGGACCTAAAGGAAAGCACAGCCATACATTTTTAGACAAGTTCTGGGATTATTGTGTCAATGTTGGTCATACTGACTTCTCATACAGATACCGCCAACTGCTGGAGGTTGCATTTATCTACCTGGGATATTAGGAGCACTAGCGCATGCGCACTGCGATTCTATAGAACTTAGAAAAATTTTCTACCGACCTAAAGGAAAGCATATCCCAATTTTTTTTTCCACATTGGACAAAATTCCGCATTATAAAAATACTAAAACTTATTAATAATCTTAGATTATAGAGTACTGTGTATGTCTTTTTTATGTACATTGGAATAATTGTAATTCTGCTGCCGTTGAAAAGTTAAGTATAGTATGTATGAGCGACTTTGACGGTAACATGCAAAAAAATACAGTCCCATTTCATCAGTGTTAAAAATGTCTCTTAAGTGCGTATCCTGAAATTCAAGTATGCATTTTTTTTTTTGCTCACTAACTACACTTGCGTCCACATTCTTTGATTCCCTGCAAATTTCATTCCACACTACATTGTTTCGTCTTTTAAAACTGTCCAGCCAACCTGAAGATTCATTGAAATCGTTATTCCCTTAGGGATTTAACAAGAACTAGAGCTTGACTTTGGAGCATCATCGGTCCGGAAGTGTATCTTCAATCACTTTCACTTTTTCCCTTAATGAGAATGATACATACATTCAGCCATCATTATTCTGTAAATTCTTTACTGGAACTGATGGTGTTATATAGGTTGTATAACGGATTTATGTCTGCAATCTATACAGTAAAAGCTCCTTATTCGCATGGGATATGTTCCGCAAATATGCCGCAAATACAGAAACCGTAAATATGAAATGGTAATTTGTATGGGTATATAGGGGATACGTTCCAAGGTTACAGAATAAAGTAAAAATTATCAAAATAAAATAATTTGAGAGATATTGAACAATTTTGATTAATTATTACAGTCAGGTTTAGGCAAGGACTTAAACAACTTGGTAATTTTTTTCTGTTTTGCCGCTTTTAAAAGGTCTTTGAATTAAGATTGACATTCAGCTGTGAGTTCTGCGATATAATTCCTTATTTTATCTTCTTGGATTTCTTGATTCATTAACATTGAAACAGCGTGATATAGACACAAACGACTCGCCAATGTGTATAAACGGTCAAGCATTTTTATTTTTACTTTAACCGGCAACACTAATTTTTTTTCTCTCTTTGGTACTAATTATTTTTCTTTCCTTTTACTCGACATTATAATCTGGGAACAAAGCACAAGGGACACGTGTTATTCAAACAAAATTATTGCAATGAACAAGTTGAAACAATAATATTCTTACTAATAAACACTGTATTAGCTGTTCAGTGTATACGAGGTGTACAACTTTACATGGGAATCGTTATACATGCCTCCAGCCTTGTTTAAGGATTCTATAACTAGACAAAATGTCGGACATCAAGGTCAACTGATTGTTTTCTTATGATATTTATGAAAGTTTCCTTAAATTTAACCCAAAATGCAACACTTTAACGACTGTTTGATGGATGCACAGGGCATAAATAATATTAATAAAGCTCTGGGTACGAAAATAAAGGCATCATAAAATGCCTTTCGTTACACTCATTCTCGATTAGGCCTAAAAATATTTTAAAATTGAACATTGAATCACAAAAGGATATGTTCTACAATAATTGCTGTAGACAAGATTTAACCTGAATGTAATTTAAATGCTTCATAATATTATTTTAAGAAAACTTTCTTGTATCTTTAATACATAACACACACACCGATATAAAAATGTATTTAAGTATAGAGGTACTATTATTGCAAGAAGCTGCAAGTTAACATGGGACATTCCATACGAAATCGGCAAAAAAATTGTGAAAATTGAACTCACATCTTTAAAAGTTTACAATTTTTTTTTACAGTGAAACTTTATGATATACTGAATATCTGAACCGAATTTCAAGTCTTCGCTTGGTGTAATTAAAGAGTAATAGAGCTGTCAATTTATCGTATTGTTTTAAATAGTCTCTTTTATAAAATACATTTCTCGAAGTATGGCTATTCCCTCAACTTGAAAAGATAGTCACATTATAGATGATTTTATGCTCTATCGCTTGAAAATTAGTATGTTAATATTTACGTTTTTCTGAAGGGCGTAAATGCAATTAATATGCAATTGACCTTCCTCACCAAAAATTTTATAAAATCAAAAAATGCCACATTATTACCTGAACACCAGTTAATTTTTTGTAATTAGTATTAAAGTGGAGTCTTGAAAGGAAACTACCAAAAATAATTATTTTTCCTAAAATCTCCTATGTGTAGACTGCCCGCAATACCTTTCGCGTGAGTGGAGATCGCTCGCTCGTACAAACAATGACGGAGCTACTTGGTAATAGTCCTTTGCGCACTTACAAATATTTTTATTGTTATTATCATCATTACATTATTTTTATTATCATTATTACAATTATTACATTATCATCATCATCGTGGACAAGTGGTTACTCTGCACGCCTCCGATTCCGAGGTTCGCGGGTTCAAACTCGATAGGAATCAATGGCATTTTAAAGGCGTAACAATTCTGAATGTAGCTTTCTCCAGAAGGAAGGAAATCCGTGAGTCCCGTGTCGTAAATTTATGGTACGTAGGAGAACCTCGCGCTTGAAATAAATTGCTACATAATAAACGTCATTAAATATAACAATCTTTATTGATATATTCAGTAGGCGGTTAATTTTGTGCTGATTTTGGCTAATGTATAGTTTAATTTAAATTACTAAGCACCTACGAATTCAAGCTGGTAGGCCTATTAAAAATATTTTCTAGAGAGTAGTTTTGTAATGTGTTGTAATATTTTGTACTTGTACCCTACACCAATGTCTGATGTTGAATATTGTAAGTAATGTTAAGCTATCGATAATAATTTATAACAATTTTCATGCTGTTACAAGTAATATTTAAGAGGTATAAATATATTTTATTGGCTTGGTATCACTTACTGATCTTGCATCCCCTACTCATGACATATCTAAGATGATATTAAAATGCACGATAATATTAGCTTTTATTATAAGCTAAATTATTGTTATAGTATTTAATTTAATGTCTAAACTTCCCATTATTCTCCTTTTATAACACAAAATGTATACCTCTACGATTATTCTCTCATTCCAGAAACATTTAAGAAATTGTAAAATTATATATTAACACATAATATTGTTAATAACTATTGTATACTAATATATGCATAATTAAAATTATATTTAACTTCTAACTCACCATTCAGTCTTTGTAGATCTGCAAACTTGTGAGTTAAAAACAATAAGATATTATTTTTAATTTGACTGTGACACTTAAAATGACGAGATGCACTAAAAACATACTGATGTAAATCAACTGTCTAGTATGTAATCTGAACTTGAGAATTGTTGATGTAAAACAGATGTTTAAGGAAGACTTGCTGACATTGCATTATTATCGTTTGGTAGGAAGTGGTATGTACGAGTATTAAAACATTCGGTTTTATTTGGAAGTGATATCTTAAAACAATACTATTTCGTCAAAGTTTTCAGGGTACAATACAATACACTGAATAAAAAGTTATTTTAAGACTGAAATTAGTAATTATAACATAATAAAAATTTATACCAGTTTATTCAATTAATGATGAAAGAGTTTTTATTATATAATATTACATTTAAACTGTAATAAAAAATTTGTAACAAAATAAATAATTTGTTTTAAAAAAGGGCAGAAGATTACGAGTATTTGAGAATAAAGTTTTTAGGAAAATTTTTGGATCAAAAAGAGATGAACAGACAGGTGAATGGAGAAAACTACATAATAGTGAGCTACATGATCTGTATAGGAAGCCAGATATAATAAAAACAGTTAAGTCTCGTAGGCTGCGATGGGCAGGAAATGTGGCACGTATGGAGGATGAAAGAGGTGCTTGGAAATTTCTGGTAGGAAAACCGGAGGGAAAACGCCCAGTTGGAAGACTAAGAATGAGGTGGGAGAATAACATTATACATGATTTGAGGGAAGTAGATTATACAGGGGATAATTGGAAAACGTTAGCTCGGGATGGGATGTATGGAGAGCTTATGTCCGCGCTGCCATGAACCTACAGGTTCCACAGAGCCAGTGAGTGAGTTAGTTATAAATAATTTGTTTAATAATTCACAGTAAACGTAAGTAACAGAGCTCTTTACTTCTCACTTCAGCAATAAAATTTGATAAATAAATATCTACTGCGTAAGAATTAAAATATCGCCACTTTTATAAATTTACGGTACTGTTCCATTAAGCAGAACATATAATAATCTATTCGATTTAATGGCAGTTGAAAAAGTCACTGATGAAGCTCTTTCAATAAAGTACGCGCGCGACCTTGGTCGTGAAATGAATCTGCTGCGCCGTGGACCCGCGAGTTTTTTTTTTACGAAAATAGAATAAAAAACATTTATATTGTCTGAACTATTCAACTCTCCAAAAAGGTAATTGCTGGAAATTAATCCTTATTACGTGAGTAGTATCCTGTATTTTTTTTCCGTTTTCATGTTTTGATATGTACTGCAGTAAACCGCCATAAAACAGAAAATTGACACCGAAAATAAAAATATCCTAATTATAAAAATAACACCCTTAAACTACATGATATCACCTATATAAATATGTTTGAAACAAATTTTTGCTGTTTACTGTTTCAGAAATATTAGTTAGTAAACGTTTTAGTTTATCATATTTACGATAATTTTAGATCATCATAACTACGAACCTATAAATGATAAAAATTAAATTTCTGTATTAATACGTTTATAAATGTATTCACTATTTTTAGGGATACATAAAATTAAAAAAAATAAATTGCAAGATTTTTTGCTGTCCGATTTGATATGGATTGTCCCGACGTCATTATGATGACTAATATGTGACGTATTGAGTATAACTGCTGTTTTGTTATATAGCTCCGGCACAACGTTTATTAGAAAGGAAAGTATACGTGATCTACATAAGGCTTTTATATTGTATAATTAAACAACTGATGAAAGCCTGTATTAGAGATTTTTATAAGTAAGACCGTTAATATTTAATTTTAGGAAGTGATATTTTGAGGTTATTTTAATTATATTATTTTTAGCCTGTTCAACCTACCTCATTATTAATGTTGATTTGTTCTTGAACATGTTTCAAAATAATTCTGTTTTATCGTCAGCTTGTCCAGACTGGTTTTATTTATGTTGCACAACCTGGATGTCGATGTCAGCTCCATCCTGTGGTTGGCCAAAGAACCTCCAAACAAGGTCACACTCCATCGGTATATCAAAATTCATAACTCTGTTTTTGTTCTTCTGAATATAAATTTTTTCCCAAATAGTCAGCTCTTTTGTATTTTCTAACTGTTTTAATAATTTAGTGTCTGAATTTATATTATGTTTTTCAGACCAAACATGAGCAGCAACTGCAGATATTTCTATTTCCCCATTTTTAATATTTCTTATGTGTTCTTTGGTTCTAATTTTTAGGGTTCTTTTTGTTTTTCCTATATATATCTTTTCACAACCCATGCATTCAATTTGATATATTCCTGACTTTTAATTTTTATCAGTTTTTTTCATTTTTGTTGGTTTTTATTAGTTTATTTAAACTGTAGTTATTTTTTGGTGCTAATTTAATATTAAACTTCTCAAATATCTTTTGGAATTTATTATGTACCCAAGGGTGATATGTGAATTTCCTATATTTTTTCATAGGTGGTTCTTCTTTTTGTAGAGTACTTCTGTTTATCATTTTTTTGTTTTTTATACTTTTCTATTCTTTTATGTACCATTTTTTCATCAAACCCATTTTCTCTTTCTTCTTTGATTATGTTTTTTTTTCTCATGTGTTTTTCTATTTTTTTTCATGTTTTTCTCATTAATATTGAGGTAAGATGATCAGACTAAAAATAATATTATTAAAATATTTATCTACATTCGCGATGATTTGTTCAAAATTCTTGAGAACCACAGTGTGCATGCACAAATGCTTCATGTAACTTCAACAAGATGTTAATGAAATCAGTGTTATCAACATTTACAAATAATTTCAAGAAATTAACTTCATTTTATTAGGTTCAGATGGGACAAGTTGGGCATACATCAGTTTAGTGTACACATCATTAAGTAACTTACTTACTCACTGGTACTATCGAACCCGTAGGTTCATGGCTGCATGGACATAAGCTCTCCATACATCCCTATCCTGAGCTAATGCTTTCCAATCATTCCCTGTATAATCTTTCCCTCAATCATAGTTAATGTTATTCTCCCACCTCATTCTTGGTCTACCAACTGGGCGTATTCCTTCTGGCTTTCCTACAAGAAGCTTCCATGCAAGTCTTTCATTCCCCGTACGTGCAACATGTCCTGCCCATCGCAGTCTACGAGACTTAACTGTTGTTATTATATCTGGCTTCCCATAAAGACCATGTAGTTCATTGTTATGTAGTCTTCTCCATTCACCTGTCTGTTCATCTCTCTTTGGTCCAAAATTTTTCCTAAGTACTTTATTCTCAAATACTTCTTCATTAAGTAATATTCATGTAATTTATTTTTTGTTAGGTTAGGAATGGGGAAATTAGTGTACTTCCATTTCTAATAAACATTTGGGAAATTATTGCGAAGGTTGGTCATACTAATTTCACAAATATGTGGTTTTATCTGGCAACAATTCCATAAATGTTTGCTGTTTTTTTTATACAAGTGGAATAGTAAAGATAAAAGTAATAACTGGTATTTTGTAGGCTGAATAAAAACTTCCGGATAAGCTTATTGGTGTGAATTCTCTATTGAAATTTTTTTTTTTAATTCAGGGTTGTTTCTGCTATTTACACAGGTATCCTCAACCAAAATATATAATTTTATGTATTAGAATTGATACTCCAGCCTTTGCTCTTTTGACCCTCTTCCCTTTATCAAATCCTCTCCAAAAATGAATATATCTACCTAATGTCTCTTCTCCATGTCCTCTTTTATTCATTTCTGACAAAACTACAATGTCCATGTTATATTTTTCAAGTTCTCTTGGAATTTCGTCAGTTTTATTTGTCAATCTCTGTACATTCCAACATTCTATATAAAAAAAAGTAAAGTGATCCCACAACAAGCCCGGAGGCCCTTGGGGTAGTAGGAGGTTAAGGCTCCCACTTTTTCTAGACAATTGGCACTTTATGTCAGCCGGATTGTGATGGCCGCCATTACCCCCAGAACAAGCGTCAGGTACTCATTTCTATTAGAGGCTGAGTCGACCCCAGGGCCATAGTGCCGCCAGAGGGTTTGGGTCAGTTTAAAAATCCTGACCCCAACGGGACTTGAACCCTCGACCGTCCGGCTTGTAGCTCAGTGCCTTAACCACTATGCTGCGGCGTGCCCCGCATTGTCCTATTTCTTTTGCTTTGTCGTTGTATGTGTTTCCTATCCGAGGCTATATATTTTGGTTTTTTAGCATTAAGTTTCTTTACAGTGCATGAGGAGCTGGCCCGTAGTATCAACCTCCAACCTGAAAGACCAGAGACTTTTTCTGGAGTCCGCCATAGATCAGTTGCTTTCACTGCAGCTAAGAGTCTGATCCATCCTTCATTGCCTCATCTGCTGTCTGCACCATACCGTAGGTCTCCTACTCTGCTGCATCCGCTGTTGTCCCTGAGTAGGAACCCTTACTAGGTATCAGCCGAGACAGCTGAACCTAGGTTTTTAATAAGGTGTTACTCCTCCCTCTTATCCTTTCTCATCCAGACTTGGGGCCAGCAATGGTGGAGTTTTATTCTTTTTATTAAATTAATATTCAGAATCTGTAGCTATTACTATGATTGAAATAAGTAAATTAATATACACAACTAAACTAGTGGAATCAATGGTAAAGAGAAAAATTGTTATGCCTGAAACGGGAATCGAACTCTGAACTTTCAGTTTTACATTTCTCTTTGCCATTGATTACAATAATTTTTTTATGTACAAACATTCTCTATGTTGGTTATTTTTCAAGTTTAAGGGCATAAAGTTTGATATCTGGCAACGCTGTACAGTTAAAAATGATGACAGTAATGGAGAGAGTGCAGCTGTGTGAGTAATATGTTCACTTACCATCTCAAATTGCAAGTTTGATCCCAGATTCAATCTTTTTTTAATTGATATTTTATGGTTTCCAGTAAATAAACAAATAGATAAATGAATAAGAACAATCCATTTCAATATCGGTACCGGTATACATTTAACAAAATCATTTAAAATCAAGGGATGGGTGGAAAAACAACTTGCAACTTAAATCTTTCTTTGCAAGTTTTGAAAATAAATCTGCTTATCTACTCCCTATTGTGGCATTTGTCATAAAACATTTCACAATCTTATTGATAGTAAGAGTATATTGTTTGGTTTTTCTTTCTACTGATAAGGACATGTCTTGAAATAATATTATATTTCAAATAAGTAGTGGCCGAAAGCAAGTAAAAAGTATAGTACCAGTGTATTAAACATTTATTTATATAATTATGGTCTTTTAACTCAATCCCTCTTGCAACCCTTCTTTTTCTTCATCCATTTGCCTTCATGAGTGCTTCTAACTCATTAAGAATCTTGCATCTTAGTACAATTTGGCAATATCACCATTTTTTTATGTTATCTAGCTTCCTACATATGAGGAGATAATCATCATCCATATGTGTTCCTGGTTTTCTGCTTATTGTGCATCCATCTAGGTTAAAAATTTTAATTTTGATAGATGAGCAACTAAACCATCATGTCCTTTTTTTTTTTAATCTGAATATTTCCATTGCTTCCTTTTGTGACATTTTACTGTTTATTTGTTAATCTAGAAGGATGTTACACCATTGTTTTTCTGTGATGGTATTTATTTTTAATTTTTAAAATTTTGTTTTTATTGTAAAGTTTTAAATTCTTGTGCTTCATCATCATCATCATCATCTTAAGGCAACTTCAAAAGTGAAAGTTTTGGCCTTCTCAACAATCCTCCTCCATTCCAATCTGTCTATTTCCATATTCAAATTAGTCACTTTCATTTTCCTTAGATCGTTCACTCTTGTGCTTCCACTACGAAATTTGTTTTATGTAAAGTGGTTCCTTTTTTGCTAGTAGATTCGCTATCTCATTACCATGCAATCATAGATAGATCATCAGTTAATTAATGTATTTGACATCGTCTGATTCCTAATAGCCAATTTTGTCAGTCCATATCATACAATCATACATAGGAAATTACCCATTGTATTGCTACTTGTTTAATTTTTGTCAAATATAGCAATTGCATTTGATGTTATATTTTAAATTACCATTTTCCAGAATGGATATTGTTCTATTTTTAGAAATATATTTTTTTTCTAAAAATAAAAATAGTAATGCATTTTTAATTTTTATTATTGTTTGTACTTTTGGTGTTTTATTAGAGGCAATTGTCTGAATAACTGATTTAGATTTTGATGTTATATTTTAAGTGGTAAAGCTTATTATTTTGATTTTATATTTTTAATTAATATTTTCCAGAATTGGATATAGTTTTATTTTAGAAAGAAAAATTACATCGAACCGGGAGTCAAACCCCGGATCTCTGATTCTGTACATCAATCCGATAACCGTTACACCATTTGAACTTCCAATAGGACCTTCCCTTATTTAACTGATTGAATTCACCAAAATTACAACTTTTTCGAATTCATTTTGCCGGTGTGATAGTTGTGTTAAGGAGTATAAAGTAGTTTGACATTCTCCTTCAAAAACTGTTGTTCTTACCAGCAACCAATTAATGGCTAAATAATTCTGAAGAAACTCCTCCTCCTACCCCATCTTTTGTATATACTCTAAGCCAGTGGTCACCAATTAGGTTTCGTGGAGATCCTTTTTCAAAGTTGTGAAATCCGTCGAGGTCCGAAACTATGAAGCTTTTATTCCGATTGAGGGTCTTTCCACTTTTCAGCGGTTGCCCTTTTACCAGCCGGCTGCTAGCCCTTCACATCCACATGTGTCAATCACAGAGGTAGATGATCAACAGCCAGTGTAGGGGTGACATGTGGTTAGCATGTCGAGTCCCCCAGCCGTTCCTCAACCTGGAGCCGCTACTTATTGTAGCTACCCAATTGCCTCACGATGCTGGGTGGGCACCGGTCCCATACTGGCCAAAATACCATGAGAAAATTTCTTCCCCCATGGAGACTCGAACCAGCGTAAGTCCCGTAGCTCTGCGCCAAGGCTTCCTACCTATTAAGTAATTAATATTACAAGGAAATTATTTAAATTATGAGTATGAATTGCACAAATTAAACAAAACACATGCTAAATACTAAAGTATCCAGCACAGTAGTACACAGTTTTAAATTCTAATAATTATTATTAATAAGTTTATGAATAACTTAACATATGGTGAGAGTAATATTTAAATATCTCACCTCACAAATGTTGTGTTTTTCACGATACCAGATTTCAAATGGAATCCTGTTCATCTCCAGTCAAATCTCAGACCATAAGCAGTACTTCCAACTGAGTCAACAATAATACTATCATAGCATGAAATTTAGTAAACTGGTTTTATTCAATGTTTAACCAGTTTTAAAAAAATTGTATTAATTTGATATTTAACCAGTCTGGAAACCAAAGCCCCAGGGTCTGGATCCGGACCGCAGTCTGCCAATTGGTGACCTCCTGCTCTAAGCCTTTGTTCTGGTGGATATTTTGTGTTAAGAGTTGCTAGAGTAACCTATTTCAGATATTCAATTGAATCTGTTGTTTGTTTGTTTCTTTGCAGCAATTTAGGGTTTATATTCCATTTCCTGCAGTTTGGGGGTTTTCCTATTTTAGATATCTTTTAACTTATGTTGGTATACAACTAAAGAGAACACATTTTTGCCTGAATCTGAATTTAAACCCAAGATCTTCTGCTTTTTGCAATGACACACTAATCAATTGTGCTATCAAGGCAATCCATAAGCAGACTCAAATGTTTGTCTTTTTGAAATCCCCATGTTACTCAGTAGTAGTTAACTTCTATTCAAATTGCAATAGCTTTATTCCTACTAAGAAGACATTATGAAGATGATTTATTCTATGCCATATCAGCTAATTACTAACATAATATTAAAAATAATGTACTTTGGCAATACAAAAAGCTGTAATCTCTTCATTTCTAAATTTTCTAATTCCTTTTTCTGGATCAGATTGTCTCATTTTCTTTATTTTTGTTGCTCTTTGTGGGGAAGCATCTGCCAGTTCAACAATATTCGCTGCATCCTTCTTTCCTGGGGTTTGGAGACTTGTTGCTGAAGCAAAAAAAAGAAAAGTTATTCAGGGCTTCATTCTGCAGCAAATCTTTAATTTGTTTCTTTTTTGTTTTCTTGCCATTATCATCGAACAGTAATGAGGAAAATTTTGAAGAAGTAGCTTCAAGTAGAATTCAATTACCTAGAAACAATAATTATAAATAGGAATGAGATGCATAAAGAAATCAAACAATGCATACTGTTACAGTGACTCTTGTCATCTTAATTTCTCTCAAAAAAATGTTAAACTGGAAATATACAGAACAGTTATTTTCCAAATGTGAAATATGGTCTCTTGTTTTAAGGGCGGAGAAAATACTTATTATTTGAGAATAAAATTCTTAGGAAAATGTTTGGTCCAAATAGAGACAGACAGACAGACAGGTGAATGGAGAATACTATTAAACAGTAAGCTACATGACCTTTAAGGGAAACCAGATATCATAAGAAAAGTTAAGTCTTGTAGACTGCAATGGGCAGAACATGTGGAATGAATGGGAAATGAAAGAAGGGGCATGGAAATTCCAGATGGAAAGTGCCCAGTAGGTAGGCCAAGAATGAGGTATAGAATAACATTTACCATGATTTGAAGGAGGTAGATTATGCAGGGGTTGATTGGAAAACACTTACTCAGGATAGAGATGTATGGAGAGCTTATGTCCAAATAACCATGAACCTATAGATTTGATAATATTAGTGAGTTAGTTATCATTAAACAGTTTTCTCAGATATCCTCTGCTCTGCCTATGTTCAATTTGTTCAGTTGAAATTTGTGAAATGAAATTATTGAATACAGCTTACAAGATATACGCTAAGATTCTTACTAGACGATTAAATATAATAAATGAGTATATATTAAGTGAAGAACAGTGTGGCTTTCGGAAAGGTCGGTCATGTTCAGATGCCATTTTCACAATAGAACAACTTATTCAGAAGAAAGAGAAGAGAATTTAATTTGCCAACTTTCATACTTTTTATTGACTATCAAAAAGCGTTTGATAGACTGTCAAGAAATAAACTATGGGAAATAATGTATGACAAAGGGTTTCCAGGACACATTGTCAAAGTTGTGCAAAGCTTATATTTTAAATCAGAAATAATGATTGATAAAGGAGGTACAATGAGCGATAATACATTAGAAATTAATCAAGGGGTCAGACAAGGATGCCTGCTATCTCCTGCACTCTTTAGTATATATGTAGACGAGATCATTGTACAATGGCAATCAAATTTAACCACAGAGTTTAAAGTTGGCGGTATGATTCTAAATACCATACTGTTTGCAGACGATCAGACAATCCTTAGCTCTTCAGAAGACAATTTACAAATCGCAGCATATAAATTAAACGAAATAGCAAATAAATTCAATATGACAATCTCTGAAAGTAAATCGAAAGTAATGGCATTCAACGGGAAAGACCATATGAGGTGTAAAATCAGTATTAATAACAGTATAATACAATAGGTGAACAATTTTAATTATTTAGGATGCAACGTATCGTACTGCCAGAAGGAAGATATTAATATTAAATTAAATAGATTTTACAGAATGTGTGGCACTATAAGACGGACACTGAAAAATAAAACTTTGAGGAGCACACAACTAAAATTTTACAAAATTATGGCAGTGCCTGTCTTAACATATGCAAGTGAAAATTGGACTCTTAACCGTTCAGACAGAAGGAAAATAGAAACTGCAGAAATAAAGTTCCTACGTTCACTAGCAGGTGTGACAATTTTGGACAAGAAAAGAAGTGAGGATATTAGGAAGGACTTAAATATTTTCAATTTAACAAATAGAATTGACAACATGAGAAACAACTGGTATGAACATGTCAAGAGAATGCCTACAGATAGAATCCCTCAGCTGTTACTAAAGTACAAACCAATAGGACATAGAAATGTTGGACGCCCATTTACTAGATGGGAGGATTCATTAAATCCCACTTGATGTGAAAACAGGTCAAAAGGCCTAATTTCATGAAGCAGAAGAAGAAGAAATTATACATTTTGATTGTCAAGTTAAATTAAACTTCTAGGCATACTGCGTTATAGGTGAAGAATCATTCCATATGCTTAAAATATTTCATGAATATAGGCATGAATTCCAGATGTGAACACTCTTATAATAGTTTTTAGTTTAGATTCAATCTCCTTAGGTAAATTTACAACATTATACTGATTTTACTGATTTACAATACAATTTAAATATAATCTTTTAGCATTTGAGCACTATCTTTCAACCACACTATGCATCTGAAAATATTTATCAATCAGGTTCATATAATTTGTTAGCTGTATAGTAAAGATGATCTCAAACATCCTAGTAATACCTTAGTTGCCTGCTAGATATCTCATTGAGTTGGTGTGTTGAACACGTGACATCTTTAGGCAAATAAGGTAACTAAAATGAACTTGGTCTATTAACTCCTGACAAAGATGTGGCTATGTCTCAACAATGGGATATGCCATTAATCACATAGTAAAGACAAAATGTTGCTGAAAAAGTTACTATGAACAGACTTTAAAATAAAATTACTTCAATTAGAACTTTTATTTTCAAAATGTTAATTTTACTTAGTTTTAAAGTAAATTTCAACAGCACATACAATACACTGCATTATTACTGGTATAATGAATATTATAACTTGTTGTGGTGAAGATGCTTACACTGCAATCACTAATAACAGATGATCATTTCACAAGAACTGAAGGCAAACTGACTCACTATGAAAATAACATAATCTTCCCACTAAGAACTCCATTATTATTTTAAGATGACACACAGTACAGACTGTAACAATATTTTTGCTCTAATTATGTTCATTTCAAAATGTCAAAAATCTTTTATTCCAACTAGATCAGCAATATTGAACACTATCCGCTGGTGTTCTCGATCCATCTCTTCTTCGGATGACCCATTGATCTCTTGCCATGTGGTTGGTACCAGGGATTCTTCTTCTAAGCATTGTGTTATGGTATTCCTACAATTTTTCTGCTAATCATGAATGTAGTTTTTTTTCTTTTTTGTTTCTGAAAAACACAGATTTTTATATCTTTTTCTTTTATTTCTTGTATTATTTCTTCTTTCCTTTTAAACCAGGACATAACATTCCAAGTAGCAATTCTTAATATGTTTTTCTTTATCCAAATTGTTGTCCTTTTCCTAGCGTTCGTTGTATTTTGTTTCCGTCTTTGATCCGAGGTTTGATCCTTGGGACTGCGAATGTATAAGATATACCTTGAAGTGGGTAGTTAGCCCGTTTTCATGGCGGGTGTATTATTCGGGGTTTCCTCCCTAGGCTGATTGCCTTCACCCAGCTCCAGAGCTCAGCCTGTCCCATTCTTTTTTCGGAGTTCTCTGTCCTGGATGGTTTGTCTAAGAGGACTAATGAACCCCATCTGCCCATTGTGGATTATTCTTCGCTTCCCTCTCCTCTTATAGACCAGCAGCTTATGCTCCCTGGCTCTATTGTCTGGATCATTGGGTACTGGGCCCCTCTGCCACACAACAAGACAATAGTCCATGGGGGGGAGAGCTAAAGAAGTTAGACCAATGTGTAGCAGAGGTAATATATACTTACTACACATACAGGTTAATTGTTCAGGAAAACTTTATTCTACAAACCTGTAAGTAGTTATAAAGTTTCTCTCTATGAAAGTGGACTGTATATTTAGGAGTCAATCGTTAACTGTGACACAAAAAAATAAACATATGAAAATAAGACTATATTTCAAACAACCTAGATAATTAAATTACTATTACCATTAAGGTTACCACCGTGCCTCACCCGTCGTGTTCAGTTCTCTCCACTTAAGTTGCTTACACCAAGCGCACCCACAAGACACGACTGCCTCTCTACGAGCCACACACACACACAGAAACGTATACCGTAGACCCCAACGCTGTTTCAAGCCATGACAAGACTCAGGTTAGCCAACAACTGACATAATCTCGCTAGCCACTCAAGGGGGGGGCAGCCAACCTGAGGCGTAAACATGATCCCCTCTTTGAGAGATCTCACCGATTTTAACACATCGGTGGAATCTCTCACCACAACAATGGGCAGGAAGGGACAAGTTTCACAATTGCTCGTCGAAATAATTCCAGTTTTAGTCCTAATCGTGCACCACCTCGTAACACAACCGTCGATCCCAGGGTGAAGCTGTTGGATCACACCCAGCTCTTTCCATACCAGACGGTGGTAAGTTGTCGTCCCCGAAGTGAGAAACAAGATCACCGACAGCGCAGGCCACAATCTTACGGCAGACATCCATTTCTTCCTTTGCTCGAACCGCAGCACTGCAGGTATTGCTCTGGACCACTGTTGCCCAGAAAGACCCTGTAGAGAGCCTGAACTGACCCTTTAACTCCTGCATCATAAGGAAAGGGCGACAGTTGGCTATATCACGGCAGCCGATAGTACTCGTTAACTAGTCTACCTACCAGCTACCACCAGGAAGTGACTTGGAGTTAGGTACATTTCTTCATGGGATTCACTGGGAGTGCAGAGAGGTCTAGAATTTAGTACAGACTCGATCTGACACAACAAAGTACACAATTCTTCAAAACTAAGAATAGTTTTACCTATAGTCTTTTTCATAAGGGATTTAACCGATCTTATTCCTGCCTCCCAAAGTCCACCAAAATGGGGACTAGAAGGAGGAATAAATCTCCATTCAATGTTCATATTTGCTATGTTCTCGGTAATAACCATTCGCATGTTTCTTTACAAAATTTAATAACTCGTTATTGGCCCCAACAAAATTTGAACCATTATCACTCAATATGAGACAAGGGCGTCCTCTACGGGCAACAAATCTATAGAGGGCAGCAATAAAGTCCTTAGTTAGTAAGGCTCCTGACAACTTCTAAATGGATAGCCTTAGTTACTAAACATACAAAAAGTGCTATGTAGCCTTGAATTTCACCTTAGATCTTGGGTTGTCTCCCTTTATTACAATTGGACCTCCGTAGTCCAAACCTACCTTAACAAAGGGAAGACTTTGCTCTACTCTATACTCAGGAAGTTGTCCCATCATCTGACTAGTTCGGGGTGGTTTAACTCTGAAACATTTGTAGCAGGACCTAATTACCCCACGAATAGTATTTCTACCACGAGGTATCCAATAACGGGTGCGCAGTGAACACAGAACTGCTTGAGCACCGGAGTGAAGTAAACATCTCATGTTCATGCTTCACTAACAGTTTAGTCACAACATTTTTAGCTGGTAATATGATTGGATGCTTCTCATCAAATGTCAACTGAGAATTCTCAAGACGGCCACCAACTCTGAGAAGTCCATTTTTATCCAGGAATGGGTTAAGTGATCTCAAGTCACTTGAAGAATCTACTTGTTTCTTGGAAGTTAACTCGTGGATTTCCCTCTTGTATTCAATGGCTTGAATGCGATTCACCACCATTAGTTCCGTTTGTTTCAACTCGATTGAAGACAAGGAACCGGAATATAATTTGTCTCTATTACGAGTATTATGGATGAATCTCAGTACATATCCATATACTCGTTTCAGTTTGAGAAATGAAGAGTACTTCTCAAATTCAGACACTTGTACCTTAGACATCAGTACCCGAATTTGTGTATTCAATTCTGAGTCCACTCTAGTTGGCGATTCACTGTTGGTCGTTGTACTAGACTCTTTAATTACGCAATGATGCGGTAAGTAGAAAGTACTCTTGTTTCCTTCTAAGGGTGGTGCAAGCTCCATGTGTCCTAGATCGCTGTACTCTCTCATAAATCCGACATAGTGTTCTTTTAATTGAGAATGTTTATCAAGCTTACTCTCAATGTGCTTAAATCTCTTAATAGCAGTATGCTTAGATTCAGCGACCGAAGGAACATCAAGACGTATAGGTAACTTCACAACAAAACGACCAGATTCATCTCTTTGGACGTTTTCAACGAAATTTTGTTCACACGCTTTCTATTCTGGACTAAGAACAGGGTTTTGCAGTTCGTCTAGCTGCCAGAACCTTTCCAGTTTTTTATCCAGAGAATCAAGTTTCACAAAGTTTACCGAACGAGGATCTACTCTTTTCTTAATACAAAGTTCAGGAAAGGCACCTGAAAATATGTAACCAAACTCTGTTTTTGATCAACGTGGGGTATCCCTTCCTTCTCAACGTCTCAGAACAAAACAATATCATGGTACACGTCTGCGCCGAGAAGAAGTTCAATCGTGGCAGGTTTATTAAAGTTTGGATCACTCAACACAATGTTAGACGGAATATTCCAGTTTGAATGATCAATCTCGGTGGCAGGACATTGAGATGTGATATTATCTACGACAGCACAATTCAAGTTCAACCTATAGTTAGACACTCTGGACAACAATTGCACTTTACAAGTAAGACTGACTGGAGAGACATCTGAGTCTGCAATACCTACAATAGGAAGTTTGCACGATTGGGTTGCAAGACCTAACTTGCTCAACAGATTTGTAGTCATAAAAGATAACTGGCTGGCAGAGTCCAGCAACGCTCTAACCTTAACTAACCGCCCTGATTTATCTTTCACATTAACACAGGCAGTGCTAAGAAGTACGTTTGAGCCTAGCCCGGATGTTATCTTCATAGCAGTGGGAGACACAATAGCTGGATGCTCAACATTAGGCTTTCTTTCAAAATGTATTAGAGTATTGTGTTTGCGTTGACATTTGGAACAAGGTTTCTCTTTACAAAATCTCGCTGTATGCCCTTTTGAAAAGCAATTATAACATAATCTAATCTGACCAACTAAATGTACTCTTTCATCTACTGTTAATTGGTTGAATTCCTCACAATCTGGTAAATTATGTTTATTTGATTTGCAATTATGGCAATATCTTGATTTGTTGTCATTAGCAATATGGAAAGATTTGACTTTAGGCTTTACATCTGGTTTCTCATTTACTACAATGTTTTTACATTCACTGAGCTCCAAGGTTTGAGCTTTTCTCTCCAAAAATTCCATAAAATCGACTAAGCTAGGGATATCCGTAGCACCATGTTTAGCTTCCCACTCTGACCTATGAATACCTTTCATTTTACTCGATATTATTTCCTGCAACATTAGATCTGATAACAGAACATCACTCTGAAGATTCTCTATGGCATTAATATTGCCTTTTACTTGGTTAAGTACTTTCCTATACTCTGCAGCAGTACCTGTACTACAAGAAGGTAAGCTGAGTAAGCACTTAACATGCTGAGACAATATCATGCGTCTGTTGTCGTACCTTTGCTGAATTAACTTCCAGGCCGTACCAAAATTTGCCTTCAGTTATCGCTAAATTACTGAGTAATTGCCTAGGTTCGCCTTCCAGTGACGATAATAAATAATGAAGCCTTTGAACATTATCTAAGTTAGTATTGTTAATTACAAGGGACTCAAAAGTATTCTTAAACGAGAGGTATTCAGTCAATTCTCCTTGGAAATGGGGAATCTGAATAGCCGGTAACTTAAAACCACAACTCGATCTACTAGATGCACGTGAATCATCAAAACCATGACTATCTGTGGGTTTTTTGAAGACTTTCTATTAAATCCTGAACCTTGCCACACAACTCATAATATTCATTTTCAAAATCCTCATGATCCCTTGCATGATCCTGACCTGGCTTTGAATCTACTTCAAGCTCTAAGAAATTCTTAACTGCCTCAAACTGTTCCCAAATATCTCCTAGTTTATTTTGTCTAGCTACTAATGTGTTTAGGGAAATGGTTTCACTATTAATATAATTTTCCAAATTAGTAAGGCTTCTTTTAAGAATGCCTCGCTTTTGGATAGCCTTTGTCTCACTTTCAAATGGCATTTTGATAAATAACCAATTACCGAACAATATAACACAGCAAATATTTTATAAAATAATTAAAATATATATAAATCACACAAATAATATGGCAATTTGAAATATCATGTCAGTTCGACTCAATACTAATTCTGATTCAATTAGTCAATATGTTCTCTAAATTTCAAGTTTAGGTTTATGGAATGAGGTGGGACATCAACTCTAAGATAGGAGATACAAGCATGCAATAGTAACTTAGCTTTCAGGTCTCTACTGAGATTTCCAATCGACCAGACATCTGTGGTACTCTAGAATGTGCCACCACGCTACTAGAAGGTCACAACACCGTTGATATCAAAGGATAGCTCACTCGAAGACAATTCACTATCAAAATGATATTTCCTTGCACTGGAACTAGACTTCTCGAAGCTCGAAGTTCTGCAAGGGGGTCGCGGTCCACTAGTTGATAACGGCAAACACCACGTGGTAACGCTTTCACTGTTCTTCGTTTAATATAGTTCTTCACGTAAGTAATACCTTGTGTGTCACAATATTACGACTTTTCACAAGGCGACTGTTATATCCGGCCCGGAGGACCAAAAATATGTAGCAGAGGTAATATATACTTACTACACATACAGGTTAATTGTTCACGGAACTTTATTTCTAAACCTGTAAGTAGTTATAAAGTTTCTTCTCTCTGAAGTGGACTGTTATATTTAGGAGTTACTGTGACACAAAGGATTAAACATATGAAAATAAGACTATATTTCAACTAGATTATATACATTAAGGTTACCACGTGCTCACGTCGTGTTCAGTTCTCTCACAACTCACTCACACAGAGCGCACCACAAGACACGACTGCTCTCTACGAGCCACACACACACAAGAACGATACGTAGACAACGCTGTTCAATCCATGACAAGACTCAGGTTAGCCAACACTGACATATCTCGCTAACCACTCAAGGCAGCCAACCTGAGACGTCAACACAATGGATGGGAGAAGAGCAAGAGGAAGAACAGCCAAGAGATGGATTGATAGTGGAGTGGATGCACATCCAATACGTCTTCCTCCGAGGAGTGATTTTGGAAATAAACAGGATGAAAATCCTACAAATTATGAATAGTTAGAAGAAGAAGATGAATGTAGTGTAAGACTGGTGTCACATTTTGATGGTCTAATATATATATTAATTAATTTTCCAGTCCTATGTGGTGAAGCATTCTAATTCACTGCATAAAACCTTATCTCATTAGCTGTTTTTCTTCTTTTATATTTTCACAGAGTTCATGCTTCACTGCCTTAAGCGAGAACAGCTTTGGCAGTGTGTTTTATAATTTTATTCGTGTTTGTTTCTGTAATAATGGTGGTTTGAAAACTCTATTAATTATGTTCAGGATGGTAAATTTTGCTTAGAGGCATTTTTATTTGGGCTTAAGGATCTTTTACAAGCCTGAAAATCTTCAGACTCGGGGCCCACGGCTTAAAGTCCCTCCCGGAGGACTTGCTCCTTGGATTTTTCCATCCTAAAAAATTTCATCATCTCCAGCTGGGTTTGAACCTGTGACCCTCGGGACCAGAGGCAAGGTGCACAACCACTAGTTCATTGCGGCCGACTGAACATCATCAGTATTTTGATATTTTCTCCAATAAAAGTTACTTTGTAGCCAAGATGCTTAAAAGCATTTGTTGTTTCCAGAATTATTATTATAAATTAATTAACCCACTGGTACTATTGAACCCAGAGCTGTCCATACATCCCTGACCTGAGTTAATGTTTTCCAATCATCCACTGTGTAATTAATGAAATCATGGTTAAATCCCTTCTCATTCTTGGCCTACAGACTAGTACTTCCTTCTGGTTTTTCTACAAGAGATTCCATTCATGTTACATGTCATTATCATTATTATTATTATTATTATTATTATTATTATTATTACTAATATTATTTGTAATGAAATATGTATGTTAATTCTGAATTGAATTATATTTATGTCATTCTTTTAGGAATTAATACTATGGGGTATTATTTATTTAAGTCAAATTTTATCACCTCACCTCCTATTTTTCTTCTTCAGTTCTATCCTATCAGTATTTTCATGACCATTGTTTTGTCGTCTTGAGAAGCCATCTCCTGCCGCCTCTGTTTTTAGACTGAAGAACCTCAAAATTAAATAATTTTCTCCAGGAATTTCAAAATTCATTAATTTCTCCTTTCCATTTTTTTTAATGTAGATTTTTTCCCCGAAACCATGTGTTCTTTGGGTTTTTCTATTTGTTTTAATAATCTAGCTTTTTTTTTTTTTTTGATAAGATCATTTTTTGACCATGCATGAACTGCTATTGCAGATTTTTCTACTTCCCCATTCTTGACATTCCTGAGATGTTCTTGCACACTGGTTTTCAAATTTGTCTTTGTTTTTCCTAAATAAACTTTCTCTCATTCTCCACATTTAATCTGATAAATCCCTGATTTGTTTTCTTCTTCTGTTTTCTCATTTTTGTTGGACCTAATTAGTCTAATGATGCTGAAAAATGACACCGAAACACGACTTCAGCATCATTAGAATAATTAGATCCAATTTCCTCATGGAAATAGAAGGAGGAAATAAATCAGGGATTTATCAGATTAAATGTGGAGAATGTGAGAAAGTCTACGTAGGGAAAACATAGAGAAATTTGAAAACCAGGGTGAAAGAACATCTCAGGATTGTTAAGAATGGGGAAGTAGAAAAATCTGCAGTAGCAGCCCATACATTGTCAGAAAAGCATCTTATCGAAAGAAAGGCTAAATTATTACAACAATTAGAAAAATCCAAAGAATTTACGATTTGGGAAAAATCTACATTAAAAAATGGAATGGAGAAATTAATAAATTTTTTTATTCCCGGTTAAAATTATTTGTTTTCGAGGTACTTCAGTCTACAAACAGAAGGCTGCTCTTCAAGACAATGGTCATGAAAATACTGAGGATGGAACTATAGAAGAAGGTTCCGAAACTGATCTAAGAAGAAGAAGAATATGAGGTGAGGTGATAAAATTTTACTTAAATATATATTTATGCTGGTTGTTACAGTTTACCTTAGGTGCAATGGAGTATCAGAAGACACAGTTTGGCCATCATTCTTCTTGGAGAAACAATTCAAGTAGATACAAAAGGCAGAGCTCGTATAGCAGCGATAATAGTGACAGGTCTGCAGAACTTCCCTCATCTTTTCATGGACGAGGAAGTGGTAACTATGAGAAAATGACAAGGCAAGATTATGAAGCGCTTGAGGAGAAAATAACAGACTATTTTAGCAAGAAATTTTACTTTCAACCTCCCATGAAAAACTGGACTTTACCTGGACCAGAGAGTATGTTTGTCGCTGAGAAATGGAAGGTTAGATTTTATATATTCAGACTAACATTTGTTCTGTTGCATGCCAATTATTCTATGTGCTACTGATGTGCATCCCACCCAAGCACACCAAGCATAGCTTGCACACTGCTTGGTGTCTTCTTTTAACCTACTGCTTGCACTCTGCTTGGTGTCTTCTTTTGACCTACAGCTTGCACACTGCTTGGTGTCTTCTTTTGACCTACAGCTTGCACACTGCTTGGTGTCTGCTTTTGAACTACAGCTTGCACACTGCTTGGTGTCTTCTTTTGACCTACCTGCACACTGCTTGGTGTCTTCTTTTGACCTACAGCTTGCACACTGCTTGGTGTCTTCTTTTGACCTACAGCTTGCACACTGCTTGGTGTCTTCTTTTGACCTACAGCTTGCACACTGCTTGGTGTCTTCTTTTGACCTACAGCTTGCACACTGCTTGGTGTCTTCTTTTGAACTACAGCTTGCACACTGCTTGGTGTCTTCTTTTGACCTACAGCTTGCATACTGCTTGGTGTCTTCTTTTGACCTACAGCTTGCACACTGCTTGGTGTCTTCTTTTGAACTACAGCTTGCACACTGCTTGGTGTCTTCTTTTGACCTACCTGCACACTGCTTGGTGTCTTCTTTTGAACTCAGCTTGCACACTGCTTGGTGTCTTCTTTTGACCTACAGCTTGCACACTGCTTGGTGTCTTCTTTTGAACTACAGCTTGCACACTGCTTGGTGTCTTCTTTTGACCTACAGCTTGCACACTGCTTGGTGTCTTCTTTTGACCTACAGCTTGCACACTGCTTGGTGTCTTCTTTTGACCTACAGCTTGCACACTGCTTGGTGTCTTCTTTTGACCTACAGCTTGCACACTGCTTGGTGTCTTCTATTGAACTACAGCTTGCACACTGCTTGGTGTCTTCTTTTGAACTACAGCTTGCACACTGCTTGGTGTCTTCTTTTGAACTACAGCTTGCACACTGCTTGGTGTCTTCTTTTGACCTACAGCTTGCACACTGCTTGGTGTCTTCTTTTGAACTACAGCTTGCACACTGCTTGGTGTCTTGTTTTGACCTACAGCTTGCACACTGCTTGGTGTCTTCTTTTGAACTACAGCTTGCACACTGCTTGGTGTCTTCTTTTGACCTACAGCTTGCACACTGCTTGGTGTCTTCTTTTGAACTACAGCTTGCACACTGCTTGGTGTCTTCTTTTGAACTACAGCTTGCACACTGCTTGGTGTCTTCTTTTGAACTACAGCTTGCACACTGCTTGGTGCCTTCTTTTGAACTACAGCTTGCACACTGCTTGGTGTCTTCTTTTGACCTACAGCTTGCACACTGCTTGGTGTCTTCTTTTGAACTACAGCTTGCACACTGCTTGGTGTCTTCTTTTGACCTACAGCTTGCACACTGCTTGGTGTCTTCTTTTGAACTACAGCTTGCACACTGCTTGGTGTCTTCTTTTGACCTACAGCTTGCACACTGCTTGGTGTCTTCTTTTGACCTACAGCTTGCACACTGCTTGGTGTCTTCTTTTGAACTACAGCTTGCACACTGCTTGGTGTCTTCTTTTGACCTACCTGCACACCTGCTTGGTGTCTTCTTTTGAACTCAGCTTGCACACTGCTTGGTGTCTTCTTTTGACCTACAGCTTGCACACTGCTTGGTGTCTTCTTTTGAACTACAGCTTGCACACTGCTTGGTGTCTTCTTTTGAACTACAGCTTGCACACTGCTTGGTGTCTTCTTTTGAACTACAGCTTGCACACTGCTTGGTGTCTTCTTTTGACCTACAGCTTGCACACTGCTTGGTGTCTTCTTTTGAACTACAGCTTGCACACTGCTTGGTGTCTTCTTTTGACCTACAGCTTGCACACTGCTTGGTGTCTTCTTTTGAACTACAGCTTGCACACTGCTTGGTGTCTTCTTTTGAACTACAGCTTGCACACTGCTTGGTGTCTTCTTTTGAACTACAGCTTGCACACTGCTTGGTGTCTTCTTTTGAACTACAGCTTGCACACTGCTTGGTGTCTTCTTTTGACCTACAGCTTGCACACTGCTTGCTGTCTTCTTTTGACCTACCTGCACACTGCTTGGTGTCTTCTTTTGACCTACAGCTTGCACACTGCTTGGTGTCTTGTTTTGACCTACAGCTTGCACACTGCTTGGTGTCTTCTTTTGACCTACAGCTTGCACACTGCTTGGTGTCTTCTTTTGACCTACAGCTTAATATGAGCCATCACCATCTAAACAATTGTCTTCCAGCTTGCCCTTTCCTTCATTAATTGAATAGCCACAGAACAAATTTGTAACCCCCTAATTTTTTCTAAAATTTATTTTTATGCAGAAAAAGATTTCATGTTCCATTAACAACCTTCTTCCATGTAAATCTCAAGAGAAAAAAGAGGCCTATGGCGGGATTACGATCAGCGTTCGTTGACATGTTAGGTTATGTTTGAGTTTGTTGATGTTTATCAAATGCACCTTCCACCACATATCATATTAAGATGAACATTTGTAGGGTAGGGCACATGATGGCGTTTGTTGTACATTGCCAAGATCAAGCTTCAACAAACGCAAGCATAAAGTCATATCGTACAAATCACGTGACATCGACGGTTCCTGCATTTCATTTGTTTCTAGCTGATTGTTGTTGACCTTATTGGAACCAATAAATTACAATATTTTGATATTTTAATAACTATATCAACATGAGAGACGATGTGCTTATTGAGTTTGTGTGATCGCATGAATTTATATACAACAAAAATAAGGGGAAAAAAAGGAAGCTATTTGGAAAGAAATATGAAACAATGTAAATATTATTGTAGGCTTTCACGGCCGGCATCTTGATCCATATTTGGTTCGTCTTCCGGGCTTATAGGCCGTGGTCTGGTTGTCTTCATACTCGACGTTTCGTCTACTGCTGCGGTAGACATAATCAGGAGATACTGCGTGCTCTCTGTGAACTCTTCAACAGTCGGCTGCAGACTGGCTGGTCGTTGGAAACTGTCTCTCTGTTTATAGCTAAACCCCGGGTGGAGGGGGGGTTTTCTGCGCAGGCCGAGTTGTAAAACTGATACTTTTGTAAGAGACTCCACACACTTCATAGAAAAGATAGACACTATGAAACTCAAGCCGAATGACATAATACTAAGCTTCGATGTGGTTGCATTATTCACTAAAGTACCTATCGGAGAAACCATGACATACTTACAAGAACTCTTTCCACCAGACATAACAGCGCTCTACAACATATGTCTCACAGAATCTTATTTTCAATGGAGAGGTATATTCTACGAACAAATAGATGGCGTGGCCATGGGAAGTCCATTAAGTCCCGTAATAGCAAATTTCTACATGGAAAAATTTGAAAAACAGGCTTTGGAGAATGCTACCTTAAGACCCACAGTGTGGCTAAGATATGTGGATGACACCTTCGTCATTTGGGAGCACGGTGAGGAGGAACTAGATAACTTCAAGAAAACACATAAATGGGATTTGTCCCAGCATCCAATTCACCCTGGAAAAGGAACAAAACAACAGTCTACCGTTTTTGGATGTTTTGGTAATCCGAAACCAAGACATGACACTTGGACACAAGGTTTACAGGAAAAATACTCACGCAGACAGATACCTACACAAACAGTCTAACCACCATCCGAGACAAAAACGCGGGATAATAAAATCCCTGGTTGAACGAGCCAAAAGGATTTCGGAACCACAGTATCTGCAAGAAGAAATCAATCATCTCCATGCAGCTTTTCTTACCAATGGATACAGCAAAACAGATTTTCGTCGAGCCATAAATCCCAAGAAATATAGGCCCGAAAACGAAAACAAGGAAGAGACAAATGGTAAGGTTTACCTACCTTATATCAAAACAACAACAGAGAAAATTGGACGAATATTAATGAAATACAACATAGCAACAACCTACAAACCAACACAAAAAATCAGCAATATACTGCGCCCAGCCAAAGACACTAGAGATCCTTTAAGTCATGCCGGTATATATCGTATCCCGTGCAGTTGTGGAGAGGTGTACATCGGTACAACAAAAGAATGATCAACACAAGATTACAAGAACACATGAGACACTGCGGATTAAAACAAAATGAAAAATCGGCCGTAGCGGAACACTTGATGAACAACCAACAACATATTATAAGATTCGAAGATACTCAGGTATTATCACAAACATCACATTACTACACCAGACTATACAGAGAAGCCATTGAAATATATAAACATAAGAATTCCTTCAACAAAAAAGAAGAAACCATGAAGATAAACAAAATTTGGATCCCAGCACTGCATAACACAACAATGAAGCCTATGACTTCTGCAAACTGCACGACAGCGCATAACTCGGCCTGCGCAGAAAACCCCCCCTCCACCCGGGGTTTAGCTATAAACAGAGAGACAGTTTCCAACGACCAGCCAGTCTGCAGCCGACTGTTGAGGAGTTCACAGAGAGCACGCAGTATCTCCTGATGATGTCTACCACAGCAGTAGACGAAATGTCGAGTATGAAGACAACCAGACCACGGCCTATAAGCCCGGAAGACGAACCAAATATGGATCAATGTAAATATTGCCATTGTATGTCTACCATATTTCGCCTTAACATAAACGTCAATGAACATTGATCATGATACACCTACTCAAATAGTGCGTTGTAGCTTACCGTCCCAATGCAACGGCAACATCAACGAACATTGATTGTAATCCCACCACTACAAACTTGTTCTGAGTGGCTCTTCAATTGCGCCCTCTTTGTGTTACATTTTTTTAATATAATTTACTACTGAGTCCTACTGTTGATTCATTGGCCTTACTCTTACATGTTATCTTTCTGATTGTGAATAACAAATTTGATATGCCTTAATAAATAAGGTGAGTATGTTGCATTTTACCTCATAAAAATTAATACTGTTAATGCCTTACCTATCCCGCTAACATGACTTACCCATTTGAGCCAATTAATTTTCACGCATATCACTGTATCCAGACCATAAGTCCATTATTATGCTTGTGTCTCTACTTTTTACCTCCAAAAGCAGCTTCAAGAACCTTTATTAAAACTTTACTCTCAAATATGTCTAGTTTGTTACTTACTTCTGCATTAAGCATCCACTGTTGATAGAAGGAGAAAATTCAAAGAGGGTTATAGGCTTAAGGTCCTTTTTCCGTTCTTGTTGGAAATATCTTTATATTATCCAAACTATAAATGAACATTATCACTTTTTTTTTTTTCCAAATGCCCCAAGTTGTCATTTTGTCACATCTGGTGTTCTCTCCTGGCATGGCGAACTTGTAACCCACTTCTGAGGTTGGGGCACCTGGAAGGTGAGGTTACACTGCCTCGATGATATGAGAGTTGATGATGATGGTAATGATGCACCAGGAGAGTAAAAAGTAAAGTAATCCCACAACAGGCCCGGAGGCCCTTGGGGTAGTGGGAGGTTAAGGCTCCCACTTTTTCTAGACAATCGGCACTTTATGTCAGCCGGGTTGTCAGCCCTGCGTGACGGCCGCCTTTACCCCCAGAATAAGCGTCTGGTACTCACTTCCATTAGAGGCTGAGTCGACCCCAGGGCCATAGTGCCGCCAGAGGGTTTGGGTCAGTTTAAAAATCCTGACCCCAACGGGCTTGAACCCTCGACCCTCCGGCTTGTAGCTCGGTGCCTTAACCACTACGCTACGGCGTGCCCCAAGTAAGTGATCCCACAAGAGGCCCTTGGGGTAGTAGGAGGTTAAGGCTCCCACTTTTTTCTAGACAATCGGCACTTTATGTCAGCCGGGTTGTCAGCCCTGCGTGACGGCCGTCTTTACCCCCAGAACAAGCGTCTGGTACTCATTTCCATTAGAGACTGAGTCGACCCCAGGGCCATAGTACCGCCAGAGGGTTTGGGTCATTTTAAAAATCCTGACCCCAACGGGACTTGAACCCTCGACCCTCCGGCTTGTAGCTCAGTGCCTTAACCACTACACTACGGCGGCACCAGGAGAGGCCTTAAGCTATTTAGGCAAATATGATAATAATGGCCAGATGGGCCTTAAAGTTTCCTGACATTTATCTTACAGGTGAGGAAAAACCCCGAAAAAAAACCTCACCAAGAAATTTGTCCTGACCGGGGATCGAACCCAGGCCCGCTGTGTGACAAGGCAGCAGCTACCTCAAGACCACAGCGGTGCACTCATCACCCAAATATTGAAAGTTGAATTCAGTAAATGCACTAGTTATGAATATTCTTGGAAAAAATCATTAAATGAATCAGATTTTGCATCTTGCCTCATATTTTATGTATTTTCAAGGATGTTCTTCCCAGTTTTCATCTGGCTTTTGTTGATTTGACAGTTGGCATTCCTTCACTCTTCTCCTCCTCTGTTGGTGAACTGATGAACCTTCAAATTAATTTTTTTTTCATGAATTTCATAATTCATTATTTTACCTTTGTATTTTTGTTATGTTGATTTTCTCTACAAGAATTCTGAAATGTATTCTCAAGAATTGTACAAATTATGAGGTGATATGTCAATTATTAAAGAAATCTCATAGTGTTACTTCATAAAAACATTAATCTAAAAAATTATTTATTTATAAAGAAGCTTGTTATGATAAAGTATTTTTGATATTAGTTTTATGTACAGTAAATACTTTGAAGAAGATGTAATGGCTACATCCAAATAGAAAAGTCACTAAATGGTCTTTGATGTTTAGATGCTCAAAAACATTAATAACTAATCATTGTGATGTAAGAAGTTGTATTGAATAATGATCAGTGAAATAAAATTAACATTTCTTTCTAAATACAAAATCATGTGCCCTCCAGAAGGGTTACATCAGTTATCTTTGCTTGTTATGTTAGTTACCTTTATGTTATTAATTTTTAGCGAGTGTATATAGTAACATTCTAAACTACAGATTTTTAAGTCCTTGTGCTATGTAATAATTGTCTCTATTTGATATTTCCCAATATAATATTAAAAATGTTTTTATTATTCATTTGATACATCTCAATGAAAGATAAATTATGTTTGAAGAGAAAAATATACATTCAGACAGTGTATAGAAGACAAAAATTTGTTTTTAGATTGGAGTGTTCAGGTAGCTCAGTCGGTAGAGCATTCATATAAAAAGTGAGAGGTCCTGGGTTCAAACCAGTCTGAGCATATATTTTTCTCTTCAAATATAATAATATTGAAAAGTTCACAGAGATTGTATTATTGTCTTTTCCTGATTGTTGTCTTTTTTAAAGTAATGTTTGTTACCAAAATGAAAGCATCAATTTTAAATATAATACTAAAAACACTTCCACTTTATTATAGATAAATCTATAGTGGTTTTGAGAAAAAAGAAAAAAAAAATTGCTACTAAAATAAGCCCTACATTAAATTTTTTTAATCCTTAAAATTATTTTAAGTTTTTTTTTCTCAAAACTACGTATAGATATCTCTATAATAAAAATAAAGATACAACTTTCTGTTTTTAGCATTTCTGACTACAGTTCATGAGGTCCCAGGTTTGATTCCCGTTCAGACGATACAAATTTTTTCTTAAAAGGGAATTATTCCTGTGGTTGTCCATGATCTGGAATTTAGGTTAAGTTTAGGTAAGGACTCTCCTGGTGCTTCATTATCATTTATCACTCATCATATTATTGGGATAATGTAACTCCACCTTCCAGGTGCCCCAACCTGAAATTAATTACTTTTCTGCCAGGGGAGAAAGCCAGAAATGTCATAAAAGACAACCTGATTTCATTGGACAAAAAAAGTTTATTACCGAAATGAAAGAATTAATTTTAAATATAATACCAAAAACAGAAAGTTGCTTCTTTTTTATGTTTCTATTATTCATTTCATACATCTCAATGATGAATAAATTATATTTAAAGAGAAAAATATACTCTGACTGGGGTTTGAACCCAGGACCTTTTGCTTTCTATGTGAATGCTCTACCAACTGAGCTATCTGAGAAATTCCAATCTAAACGCAAATTTTTCTCTTATATACACCGTCAACTTCTATAAGATTCATGATATGTTCCGTTGAGGTATTATTGAAAATTAATGTATAAAATTATGAAATAGTGCTTTCGGAACTACAGATAAATAGCTAATAAAGTTGAGGAGACGGACCTTTTTGGTAAATATTTCATAATTTTATACTTTAATCTTATATACACTGTTAATGGTTGGTATCTAATGTCGAGCACTTGATAATGAAATCATTCGCTCTCTTGCACTCCCAATATTTAGCAGAAAGGCTGGTCTCTTCTACAAAAGCTGGACAACGGAGGAGATGGTTTCTTTCCATATCTTCATTTAAATTGCAAAAAGGGCATTTAGGTGAATCTGTTATGCCAATTCTGTGTAGGTGTTTATTCAAGCAGTCATGTCCCGTTACCAGTCTGAATGTTGCTACTGCAGATTTTCTTTGTAATGTAGTAATATCATAAGCTTGTAGATTTTCCCATTCCTTTCCAGATGTTTTGGTGGTGTATTCTTCTTTAAGTTTATTGATGTATTTATTTGAGATAATTCTTTTGATAGAGTGAAAGGAAACTGGAGTAGAAGTTGGGTTTGAAACAATTTTGCTACACTTCTTGGCCAGAAAATCGGCTATTTCATTGCCTGTCACTCCACAATGGGCCGGAATCCATTGAAGTACAACTTTTTTATGTAGACGGGACTGTTTTATCATTTTGTGACATTCGATAATTTTGATGCTTTTGGGTGTTGTGTCTCGTGTTATAGCGAGAATGGCTGCTTTGGAGTCACATAGAATTACAACTTTTGTAAATTTTTGGATGTGATATAAAAGATTTTGTAAACTTAAGAAAATTGCTAGAATTTCGCCATCAAAGTTTGTTGAATTTGTGTTTAGTTTACGATAAAAGGAAAAAAGTGGACATACTGCACCAGCACCAGTGCCACCGTCATTTGGTAGGCTGGAGCTATCTGTAAAAATATGTATCCATTCAGGAGCTGGGTATCTTAGATTTATTATTTCCAGTGACATTTGTTTTAATATATATGGAGGAGTTTCAGATTTCTTGATGTCTTCTGTTAAATGAAGGTTATATTCAATTTCCAAAATTTCTAGAGGGTTGTTTCTCATCTGCATATTTTCTTTTGAATGTGGAAGTTGCAATTTCTGTTTGATTTCTTGTACTATGCTTAAGAAGCTTTGCTGAGATTTTAAACATACTTGTGGTTTTCTTTGGGTCCAGTTATTATGGGGTAGCCTTAAAAATTGTTCATACTGTGTGATTGCTGTTTTCTCAATTTCAAATGTTATGTTTGGGTTATTTGTTAAGATTTGCATGGCAGTGATTGGTGTTGTTTTAACGGCTCCTGTTATCAGGCGGAGGATTTGGTTCTGCAATTTATTAAGTTTTTCCACTTTAGTAGTTACTAGGATTTCTTCACAATAATGAAGTACAGGTTTTATGTACATTTGGTAGAAGGTGTTTAGGGTTTGTGTGTTGCAACCCCACTTTTTCCCTGCTAATCGTTTTAATAATGGTAACCTTGTTTCTATCTTTGTACATATATTCTCTATGTGTTTCTTCCATGTTAATTTTGTGTCCAGAGTTATTCCTAAATACTTTGCTTCATGTGTTTGAGTTAATAATTCATCCTCCAATTTCAGAGTGATGGGTAGTGGTTTCTTTCTTAATGTAAATAGTTGATAATTTATCTTCATTAAGTTCTGGGATGTCCAATTCTCTAACTGTATTAGTGATTGTTGGGCTATGGTTATTAATTGTTGACTTTGGTTTTTCGGTTTGGAGACCCATATTACAACATCATCAGTAAAAAGTAGGGTTTTTGTTTGGAGCTTTTCTATATGCTTAGGTAGATCATTAATGTAGATATTGAAGAGAGTGGTACTAAGTACAGAACCCTGTGGTAAACCTTGATGTGTTTGTTGGTATTTAGAGAGGTGATTATTATAATTTGTAGCGATGAACCGTTGGATGAGAAAATTGCTGATCCAGAGTAGCATATTCCCTTGAATGCCTAAAGTCTGCATTTTTTCTAATAATTTATATCTCCAAATAGAGTCATGCTCCTTGGAAATTAACAAACATTGCCAGAGTGTCTTCTTTTCTGTTGAAACTGTCTTTAATAGCTTGACTTAGGTGTACAATTTGTTGATTTGTTGATTGTAATTCTCTAAATCCAGCTTGATTGGGTGAAAGTAAATTATTGGTTTCTAAATACCAATTTAATCGATTTGAGATCATTTTTTCCATAGTTTTAACAATTACACTAGTTATAATGTTGAATGATTCCGGGTTCTGTGGCCGTGGTCCATAGGTGGTGTTGATACCAGACGTTTCGCCCTCAACTGCGGAGGGCATCTTCAAGGAGACGACCATTAGCCAATCAGCAAGAGCCACGCCCGCTCACCCTGCTCCCACCACTAGTATCAATACAACGCCCGCAGCGTTCACTCTAAGTAGAGCTTCCGACCAGGAAACACGCCTAGAAGCACTCGCCACTGAAGATGCCCTCCGCAGTTGAGGGCGAAACGTCTGGTATCAACACCACCTATGGACCACGGCCACAGAACCCGGAATCATTCAACATTATGATTACCGGCCGTGAAAGCCTGCATTCAACCAATTACACTAGTTAGTGCTATTGGGCGATAATTTGAAAAAGTATTTGCTGATTTTTTGTTTTCAAAATAGGTATTATAATAGCTTTTTTCCAATCATCAGGAAGTTTTGTGTTCCAAGAAAGATTATAAAGGGAGAGTAATTGAGTTTTGGCTTTATTGCCAAGGTGTTTGAGAAATTCTGCATGTATATTATCTGCTCCTGGAGATTTGTTGGATTTTAAACTATTAATGGCTATGTTTAACTCTTTAATATTGAAATTCTTATTAAAAATATTATCTTTTGTACTGCTTGTTGATTTTATGTAATTTTTTTAGGTTCTCTTTTATTGTTTTTTGTTCCTTTTTGTTCTCTGAGGACAAAGTATAGGTGTTAGCATAGTGTTTGTTGAATTTGTTGGCTATTTCACTTTCATTTGTAATTTGTTTGTTGTTGTGGATAAATGGTGTTTTTTGTCGTTCTTTTTTATTTTGTATATTGTGTACAAATCTATATGCTTTCTGGCCATCTTTCCTATAATCCATTTTTTGGAGAAGGTTATTAAAATTTTCTCTTTTATTGCTGTTAATTTCTTTTTTGAGTCGTGCGCACAATTTTCTCCAATTTTGTACATCTTTTGGGTCTTTTGTTTTTTCTGCTTTATTTCTAGCGAGATCTCGGTCTATTTTCATTCTTTCTAGTTTTGAATTCCAGAAGGGTTTGTAGTTTTTAACTATTCCTCGTGGTATATATTTTTTTGCTGTTTTTAATATTATTTTGCATATAGATTTGTTAATTTGGTCTGATTGAAGTGATTTGTTTAAAGGATTTTCAAATTCAGTTTCCAGTTCGTCTGTGTACAGTTTCCAATTGGCTTTTTTGAAGTTCCACCTGGGTTTAAGATGAATTGGAAGTAAGTTGTTATTCCCCAGTTGAATAGTAGCAATGATGGCTCTATGTCCTGAGCCAGGATCTTCTACAATTTGTTTTTTGGTTTTGGGGTATAAATTAGAAGGTACAAAGAGTAAGTCAGGATTAGTTCCTGAACCAGAGTAATGTATATATGTTGGAGGATCCTCTTTGTTGTGTATTATTTCTATGGGTGTTGAATTTAATAAGTCTTCTACAAATTTCCCCTGCATTATTTGAATTGGTATAGCCCCATCGTCGTGAATGGGCATTAAAATCTCATATACACTGTTAATTCCCGAGCACCAAATGCTATGAAAGTAAAATTCCCAATAAAGGTCTTCTTAATAAAAGATGCCACAATTTGCAAGTTAGAAGTAAAGGTTTTGTAGCATCTGGTGCTCAGAAATTAACAGTGTATATAAGAGAAAAATTTGCATTTAGATTGGAGTTTCTCAGATAGCTCAGTTGGTAGAGCATTTGCATAGAAAGCAAAAGGTCCTGGGTTTAAACCCCAGTCTAAGCATATATAATTGCTTCTTTCTCTTTATTACAGATACATCTATAGGTGGTTTTGAGAAGAAATACTTAGTTATTTTAAAGATTAAAAAAATTAAATGTAGGGCTTAATTTTGTTGCAAATGTTATATCAGTTACCATGGAATTCAGCTACAGTGATCTCTGTCAAAACGATAATGATATCTTGTTATTAAATAATAATTAAATGAATCGTGAATTTCTTCTTACCTCATACTTCTATGTTTAAAAAAACATAGAAGTATGAGGTAAGAAGAAATTCACGATTCATTTAATTATTATTAATTGAACCTCATAATGTTAAAAATTCCCAAATTTAATATATTGTTATTAAATGTTGAAAAAAGTGGAGACAATTTAGGATTAATTCATAATTTTGTCATGTTTGTTAGGAGGATCGACTGCAGAAATTGAAGGATGAATTGAATGATGTGAAGAGCAAGTTAGACTTGTACAATCTGAATGACTGGCACAAACACACACGTTTAATGAACAAGGCTGGTGAAGTCCAATGGAGGTTACGTAAAGAAATTGAACCAGAATTTCTAACGCAAGCTTGGTGCAAATTCTATGAAAATGTAATGTCATTTCCTTTAGTTCCTCCAATTGTTGTAAACACTGGAGAGTTAAATTCTGTACATCTTTGTGAGGCGCCTGGTGCATTCATCACATCTTCAACCATTATCTGAAGCTTCATCTTCCTAGAATTAAGGTGAGTGATAATTTAGTTCATTCCCCTTCTTCTTTCCAAATAAAACTTAAATGCTGAGTTCAGGGTCCTATTCCACAAAAGTATGGAACTTTACAAATGTATATATATGAGGCTCATCCAGAAAGTAAGTTTCCAATTTTTATCAAAATAAAGAAAACTCAATTACCTGAAAAATTTTATTGGTACCAGGTACAGAAATGTTTCAGCTATTTTTCAACATAGGTACCACCAGAATTTTGACACTTGTCATATCGTGGGATCAACTTTTTGTATCCCTGGTTCATAGAAGTCTGCCGCCTGTGAATGGAACCAGTGTATGACAATCGTCTCCAACTTTTTGTCATTGTCAAAATACTGTCCGGAGGACAGGAATTTCTTTAGATGCAAGAAAAGATGGAAATCACTGGGAGCAAGATCGGGGCTGTATTGTGGATGATCAAACAGCTCCCAGCCGAACTCCCGCAGAACAGTTGCTGTGCACCAAGCCGTATGTGGACGAACATTGTCATTGAGCAGCACAACACCTGCAGTAAGCATTCCATGCCTGAATGGCACTCAGTTTTTCACAGTAACGATCAGTGTTCACAGTTTCACTTCTGGGCAGGAAGTCAATGAGCAGATTGCCCAGAACACCGTGCACATCACTTTCTGCACCGACACAGTCTGTTTGAATTTTGTCTTGACCGGAGATCCACTGTGGTGCCAATGCATTGACTGCTGCTTGGTTTCCGGGGTAAAGTGGGAAATCCACATCTCATCGCCCGTGATGATGCTGTCGAGGAACTCGTCGCCGTCATGATGATAACGCTGCAGAAATGTCAGAGCTGCTGCTAAGCGTTTCGTGCTTGGGTGTCAGGTTTCTCGGCACCCATCTGGCACACAATTTCTTGAACAGCAGGTGCTTAGTCACAATTTTATGCAGCAAGGATTGCAATATCTGCAGAAAATGGTTGCTGAGCTCTGTAATCGTGAACCGACAGTTTTCCACGATGCACTGCCGCACCAGCTCAACAAGGTCATCATTGATGAGGGACGGTCGCCTACTGCGCTCTTCATCATGGACACTTTGATGACCTTGGGAAAAAAGCCTACACCAGCGATGCACCATCTGTTTGCTCATGATGTCTGGTCCGTAGACCTGACAGACCTGACGATGAATTTCGATTGGCGCGATGTTTTGCGCATTCAAGAACCTTATCACACACGGCTGGAGAATGAATAAGAGCCACCATTTCAGGCCATTGCTGCTGCACTACTGATGCCACAGGACCACTGTCTGGCTGACATATGATTGATACGTCATAGATCTGTTGCACATGCGCAATTGTCTCGACTAAATACATTTCCTTTAAAGGAAATAAAATTGGGAAACTTAGTTTGTGGATGGGCCTCGTATATATACAGAGAACACCGGTTAATTCGACATTTGCTAATTCAAATAATAGGGTAATTCGAATATAAGTACAATTCCCTTGAAACTCCTATTTAAAATAATGTTTAAAATCCATGTTTAATTTGAGGTTTTCAAGCCACCATTTGGATAATTCGAAGCCACAATTAAATTTATTGATAATGACCCTCAGGGGTCCTCATCTAGGGGATATGTGGATGGCGACCACAAGGTGCCCAAGCTGAGCAAAACACTTACTTGTGTTTTGCACTCTTTTAACTTTACTATCTAACTTCTCTTGGTTAACTCTTGTTTTTTCGACCCCGATGCTATTAGGGCATCCGAGGGCTAGGGAGTCTTTCCTTTCTTCCATTTCTTCTTTCCTTTATTTTCTTTTCTTCTCCAGAAAAGCCTGACCAGAGGCTATAAGATGGCAGCCCCATCACTGGTCTTGCCTTCCTTTGGCCAGCAACCAATCGAAGGGACTATTATTATGCTTTCAAGTCTTATACGAGAATTTCCCGGAAAACGCTGGAGGGAAAATTTTCTATAGGATCGTAACAGGCCTTGGCCTAATACTTGGAAGAGAAGAAGAAGAAGAAGAAGAAAAAAGTAATCTGAATTCTATAAAAGTTGAAATACGGTTGAAAAAATTCAAGAATTCATCTAGTGCCCGCATTCCTAGTTGCATATTGTTAAAATCCTGTTTGATGGCAAGCGAACTGGACCGTATTATCCAGTGCTTTATGTCGTCGGGTACAGTACATAGACATCCACCACTCACTCAGCCCAAAAACTGGAAATACTTTTACAGTACAGGCAGTACATTTACACATACATTACAGTTAAAAAAACTTAACTCAGAACCAATGTGTTAAGTGACTCGATTCACAATGTCGAAACGCGGATTGTACACCAGTTTAACATTAGCAAAAAAAGTTGAAGTGCTCAGGGAAGTAGAAAAAAGAACAAAGAAGAAGTGTGATATTGCCAAGGAATAAGGAATACTGCCGAACACTTTATCCATCTACATAAAGAATAAAGAAAAAATAATGGAGAGTTGGAACCTTCACAGTGGTGGAAGTTGGAAACACATAAGAGGAGGTGAATTTCCTGAAGTTGATGAGTGTGTGTTCAAATGGTTGAAACAATCGTTTGATCATAACGTACCATTGAGTGGCCCATTAGTGCACGCCAAGGCAGAAGAATTTGCAGAAAAGTTGGGCGTTAAAAATTTTGAAGGAAGAGGAGGTTGGCTCAGTGTTTTCAGGAAAGAAATGGCATTTTGTTTAAAAACATGTACGGTGAGAGTGCTACTTATTTTATGATAAAATATGGAAATTAAAAAAGTGGGTTACATGTTAATTGCAGTATTTGCATGAAATAAATTTATTTCAGGGTTCAGCACTATGTAAAATAAAGTGTCTTTTGTTAATTCGAAGTTTCGATAATTTAAATTCTTAATAATGCCCCCTTGAGTTCAAATTAAAAAGTGTCCCCTTCATATAGTAAAACATGTTCAAAGCGGAATCGCATGGGACCAATTTTTTTTTTTTTTTTTTTCCACATTAGACAAAATTTCTCATTATAAAAAAGTGATAATCTTAGATTATAGAGTACTGTGTATGTCTTTTTACAGATCTTGGATTAATTGTAGTTCCGCTGCCTTTGAAAAGTGAAGTAAAGTAAAAGCTCATTATTTACGGTTCCACACTATTTGCAGGTTAAAAAATTGCGACTCAGTTTCTGTATTTGCAGCTAAACATGTCTTTATTCGCGGATCCAGCTGGTATATTAGAAGGATTAGTGTCCTTTATTAACCATCAGCAATTTTTCTTTTTTTTTTTTAGCTGCTGGCAGGTGCCAAGGTGACTTTTACAAATAGTGATTTAAACCAAATAGACAAATAAGTATAAAAACAAAACAAACCTTATATTTGAAAAGAAAAATATACGCCTAGACTGGGGTTTGAACCCAGGACCTTGCCTAGGTGGCTCAGATGGAAGAGCATTGACATAGAGAGTCAAAGGTCCTGGGTTCAAGCACCAGTCCTTAGGTAGCTCAGATGGAAGAGCATTGACATAGACAGTCAAAGGTCCTGGGTTCAAACCCCAGTCTAGGCGTATATTTTTCTTTTCAAATATAATTTGTCCATCATTAAGATGTTTAAAAACAAATAATATTAACATTGAAACAAACCTTATTCTCACTGACCCTAAAGTTCATTGTTAAAAGCTGTTGTCGTATTTCACATGCCGATATATACTTTGATAAATGTCTCCAACAGCACAATTGGTATATGGTTGGTATCTAATGTTGAGCACTTGATAATGAAATCATTCGCTCTCTTGCACTCCAATATTTAGCAGAAAGGCTGGTCTCTTCTACAAAAGCTGGACAACGGAGGAGATGGTTTCTTTCCATATCTTCATTTAAATTGCAAAAAGGGCATTTGGGTGAATCTGTTATGCCAAGTCTGTGTAGGTGTTTATTCAAGCAGTCATGTCCCGTTAGCAGTCTGAATGTTGCTACTGCAGATTTTCTTTGTAATGTAGTAATGTCATAAGCTTGTAGATTTTCCCATTCCTTTCCAGATGTTTTGGTGGTGTATTCTTCTCTAAGTTTATTGATATATTTATTTGAGATAATTCTTTTGATAGAGTGAAAGAAAACTGGAGTACAAGTTGGGTTTGAAACAATTTTGCTACCCTTCTTGGCTAGAAAATCGGCTATTTCATTGCCTGTCACTCCACAATGGGCCGGAACCCATTGAAGTACAACTTCTTTATGTAGATGGGATAACTGTTTTATCATTTTGTGACATTCGATAATTTTGATGCTTTTGGGTGTTGTGTCTCGTGTTATAGCGAGAATGGCTGCTTTGAAGTCACATAGAATTACAACTTTTGTAAATTTTTGGATGTGATATAAAAGATTTTGTAAACTTAAGAAAATTGCTAGAATTTCGCCATCAAAGTTTGTTGAATTTGTGTTTAGTTTACGATAAAAGGAAAAAAGTGGACATACTGCACCAGCACCAGTGCCACCATCATTTGGTAGGCTGGAGCCATCTGTAAAAATATGTATCCATTCAGGAGCAGGGTATCTTAGATTTATTATTTCCAGGGACATTTGATTTAAAATATATGGGGGAGTTTCAGATTTCATGATGTCTTCTGTTAAATGAAGGTTATATTCAATTTCCAAAAATTCTAGAGGGTTGTTTCTCATCTGCATATTTTCTTTTGAATGTGGAAGTTGCAATTTCTGTTTGATTTCTTGTACTATGCTTAAGAAGCTTCACTGAGATTTTATAAACATACTTGTGGTTTTCTTTGGGTCCAGTTATTATGGGGTAGCCTTAAAAATTTTTCATACTGTGTGATTGCTGTTTTCTCAATTTCAAATGCTATGTTTGGGTTATTTGTTAAGATTTGCATGGCAGTGATTGGTGGTGTTTTAACGGCTCCTGTTATCAGGCGGAGGATTTGGTTCTGCAATTTATTAAGTTTTTCCGCTTTAGTAGTTACTAGGATTTCTTCACAATAATGAAGTACAGGTTTTATGTACATTTGGTAGAAGGTGTTTAGAGTTTGTGTGTTGCAACCCCACTTTTTCCCTGCTAATTGTTTTAATAACGGTAACCTTGTTTCTATCTTTGTACATATATTCTCAATGTGTTTCTTCCATGTTAATTTTGTGTCCAGAGTTATTCCTAAATATTTTGCTTCATGTGTTTGAGTTAATAATTCACCCTCCAATTTCAGAGTGAAGGGTAGTGGTTTCTTTCTTAATGTAAATAGTTGATAATTTGTTTTCTGTATATTTATCTTCATTAAGTTCTGGGATGTCCAATTCTCTAACTGTATTAGTGATTGTTGGGCTATGGTTATTAATTGTTGACTTTGGTTTTTCGGTTTGGAGACCCATATTACAACATCATCAGCAAAAAGTAGGGTTTTTGTTTGGAGCTTTTCTATATGCTTAGGTGACTGGGAATCGAACCCCAGACCTCATGAACAGTAGTCAGTAACGCTGACCACTAGCCCATGAGGCTGATCAAAATGTATAAATATGTATCTGAAATATTTGAAGAGAAAAATTATACGCTCAGACCGGGACTTGAACCCAGGACCCTTGGTTCTCTAGACCAAGTGCTCTACCAACTGAGCTACCTGTATCTGAAACTTCACACCTCACCTCATAAAATTTGCTTTTCTCAATTTATATAATTAAAAATGAGTCATTCATCTCACCTCATACGCTCTGTGTTCTTTGCAGCCAGGACCTTCGTTTCAGGAACAGTTATTGTATAATTACGGTAGAATATACCTCATAGTGATAATTCCTAAAATAAGTAGTTATTGTAAAGATCTGTAATATTGAAAGTCTTGAAATAGCAATATTTTGTGAATACATTCACTGTTTCTCACATAGTCATAAGTAGAGCGAGGAATTATATGAAGAAAATTATGTGAAAATATGAAATCATGAAGACAAAATATGAAAAATATGAAAATTATGATGCAAAAATATTATGAAGCTACTATTTTCTAAACTTTTTACATATATTTATATACATAGGCCCACTATAACTTATAAGTGTACATACCAGCACATAAATGAGACAAACAGAACTTATTTATACCTCAAGAAATCAAGATATTTACTGCATTTTGATTTTAATTAGCTTTTTCATTAATTCTGAACCAATATAAAATATCATATTCATGATCTGAAACAATTTTAATGGATCACGCCATAGTGTAGTTGTATAAGGAAACGTGGTGCAAACAGGAATGTCGTGGGTTCGAGTCTCGATATTGTCAAGATTTTTAGCTGGACCAGACCTTCTGGTGGCATTGTGGGCCTGGGGTCTCAGATCCTAATGGAAGTGAGTACTAGATGCATGTTCTGGGCACAAATCCGACAACCTGGCAGACATATCGTGTCTATTGTCTAGAAAGATGGGAGCTTCAACATACCACTACCCCTAAGGCCTCCCAAGACTGTAGTGGAATCACTTTACCTTCATAAATAAAAACTGAGAGGTTACATATAATACATTTAATTTAATTATGAAATCCAAACATATACAAGAAACAAAACATTGTAACCAAAACAAACAGGTTTCCATGAAATAACAAAGTTTAGAACAGGTATAGTTTAAATTATTACTATTTTTACATTGCATAAAGATATTAAATTCCTGGAGATGCAAGTGTAACAATAACATTAAATTGGACGATTTAAAATACAAGTAAACCATTCCAGATGTCATATTTGGAGAAACAAAATGTTAAAAGTTATTAGTCCATAATTGACTCCAGGGATTGTTTCAGAACTCTCTTTGCAGTTAAAGTTACATTTAATATTGGACTTCAAACATGGTGAAATGTAGTTAAGAATTATTTTAACATTTTTTTTTCATGAAATGGGTCTAACATAGTGTCCATAATCTTGGTCTAATTGTGTTTTGAACAATCCAATTGTCAATTCTGTTTCTAATACACAGCAGATTTTTTCTATATTTTCTGATAGTAAACTATAAGGCCTGTCGGTCAGAATTGTTTTGCACGATGAAAAATTATGCTCAACATTACACAATGTTATGGCAGCATACTTGTATCATGCTATATTCGACAGTTTGATGCCCTTACCTACATGAACTTTACTAATTTCACAAAGCACTTAAACAGAAATGAATACCAGACGCTTGTTATGGGGGTAAAGGCGGCCGTCATGCAGGGCTGACATCAAGTGCCGATTGTCCAGAAAAAGTGGTAGCCTTATCCTCCTACTACCCCAAAGGCCTCTTGAGGGCTGTAGTGGGATTACTTTACTTACTTACTTACTTACTCACTGGCACTATCGAACCCGTAGGTTCATGGCCGCGCGTACATAGGCTCTCCGTACATCCCAATCCAGAGCTAATCCTTTCCATTCATTCCTTGTATAATCTAATTCCCTCAAATCATAGTTAATGTTATTCTCCCACCTCATTCTTGGTCTACCAGCTGGGCGTTTTCCCTCTGGCTTTCCTACAAGAACCTTCCATGCAAGTCTTTCATTCCCCATACGTGCAACATGTCCTGCCCATCGCAGTCTATGAGACTTAACTGTTCTTATTATATCTGGCTTCCTATAAAGACCATGAGTGGGATTACTTTACTTTATTGCTTCAAGTGTACCAGCAGTCTCTCCTATATTTAAATGCTGTATTCTGTTCACAAAGTAAGGACTGCTCTCAGGTAGCAATAACGAGTTGACAGCTATTATACCTGACTATAGAATATAGAATATTCCAACATTGTTCTTCTGCTTATTCATCTAGGCTCATGTTCTTGTCTGGGGATCGAGTTTAGGACAAAAACCTCTATCTAACACGTCACTCTGTGACTCCTCATCTAATTATTTGCTTTTATAAAATCTATCTATCTTGTTCAGAAGGGATATTGAAGAATTTTCACTTTTCTACCATATTACACTGGCAAAAATTACATAAATACATTTATTTTAAGAAACATTTTAATGAATTCCTAGAGCTTTTATTGAAAAAAAAATACGGGAATTTGAAAGTTGAAAAATATGAAGGAGTATGAAACTTTCACTAAAATATGAACACTTTGCTAAAATATTATGAAATATGAAGTTTTTTGTTGGTCTTATTTGATTCTACATATCATGAAATGTAAAGATACTTGGTCTCAGCGCTCTCTGACAAATAGTTTAAAACATGAAATTTCATAAAATTCCTCGCTCTAGTCATAAGTAACATCGCCCTGAGATGATGTTCAGTAGAATTTGTTTAGATGGTGGAATTGGGAAGTACTCGAACATCCACCAAATTCACCTGACAAGAGCCGTTGTGACTATAACTTATTCTCAAAGAACCTCTACGAGGCATTCAATTTCTATCAAGAGTTGATATCCAGAAAGCTCTAGATTGATCAGATGAGAGATATCTAGAAATGGTGCTGCAGGTGGAGTGTTACATATTCCAAGGATTTGGCAACGTATAGTTGACTTGACAAGAGACTATAAATTAATGTTGATTTATTCTTGAACATGTTTCGATATAGATACAATTATAAATTAAATTTGTTATGTGAAAAACAACCTAAATAAATTTTTTATGAAGTTATAGCAGTGTTGCTATTACTTATCGAATACCCAGTATAATGTTATATATTATAATTATAAGTTATATAATAATTTAGATAATAATATATAATTATAAAAGCTATTTTATATCAGTTTTCTTTTCAAAAATTAATTTACTGTTCAGGATGAGTGGATTTTTTAATTGAAATCTAAACCGTGACTGTGGTTTTCCCATTTTTTATTGTTTCCATAACAACCATAAAAATTGAAAATTTATGGCTGTTAATTACAAAAACAAATGTCTGATTCATGTCTATGATTTGATAATTTCTGTGAATTTTCAGTTATTTATATAAGTGTTATGGAAACAATACAAAATTGGAAAACCGCGGTCGTGGTTTAGACTTCGGTTGAGAAATCCACCCTATGAGTGAATAAATTTACCTGAAAACATGACAATTTTATATTAATTTTAAAAGCAATTTCAGAAGGTAAATTAATTTTTACGGATTCAAACTTTTTAAAAGATATCAGATATGTGCATAGAAAAACATAATTTTCAGCCTCATCTGTAGCAAATTTGTTCAAATTGTAATGTAAGTCGAGTGAAAAACTCCATAGTTTGAGACTTATCATGGATCTAATGCGAAAACTATAGCCAGAATAGAAATTTAAATGTCATTTTTTAATTCAGTGACCCTAAATTAACAATATTAAAAAAAATGCTATGACACTGCAGACGTATGCCCTTGTTATCAGCCTGCTGGTTGCCTCATATCCACATTTACAGAGAGTATAGAGTAACATGTCAAGTTCTCCTCCCCGCCATCACAATTGATTTCTCCACCTTGAGGTGCTAGTTATTTTAGTTACTCAAATTTCTCACAGTGCAATAATATAAGTGATATTAATGGTGAAAGAATTTAAACCAGTTATTTACAATTCACTCATATTTTGTTCTCACCTGGACATATTTCGAAAGAAAATTTCCTCCATCCTTAGCCAAAAACCAACATATAATTTTTGTTAAGTTTAGTATTTGACAAGTTTCAAAAAATTTTCAACAAATTCAACATTAAATTAGCACCGAAAAATGATTACAGCTTAGGTAATTTAATAAAAACCAACAAAAATGAAAAGATTGAAGACTGCAAAAAATCGGGAATTTATCAAATTAATTGTAAAGATTGTGAAAAGATATACATAGGAAAAACAAAAAGGAATCTAAATACAAGATTAAAAGAACACCTTAGAAATGTTAAAAATGGAGAAACCGAAAAATCTGCAGTAGCTGCACATGCCTGGTCAGAAAAACATAGAATAGAAACCAAAACAAAATTACTTAAACAATTGGAAAAACCGAAGGAACTCACAATTTGGGAAAAAATTTACATATGCAAAAATGAAAATACAACTATGAATTTTGAAATACCCGATTATAAGGAGAGAGGACTGATTTGGAAATTCTTCGGTCGGCCACCAGATGGCGCGGAGGTCAGTCTGCAGGATAGAAGGCCATTGGATGTCAGTTGTGAACGTGACACAGCATTGAGAATGTCACAAATGATGTGAAGAAACCCTGGGTCTGCTATGAATTATGAAGTATGAGGTGAGTGAAATAATTAAAAATAAACAATATAATTTTTGACTGAGAATGGAGGAAATATTCTTTGACTATTTAACTCATGTCCCAAATGGGAGTCATTGACCAATCACATTTCAATGAATTTTGATTTACAACCAGTAACAGTCTTTTTCAGCTCGTATTATCAGTTTAATTTTATCATTTTAAATTCAAGCTCCGGCCACGGTGGACTAGTGGTTATGCTCCTTGCCTCTGGTCCCGAGAGTCACGGGTTAAAAACCCGGCCGGGGTCAATGGATTTTTTTTAGGATGGAAAAATCCAAAGAGCAAGTCCTCTGGGAGGGACTTTAAGCCATGGGTCCCGAGTCTGAAGATTTTCAGGCTCGTAAAAGATCCTTAAGCCTGAATGAAAAGGCCTCTAAACAAAATTTACTGAATTTTCCCGTCCTAGTACTACCTTGGTTTCCTAGATGTCAGTATGAGACGGAACGCTGACCACGGACCACTCAAATGACATCTTTACGAAAACAACTGTAACTAAATTAGTATGGTTCAAATTCTTCCCTGTAGGGGAGAGCGCCTAAATCTCTGTTAAGGGAAACATGGGCTTACAAGAAGAAGAAGATTATCAGTTTAATTTTATCATTTTAAAATCAAGCTCATCCTTTTTAACATTCTGAATAGGCCAGAACATTATTTTGCAGTGACTGATTCTCCAAGAAATAAGGCTACCAGATTGTATATATAGTGCACAAATGTAAACAGATACTGCTTGTGGTGATATAATAGAAAAACATTTGTAATAATTGATTATACCACAATAAAAATAAGCCACTGTTTGCACTTTCTTAAACATATTATTTCCAAGGAATTTACATCCCAGAAAAATATAATTTACATCATAGGACATCAGAAATTAATTAATATGTTGGTTATAAACAGTTTTAATGTGTTTAATTTTTTCTCCACTAGGGTGCATTCTTACAAATTGTGATCCTTTGGCAATAAATAATATGATCTGGTTGTAGTGTTGAACAAATGAAGTATAACAAATGTTTTTCATTTGTTTTCATACATCTCCGTTTACATTAAATATATAAATATTTTAAAATAGCTACATTTAAACAATGATTTGTGAGTAAGCAGCTTAATTTTATTTGTTAAATAGTCCTAACAAATGCCACTCTTGATTTCCAAATTCTCTAGATAAATTGGAAATCGCTCGTGGCATTACTTATGAAACATGATCATGTGAGAGAGCAGTTTCTTTGATAAAATATTAATGATTTTTATTTGCAGTGGAACTGGCAGGCAACAACTCTGAACCCATATTATGAAGGAAATCCTCTTTCATGCATGATCAATGATGATCGTTTCATTCTCCAAACTTTAAATAATTGGAAATTTGGGCTTGATTACACTGGAAATCTGATGGATGTTGAAAACATGATATCCCTAGTGAAAGATGCAAAAGAAATGGGAGATGTGCTCTTGGTGAGTTTGAATTATTCTGTTCATTACTTGAAATTAAATCTTTATATTTTCTTTTCCTATTCCACAGCAGTCTCTTAATTAAATGGTAGCATTTGGAATTACTTTGTATCCTTCTGCTTATATCTTTTTGAATTTTGCCTTCTTTATTTAATATCACTTCCTAAACAAACAAATTCTTAAAATGGAATTCATAGATAATAAATTTGGGAATTTTAACATTATGAGGTTTTCTTAATAAGAATCAAATGAATCGTGAATTTTTCTTACCTCATATATTTTTTAACACAGAACTGCAGTACACGAAATACATCTTCGCATCTTCAGCTGTTTTCACGACTGTCAATTTTTTCTCTTGCCGGTAATTTTCCAAACTGCCATCTGGTGTAATTTTTAAGAAGTAATTTTCTAAAATGCCATCTGGTGTACATTTGAAGAATTTAGTAATCAAGCTTGGTTTGTCCGGAACCTCGAACTTCATGGTTCTAGTATGGTTTTTTTGAATATATATTTTTTCCCAAACTGTTAACCCTTTGCTGCTCCCATTTACCGTCCTCCTACTAGGACAGGATGGCCGGGTTTTTTAAATGGGCATTTAAATTTAAATACCTATAGCAGAATCTATGTTCCTCCTTAAGAAAAACAATCATAAAAATTAAACTGAAAAAGATAGGATCATAATTATTTTTTATTTAATTCCTAATATATTTACGCATGTAATAACGTACTCACCTAATTTTGCACCTCCACATTTCGCTGCTGGTGGTATTCCAAAAAACACCCCTCACGGCACAATGGAAGGTTTACACTTAAATGTTGTCTGTTTATCCCTTCCAGATGGAGCTTTTTTATTTTTCTCTATACACAAAGCACACACTTTTGCACGGCCTGATATTTTTTCCAAAGAATGAAAAAGTTTAAGGGATGCAGTTCCGATGGGCAAACTTCACTTCCTGCCTGTACGCTTGCGAGACATGAATGTACTTATTAGCTGACTGCACCAAGTTTTGTCTGAAGGCCACTTGCCTGTTTCCGTGTGCTGTATTCGAGGGCTGGTTTGTCAGGTCATATAAGATGAAACAGTTCACAATACACACATTTAGGACAAAATGTAATAGAAACTTCCACCATTTTTTTGAAGATCGGCCAACACCATAATATTCATGTTTCTGATCATTTATATCCACGCCTCCCATGTGCTTCGTGTAATTTATGACGGAATTAGGACATGGAACTTCTATTTCTTCATTGCCTTTTCCTGTTTTTCTTGTGACTGAACCATCAGTCTGGAGATCGGAATTTGTGGAAAGGAGATGATCAACACATTTGTCTTGCCACACTACCGCCGTCACATCTTCATGCTGCATTTTTCTGGACTTGCCCCTTTTCAATTTCAGAAGAGTTGGTTTTCTAAATTCGGCTGGCCAATTCTTTCTGTTTGCCCTTGTAGTGCCACAGCTATAATTGTATCCACGTCACTTACTCTTTTACACGATGTGCGAGATGTAGATGTCATGATTTCAACCTCAACTGAGCCCTCAGGAAGTAACTCACTTTTGAACTTCATTATCTGTGACCTATATAAGTGTTTATCTTTGGTTCATATTTACACCCGTGCATGAATGCCTACTAAGTGATTTCATCACACCCGCATAAAGAGATCACGTGTTCTGTATGCATGATGCAATATTTTTAAGATCCTTTCATCAAGAGTGCTTTAGAGCGTTTAGGCCGGTAGGAGACATTTAAATCTCGAACGCTTTGGAGCATTAGGGCCAGCAAAGGGTTAATTCCAAAGGTTTAGATAGATGTTTCAAAAGTTTTGCTTTTTTTTCAATTCTATGATTCTCTAATAAACTATGTGCTGCTATAGCCAATTTTTCAATTTCACCATTTTTTATGTTCCTAAAGTGTTCTTTTTCCTTTTTTTTTTGCGAGTTTCTTAGTTCCTTTTTGTTTTTCCTATATATACTTATTGCAATCTTCACAATTAATTTGATAAATTCCAAATTTTTTATTGTCTGGGGTTTTAACTTTTTCATTAATTAACAGTAGATTACCCAGGCTGAATTTGTTAATCGGAGCCAATGTTATATTAAATTATTTTTAAATATTTTGAAATTTGTTATGAACTGCAGTTCTGTGTTTAAAAAAAACATAGATATATGAGGTAAGAAGAATTCACGATTCATTTGATTCTTATTATGGAATATGGAATTCATAGTTGTCACTTATAAAATGAGTGATCCCTTAAGTAATCAGGGATTGCTTATTATAAGTAAACAAATCAATTTTGGATTCAAAGACAATATAATGATGGTTTACTTACAGCTGCTGGACATAACAGATACTGGCCATAGAGTAAGTACTCTTTACTCTATGAACTGGATCTCGTGTTAATAGAATGCCGTTTTTTATGTTTACAGGTTTAGTTGCTATAACAACACCTTGTTTATTCCAATAATGATAATTTAAGCTGTTAATAAGTATGCTGAAAAGAAAAAAAAAATTCTCTGAAGTTGAACAGTTATGGCTTTGAGAGCTTCTTTTAACTTATAGCAGTTATAATTGTTAACTTTCTAACAGTTATAACTATTTCTACACACTATTATACATGTCTTAACCTAAAAAGTTAACAAAAGTAACTCACCCTAGTTTTATATTTGTTCTTTTTGTCTAGCATATGTTATTGGAAAGTCATATTTCAATTGATTTCCTTTTATTTTAAACTCAGCATTTAAATATTTGTTTTGTATAGCTGTGATCAATTATAACAGTTATAAATTTGTCATACATTGTTCCCTCAAAATCAGACCTACAACAATATTAGTATAATATAGTATTTTGATTATGTTGTGAGAAATAGGTCTTCTACCCATCTAAAATGTTACATAAAATCTTAGTACTATCAACATTAATATAATAAATTTGGGAATTTTTACATTATGAGGTTTTCTTAATAAGAATCAAATGAATCATGAATTCTTCTTACCTCATACATCTATGTTTTTTTAACACAGAACTGCAGTATCAGAAAAACATCTTTTCCATCTTGCAGGTCTGTGTTGAAAAAACATAGATGTATGAGGTAAGAAGAATTCACAATTAATTTGATTCTTACTATGAACATACTTGATAGAATAAGAAATGAGGATATAAGAGAAGAATTGAAAGTACAGCCTTTATTGGATAAAGTCACGAATTACAGACAGAAATGGATTGATCACATGGATGGAATGAGTAAGGAGAGATATCCATTGTTAGCCAGGAACTATCAAGCAAAAGGAAGGCGTGATGTTGGAAGACCTAGAAGACGTTGGGCTGATGCAATATGAAGTCGGAACGGGCAATTGCCTAATCCCTGGAGTGATGATGATGATGATGATGACTATGAACATTGTTAACAGTGGTGGGAGTTGTTTTCAATATTTTCATTAATAAAGGCAGTAAAATATCTAGAATTGTGATCTTGTGAAAACAATATATTTTCTTAAAATACAATTCACTATACATTTCCATTTCATTCGACAAACTTCACAAAATCCTCTAAATTATTCTCAGTATCTATTTTGAAAACATTTAATTTGAGGGATCACTCAAGTGTACGGATGAATTGCCTTAAGTAGTTCCCCAATTATGAATGAAAGACAACTATAAATTTGAATTAAGTTGAAATAAACACTTAGGGGTCAATATTTTATCATAAATTTAACATTTCTTACTGAAGGACAAATTATATTTGAAGGGAAAAATTGTATGTCTGGACTGAGGTTTGAACCCAAGACCTTTATTTTTATACTCGTGCTCTGACCCTGAACTATCCTAAGGCCTCCAATCTAAATACAAATTTTTCTCTAATTCAATATATTCCCGAGATTGCCGAAGGGTATCAACCATTCATGATTTTATTATTAATTTAACACTTCTCATTGAAGGATAAATTATATTTGAAGAGAAAAATTTTCACCTAGACCGAGACTCGAACCCGGGACCCTTGGCTTTCCGGGCCAAGTGCTCTACCAACTGAGCTACCGAGGCGAGTTACGATCTAGACGCAAATTTTTCTCTTATATACGTTGTAATTCCCTCGTGCCAAATGCTTGAAACCGTAGCTTCTATCTTTGCAAATGGCGGCTTCTTAGTTAAGAAGACATTTATTGGGAATTTAACACTACTTTATAAAGCCAGTAGGGCTTCTATTGATGATTTTATTATTAATTTAACACTTCTCATTGAAGGATAAATTATATTTGAAGAGAAAAATTTTCGCCCAGACCGAGACCATTGTTTGACGTATCCAAATGGCAGGTTCTTATTCAAGAAGACTTTAAATGGGAATTTAACATTACTTTATAGATTTAGTAGCTTGAAACCTCCTGAGGCTATTATACGTAAAATCTTCTGCTGATGATGGAACTGGTTTCGGAAGATTTTAGCAGAAGGTTTTAGATATAGCATCTTGAAATTTTCTGCTGATGATGCAACTATTTTCCAAAGGTTTTAAGCTATTTTACATAAAACCTTCTGATGATGATGGATCCAGTTTTTAAAAAAAAATTAACGAGATGGAGGATGACAACACCTTTCAGGTTCTAATTTAATTATTTTATATTATCTATTGGCATATGGTATAATGTTTTAACCTTGTAAATTATTTTATAACATTGAAAGGGCACTAATGGCCTTTGATGTTTAGGCATCTAAAGAAATATCACAGTCACAATGTAGTGATTCTATTCTATAGTAATTCTGCCCGAGGGCAGGTCTTTCACTGCAATCAAAGCATTTTGATGCTATGCTTTGCAGCTTTACTAGGGAATTATAGATGTGGTAGCTTCCTGTTGCTTTCCACACCGGTGAAGGATGATGATGATGATAATGATAAGGATGATGATGATGGCCGGATGATTTTCGGGGACCGTTGAGCCCTAAGCTTCCTGACATTTGTCTTACAGGTGAGGAAAAATCCTGAGAAAAACCTTATCCAGGAGCCTGTTCTGACTGGGAATCGAACCCAGGCCTGCTGTGTGACAAGGCAGCATGCTACCTTGAGACCACTGCAGTGTACGAAATATAGTGATAATGAAATGTATTTGTTATGCTTTAGGTGACAGCAGATGGCAGCATTGATTGTCAGGAGGATCCAGGAAATCAAGAATCCATTGTGTCGTCATTACATTACTGCGAGACTATAACAGCACTTCATATTCTAGCTCCAGGTGAGTTCTGTAACAGTAATACAGATTTTATTAAACTTTGTGCAGATAGGTATCATCAAACTTCCATACGTCAAACTCCGTTAACTTGCATTTTGTACAAGGAGTATCAGAAAGTAACCCAATAATTTTTTTTTACAAAAAAGTTTAATAGGTAAAACAATTTAAAAAAATCGCAAATGAACTTGCATCTTTTACCTACTTTTCTACATAGTTACCAACTTCTTCAACACAATCTCCCATCATGGTACCAGTTTCAATATGCCCTGTTCATAGAAGTCCGTTTTATTGGAGTGTTGCCATCTGCAGAATGTTGATTTCACTTCCGCATTTGTCGCAAAGCGTTGGTTGGCAAGGAATTTCTTCATGGGACCAAACAGATGAAAGTCTGACGGTGCAAGGTCTGGACTGTATGGTGGATGCTGGAGCACCTCTCAATTTGATGATTTTCTTACGAACATTAACAGCAACATGGGGGCAAGTATTGTCATGAAGAAGTTTGACATTGTCAGCATTAATGTTGTGGCATTTGTCACGAAGGGCATGATCCAACTTATCAGAAGTTTTAATATAGGCTACAGCATTCACAGTGGTCCCGTGTACAGCAAAGTCCACAAATAAATACCATGCATATCCCAGAACATTGTCACAAGCACTTTCCTAGCAGATCGTGTCACTTTGATTTTTTTTTATACTGAGGAAGCAGCATGTTTCCACTCCATAGAGGCCTGCTTTGTTTTGAGCATGTAGTGATAGTCCCACGACTTATCACCAGAGATAATTCCTTTCAGAGCGGTGTAACGCATTAAGTGATCCAAGCTTGTCATCATTCGCTGGCCCTTGTGGTAGTCTGTCAGGTTCGTAGATACTCAGCGAGCACTAACTTGATGCACCACATATACCCGTGAATATTTGTAAGTGATTAAACATCAATGATATGGACACTTAAGTGCTTCCAAACGATTACTATAACAATCCTTTGCCCGGGCCCATGAGAGGCAAAGGTTGACTCATCTTTCCTGTGCGCTTCAATTATTATATGTATACTTTGACCAAGGAATTTAACTATCCTTTTAAAGTAATTAAAGAAATAGTATTTATTTATAGTTAAATATGGGAAATAACATTATGAGGTTCTTAATTCGTAAATTAATGAGTCATTTTTAAACATCTTACCTCATATTTTATGTTTCTTCAAACACGGGAACTTGTTTTTGAGAGAAGGATCTCTCTCATTTTCAACCGACATTATGACTACTGAATTTTCGTTGGAATCTCCATCAATAACGTTGCCATCTGGTGTTGATTTGATGAACTTTGAGATGAGGTCACGTTCATCAGGAATTTCAAAATTCATGGATCTAAATTTGTTCTTCTGAATATATATCTTCTCCCAAATTGTCAATTCTAAAGTTTTTCCAAATGTTTTAAAAGTAGGGCTTCTTTTTGAATTTTATGATTCTCCAATAAACTATGTGCTGCAATAGCTGATTTTTCAATTTCACCATTTTTAGTATTTCTGAAGTGTTCCTTAGTGTGAGTGACCAAATTTCTTTTTGTTTTTCCAATGTATACTTTATTGCAGTTCTTACAATTAATTTGATAAATTCCTGATTTTTTGCTATCTGGTGTGTTCAATTTCTTATTAGTTATTAATAGATTACCAAGGCTAAATTTATTTATCGGTGCCAATGTAATATTGAATTTCTTGAAAATTGTTTGAAATTTTTTATGTATTTCAGGATGATACATAATTTTCTTAAACTGTTTTCCTTTTCAAAGAAAGGATATTGAATTTCTTGAAAAATTTTTGAAATTTGTAATGTATTTCAGGATGATACGTAACAAATTTCAAGAAATTCAATATTACATTGGCACCGATAAATAAATTTAGCCTTGGTAATCTATTAATAACTAATAAGAAATTGAACACACCAGATAGCAAAAAATCGGGAATTTATCAAATTAATTGTAAGGACTGCAATAAAGTATACATAGGAAAAACAAAAAGAAATTTGGACACTCCCACTAAGAAACACTTCAGAAATATTAAAAATGGTGAAATTGAAAAATCAGCTATTGCAGCACATAGTTTATTGGAGAATCATAAAATTCAAAAAGAAGCCCTACTTTTAAAACATTTGGAAAAACCTTTAGAATTGACAATTTGGGAGAAGATATATATTCAGAAGAACAAATTTAGATCCATGAATTTTGAAATTCCTGATGAACGTGACCTCATCTCAAAGTTCATCAAATCAACACCAGATGGCAACGTTATTGATGGAGATTCCAATGATTCCAACGAAAATCCGGTAGTCATAAATAATGTCGGTTGAAAATGAGAGAGATCCTTTTCTCGAAAACTAGTTCCTGTGTTTGAAGAAACATAAAATATGAGGTAAAATGTTAAAAAATGACTAATTAATTTACGAAATAGTATTTAATTCCTAACCAGGATATAATCATGAAAACTGAATAAGGGAGTAAGCTAGTAAAAAACATGAGAAAGCTTTTGTCATGGGAAGAAGAGCAGCAATACTATTGTAAGATAAGTAACAAACAACCTTTAACTAAAAAGGATATTTAATATTGTTTATTTTTTATTATTTCACTCACCTCATACTTCATAAATTATAAACAATATTAAAAAGCCTCATAATGTTATTTCCTATCTACATAACTTAATAAGGATATTTAATGTTGAGTCAAAACAATAATAACAATCATAAGTAAACTGAACATCTTCGACCAATAAATTAAACAAAATGAAAATAACATTGACAATATAAATTAATGAATCTTGGTCGTTTTAACATTCCTACACTCAGGAATCATAGTTACAAAAAAGAATACATAATAAACAATCTCACACACACAACAGTCCAACCAAGGGCTAGGATCCACACCCAGGATGCCCTACCCTGGTTTACAGGAACTGCTAAACTAAATAGCTCCAAATGAAGACGACTCAGTTCTTTAGCTTGCTTCGTATATTATGAGTTCCGTGGAAGTTGCACAAACACACATAGTGCAGAGGAGGGGATGAGTTAGGAGAATGGACAAAGAGGATAGGAATTGGCACTGTTCTTGAATTCAACTGCTAAAAAGGGAAGAGATGACATAATGTTGCATATGAAAAATGTACTTTTGGTACAATCATACACCGCACTGTAGGATTTGTTGAACTGCTGTGATAAGTTTTACAGTTGTATATACCTGTCATTCAAAATTGCCTCTGACATTCTGCAGGATTGCAGCTATTACTGGCCGCCCAGAGCATGGCGAATCACATATGTTCGCACGGCCTTCTTGGAAGAATGCACACCATCTGAAGACATTGCTGTGGTCCATCGTCCCCATACATGCCATGCATGTCCCTGTGAATTTCACTTGGTTTATGCCCTTTGGCCCAAAAAATCGAACTACACTTCGTAAGTTGACAACAGTAACATGCTCGCCATCACTGTTGCATAGCTCACGATTCCCCCAATAGAACTTCACATAAAAAAACCCTCTGTAGTGAAAACTTTAAACCATATCTTCATGAAATTTCAACATTCCAGTTGCAATACCAAAGCAGAAAAAATTATTGTGCATTACTTTCCGATCCCCCCTTGAATATCAAAGTAATTTTAATTTCCTGATGGTATCACTTAAGTTTTTTTCTTTTATAGTCCTTTGAGTTGAATCTTGACCTTCTTAATCACCGCCATCTGTTCTTGCTTGTCTTGAGCCTTTATTCTCCATCTTTCAATACCAGGTTGCCTGATGTCATGTATAGACTATTTAACTCATGTCCCAAACGGGAGCCAATGACCAATCACGTTTCAATGATTTCTGTTTTACAACCAATCAGAGTCGTGTTTCACGAAATATTTATCAGTGTTATATTTACCATATTAAAGAAAGCTCCTCCTTTTTAATATTCTGAACAGGTCTGACCATTATTTTGCAGTGACTGAGCCAGTTAGAAATACGGCTACCAGATTGTATATATAGTGCATGAATGTCAACACATTCCGCATGTGAAAGTTAATATAACAACATTTGTAGCAATTGATTATACCACCAAAAAAAGAAACCACTGTTTGCACTTTTTTAAATGTATTTTTTTCCAGGTAACAATCCAGAAAAATGTAATTGTCATATTTACATCATACGACATCAGAAATGAATTAATATACAGTTTGATGTATTTCATTTTTTCTCCACTAGAGAGCATTCTTACAATATTGCGTTCCTTTGGCAATAAATAGTATGATCTGGTTGCAGTGATAAACAAAAGAAGCAGATGAAGCGTACCTATCGCTTCTCATTTGTTTTCAAATGTCGCCGTTTACATTAAATATATAAATATTTTAAAATAACTATAGTTAAATAATGATTTGTGAGTAAACAGCTTAATTTTATTCGTTAAATAGTCCTAACAAATGCCACTCTTGATTTCCAAATTCTCTAGATAAATTGGAAATCACTCGTGGCATTACTTATGATAATCTGTTCATCGTAGATTTGGTTGGTTTTCCAACTACTTTAGCATATAAAGTGATCTTGGACACACTATCTTAATTCATCCTGACAACATGTCCCAACCATTCCATTCTTCTTATTTTGATATGAGTTATAATATCAACAACCTTATAAAGATTTTGCAGCTTTATATTTCTTGATAATATTAAATCCTGCCATTGGATAATAAACAGATAAATGTTTGGGTATCATTAACAGTTTTTTTTAATACAATAGGAAGTAACATTAAGAGGTTTTATTTAATAATTAAGATATTTGGTCTGTGTATTCTTACCTCTTATGGTTGTTTTTGTTGAACATATGTTTCAACATAAACAACCATCCATCCATAGTAATTCTGCCCGAGGGCAGGTCTTTCACTGCAATCATAGCATTTAAAAGCTATGCTTTGCAGCTTTACTAGGGAATTGTATGTGTGGTAGCTTCCCGTTGCTTTCGACACCGGTAAAGGATGATGATGATGATGGCCATATGATTTCGGGGACCGTTTGGGCCTTAAAGTTTTCCTGACATTTGTCTTACAGGTGAGGAGAAACCTGATAAAAACCTCACCCAGAAAAACTGCCCCGACTGGGGATTGAACCCGGGCCCGCTGCCTGACAAGGCAGCATGCTACCTCAAGACCACAGCGGCATAAGAGGTAAGAATTCTGTAGTAATTCTACCTGAGGGCAGGTCTTTCACTGCAATCATAGCATTTTCATGCTTTGCAGCTTTACTCAGGAATTATGGGTGTGGTAGCTTCCCATTGCTTTCCACATCAGTGAGGGATGATGATGATAAGGATGGTGATGATGGCTGGATGATTTTCGGGGACCGTTGGGTCATACAGCCGAGGAAAAACCCCAAAAAAACCTTACCCAGGAGCCTATCCTGACCAGGAATCGGACCTGGGTCCGCTGTGTGATAAGGCAGCACGCTACCTTGAGACCACAGCGGAGGACGAGGTAAGAATATACAGATCAAATATTGTAATTATCATTAACAGTGTTATGTAATCTTGTGGGATAAGCTCTGGTCTGAGTTTCCTGAAGGAAGACATTTTCTCATGGAATTTTGGCCATTATATGCACACCGGTGCCTATACAACATCATCAGAAATTTGGATACCTATTGAACTATTATAGGAAATATCATTATGAGATCTAATTTAAAATAAAATTATTTTTACCTCACCTCATATCCTGCTTCTAATAAGACCAGTTTCATAACCTTAGTGGTTACATCTTCAGTATTTACACGACTGATGTTCTTCTTACTCCATCTGTTGGTGGACCGATGAACCCCGTCAGTAAATATTTAAAAAAATTAATATTTGCAAATATTTTTCCTTTGTCTGATACAACTAGAAACATATTTCAGGAGTAAATATGCAGGAATTGACACACAAAATTAATGAGAATAAAAAGTGACTAAAAACAGTTTGTTCAGTTACTAATAGGATGGTGCATGTAGCATTTCAAATTTTTTTAATAGTTCTCAAATAAATCAGCAGATGGCAACACCAGTCAATGATACCAAAGAGAAAAGATCAGTGAACATTTCCATGTGACTCAAAATTGAGTTGTGATTATGCATGTAAAGCAGAGACCAGAGAAACATATCAGGCTTGGGATTAATGAGCTTTCTTTTCTGACTGATCCTAACTCAGCTGCGGGATTCGAACCTGGTATAACAGCTAATGGATCTGACATGTTGACCATTAACTGGATGTGAGACTAGGAGGCCAATGGTCATCTACTACTCTATTCAGTAATCTGTGCAGGTGGAAAATATGTTAACTAACATGCTGTCTTTCTCTTTCTTTTCCTTACTATGTTGCCACTTCCTATCCTATGTACATGTTCTTTGTCTGGCAGGTAGAGAAGTGACAAATACTATAGATTTTAATGGCCCGTCCTTCTACGCAGTCATTGGCAAAATTACTAATTTGACAACCCTGTTACTATTGGGGTTATGTGTAGGAATGGGCTGTCCCTTCTCATTACATGTTGCCACTTGTGATTTATTGTGAGACTGGTAACGATACGATAAATACTGTGATTTTAAATGATCTGACCGCTTGAGCGTTCCGTGCTTAAATGACTAATTTGACAATCATGTTAAGATCTTTCACACGTGTTTAGGGATTCTCCGCTAACACTTAAAGTTGAACCATTCAGTACGTGATAGGATGTACAGTCTTCTCCTACATCCCTACCATAGATTCAGTAGTTCGGTGACACTAGCATTAAAACTCATCCCCTCCACCCATGCAGAGTTGATTTGGTGGTATAGTAGTTCTTTGGGCAATTTAGTGTGGAGTACATTTATAAATCCCATGCCAAAGCCGAGTATTATAAGGCATTATGCCTTGGCAAAGAGGTATAGGATATTCCTAGTTCGAGTCCCATGGGAAAAGAAATTTTTTCATGAAATTTTTGGCCAGTATGGGACATTTCCCACCCAGCATTATGAGGAATATGGGTAACTTCAGTAAGTAGCAATTCCAGTTGAGAAAACTAGCAATAATGGCTGAGAGATTCAACATGCTGGCCAGATATCACATATCTGGTTGGATGGTCATCCACTTAAAAATCCTGGTCCCATCAAGACACAAACTCCTGCCCTTTCGGCTTGTAGTGTACTGCTTAACCAACTATGCTACAGTGTTCCCTTTAAAATAATGAGCCAGATTGAATGAATGTGAGATAATCTAGTATCACAAAGAAAATTATGATGAGAATGGCTAAATGGAATGTAAAGACCATGCTCCAACCAGGCTGATTGACTGAAATTGCAAATTAAATTACACTGGTCAACATGTTTTTTGTCTCATGAGTACCAATAGTTGTATATTAAATTTGGGAATTTTTAACATTATGAGGTTCAAATTCATAAGAATTAAATTAATCGTGATTATTTCATACCTCATACTTCTATATTTCTTTAAATACAGCACTGCAGTATCGGCAAATTTCTTATCACCATCATCAGCTGTTTTCACGATTGTCAATTTTTACTTACTTACTTACTTACTTACTCACTGGCACTATCAAACCCGTAGGTTCATGGCCGCACGGACATAAGCTCTCCATACATCCTTATCCTGAGCTAATGCTTTCCAATCATTCCCTGTATAATCTACTTCCCTCAAATCATAGTTAATGTTGTTCTCCCACCTCATTCTTGGTCTACCAACTGGGCGTTTTCCCTCTGGCTTTCCTACAAGAAGCTTCCATGTAAGTCTTTCATTCCCCATACGTGCAACATGTCCTGCCCCTCGCAGTCTACGAGACTTAACTGTTCTTATTATATCTGGCTTCCTATAAAGACCATGTAGTTCATTGTTATGCAGTCTTCTCCATTCACCTGTCTGTTCATCTTTCTTTGGTCCAAAAATTTTCCTAAGTACTTTATTCTCAAATACTTGTAATCTCATTTCCTCCCTTAAAGTAAGAGTCCATGTTTCGCACCCATATAATATAACTGGTAGAATAATAGTTGTAACTTATATATTTTCAGTTTAACGTTTTTTGAAAGGAGTTGGGACATCAAGAGTCTCTGCAATGTATAATAGCATGCATTTCCGGAATTGAGCCTATGTTTAATTTCTTTCTGCATCTCATTCCTATTTGTGATTATTGTTCCTAGGTATTTGAATTCAGCCACTTCCTCAAAATTTCCCTCATTTGTCATTAGCTGTCCATTTCCATTATATAATGTATTTCTACGTGTGACCATATATTTAGTTTTATTGATATTTACTTCCAGTCCTAATTTCTTAGTGTTACTCAATAGTGTGTGCGTGTTGTCCTTTAGTATCTCCTCACTATCAGCCAACAATACTACATCATCAGCATAAACTAACAGCTTATTAATACCATTGAGTTGTAAGCCTTCCTCATTCTCTAAAGATTTAATGGCATGCTCTAGTACAAAATTAAATAGTAGAGGAGATAGAGCATCTCCTTGCTTAAACCCATTTTCGATTTCAAAAGTGTCCGAAAACTGTTTGCCTACACGCACCCTACTCTTTGTGCCATTTAGACACATTCGTATAAGTGTAACTAACTTTTTAGGAATTCCGAACTCCAGCAGGATACTATATAACTTCTCCCTCTTAATATATTGAATCATATGCTTTTTTGAAGTCTACATATAGTTGATGTACAGTACCATTATATTCCCATTTCTTTTCTAAAATCTGTCTTATACTAAAAATCTGATCTGTTGTAGACTTGTTTCTTCGAAATGCACATTGATGATCTCATAGAATGTCAACAATATAGGGAGTAAGTTCGCTTACTAATATATTTGTAAGGATTTTGTACGAAGTTGAAAGTAATGAGATGCCCCTGTAGTTGTTGCAATCAGTTTTATCTCCTTTCTTATAAATTGGTACGATAATTGATTTTCTTCCATTCATCTGGAAGAGCTTCTTTTTCCCAAATCATACTAAGGCAACCAGCGTATCTTGTCCATCAATTTTTCTCCCCCTGATTTTATCAGTTCTGCTGGGATCTCATCTGAACCTGATGCTTTATACATCTTCAATTTTCAATTGCCATTTCAACCTCTAATGCACTTGGCTCTGCGACTAGCATTTCTGCTGTCTGTAACTTATCCTCCTCAATGTCCTGTTCTGTATGTACATTTAGGGTCGTATGCAAATACATTACTCTCTACTCAAATTACTTCCAATCACTGGTGAGCTGAGATCGAATTAACGGCCACCTTAACCGGTCATGCATGAATGTTGACGTTTTCATAATATTGGCTACGAATTACCCAGAATTCTCAGCGATAAAACCACTTCCGTTATTTTCGTCTGCTATAGAGGAATGCATTTATGCTTGCATCCCGCAAATAATACCGTATACAAACACGTCTGCGACGTGCAATATTACGCCGATTCTCCTGTTCTTCCAGTTGAATTCTTTGGTAGACTCTATCAAATTCCTCTTCTCCGCGTATACCAAAAACATGATCGAAGTCTTCAGGGTCCAACATCTTGGATAAGTTTCAAACTACATTGGTTACCATCGGTTCCCTTTGGGATTTTCACATAAGTTTATATCTTGAGCTACGATCTTAAGGTACCTTGTCAGGTAGCTTTACAATTATTACTGCGTGAATAGATTTCTGAGTAAGAAAAATGTGTTTGAATAAAACTTTATCAGCAGAGAACGCCTTTTACTGTCTAATGCGTTCAAACATTCGACCCTTAATAGCTAATTAAAGTAACTTTTCCATCTATTTAATATACTCCTAGAATCTGCAATCATATCCCCATTTTCATTCCGAATTATGTTTGTTCTGGCCTGAAACCCTTTCTTCTCTATACTAATTCCCTGATATAATTCTCTAATGTTCCTATTTTTTGCATTCATTTCAAGATCATTAATCTTCTCTCTCAAATATTCCCTCTTTTTACTCTTTAGTAACTTGGTGGTTTCCCGTCTAACACTACCCAATTGCTCTAAATTTACCTCATTTGGCTTGTGTAACCATTTCATTATTGCTAGCTTTCTTTTCTTTACAATGTCGGCACATTCCTCATCAAACCATTTCTTGTTTTGCCTCTTTTTTAAACAACCAATGCTTTCTGATGCTGACAATTTAATAGTATCTCTTATAGCCTCCCATTCTTTATTTATATCAGTTTCTTCTTCTGATGTTTTTATTATTAATTTAACATTTCTCAATGAAAGATAAATTAAATTTGAAGAGAAAAATTTTCGCCTAGACCGGGACTCGAACCCGGGACCCTTGGCTTTCCGGGCCAAGTGCTCTACCACCTTCAAATTTAATTTATCTTTCATTGAGAAATGTTAAATTAATAATAAAAACATCATTAGAGGCCTTACTGGCTTTTAAAGTAATGTTAAATTTCCAATAAATGTCTTCTTAACTAAGAAGCCGCCATTTGCAAAGATAGAAACAATGGTTTCAAAAGCATTTGGCGATAGGGATTTACAACGTATATAAGAGAAAAATTTGCGTCTAGATCGTAACTCGCCTCGGTAGCTCAGTTGGTAGAGCACTTGGCCCGGAAAGCCAAGGGTCCCGGGTTCGAGTCCCGGTCTAGGCGAAAATTTTTCTCTTCAAATTTAGTTTCTTCTTCGTTTGCCACATTGTCATCTGAAGATTCCAGTACTTCATTAGCAATTTTGATTTGGTATTCTTGCCGCATTTCATCATTTTTCAAGTTTTTAATTCATATTTTACAGGATCATCTTTAGTGTTTGTTCCTCTCATAAGCGATAGCCGTTGTCTGATTTTCACTCTGACCAGATGATGATCCGAATTGCAATCTGTCCCTCTAACTGATCTAACATCAATGATGCTACTGTGCCAGCGTTTATCTACTAATACATGATCTATCTGGTTCCGAGTTTCTCCATTTGGGGTCGTCCAGGTGTATTTATGAATATCCTTATGCTGAAATGTTGTGCTCTTAACAATGAGATTCTTTGATGTGGCAAATGTGACTAATCTAACCCCGTTGTCGTTACTATCTTCATGAAGACTGAATTTGCCTATTGTTGGTTTGAATATATCTTCCCACCCCACTTTTGCATTAAAATCTCCTATGGCAATTTTCATATGATATCGTGAAAGGCTATCAAATAAGCATTCTAATTCTTCATAGAACTCATCCTTGATCTTGTCATCTTTATCTTCTGTGGGGGCATGTACATTTACAATTATAAAATCATGTCGTTTACCCTTAGAATTATGTATGATATCCTATCACTAACAAACTTAATATCTCGGATAGCGGATAGGATCCTCCTTCTGACTAAAAAACCCGTTCCAAATGCAGGTCTTTCTGCACCCCCGTAGTATAATGCAAAGCTTCCTGATTCCTGACTACCTACTCCTGGCCACCTAACTTCCTGTAAAGCGACTATATCCAAGGGCGATTTATCTAATTCCCCCAATTTTTACTTTTGTTGATAATTATCCAAACTGCCATCTGATGTTCTTTTAAAGAATTATTTTTTAAACTGCCATCTGGTGTTCATTTTAATGAATCATTTTCTAAACCGCCATCTGTTGTATTTTTTGAAGAACTTTGTAATCAAGCTAAGTTCATCTGGAATTTCGAAGTTCATAGTTCTAGTATGGTTTTTTTGAATATATATTTTTTTCCCAAACTGTTAAATCTAAAGGTTTAGATAGATGTTTCAAAAGTTTTGCTTCTTTTTCAATCCTATGATGCTCTAATAAACTATGTGCTGCTATAGCTGATTTTTCAATTTCTCCATTCTTTATATTTCTGAAGTGTTCTTTTTTACGAGTTTCCAAATTCCTTTTTGTTTTTCCTATATATATCCTGTTGCAATCTTTGCAATCAATTTGATAAATACCAGATTTTTTGTTGTCTGGGGTGTTAAATTTATTATTAGTTAACAGAAGATTACCCAGGCTAAATTTGTTAATTGGAGCCAATGTTATATTAAATTTGTATGAAATAATCACGATTAATTTAATTCTTACCAATAGTTGTACTTAATGCAGTTTTTTATCGTGTTTTCAAATATGTATTTGGAATTTCTCCATCACCCACAGTTTTTTTAAATTTCAATTTTAATTAATGGATTTAAATAATTATTTTTTTAATAAACATTTTTCCGTCCATTGAGCAATGAGCACGGGGAACACTTTCATCAGGAGATTTCAGCTATGGAAAAGAGATATCCAGGCAAATGGAATCCTAATATGCTGGCCGATTATTGTTGGACCATCAAGAGGGATGCTCCACAGGTGAAATATAGCAGAAAATCATCATTTCTTACTTTCTAGGTGAGTCTGAATGTTCGAATATTGTGTAGTTACGAATGTAGAAAATATTATGTGTTACATTCAGTACCGTAAACCAGTTAAGGCGTTTAAAGAGACTAACGTGCATGTGGCCATCGATCAGTTAACTCGCTTTATAGCGGGCGCGAACAAACCGCGTTTATATTCGGTGCCGAAATATTGTGTTGGCTTAGTATGTCTTGGAGATCATAGATTGCATGTAAATGTACATTTTCTATTCCCGTTTGACACGTTTAACCTTGGTGAATCCCCTTTTATTTTTAAAACAAAGAACACATGGAATTCGTTCACCCAAACTTGCTCCAATGCAGTCATATATGTTTCTCGTTATCGTGCTGTTGTTTGTGCGTGAGTGAAACCATGGCAAAAGAAAAATATCTCACTAAAGAAGAATTAGTGAATATTTTGTATAATGATGATTCAGGTGATGAACTGATTCCTGAATTAGAAGATTCACAAAGTGAAAGTGAAGATGAACTTCCACTTCCCGAAATTGATACGCCGATACCATGTGATGTCAATCATCCAAGTTATTTCACCATCAAATCCTACTAGGATATCTCCTTTAGGTATGTACAAAATTTGAATTTTCTAGGACTAATAGTTTGTGAATAATGGTCCATTTTCTGAAGTGCCACGAAAAGAGTATTTAAATGGCTGGCCTGTGGGTTTAAATGCCCTGCTCAGTGCCTGGTACTGAATGTGCTAACACATTATTTGAAATTATAAAAACTTGTCTCTCGGAAACCTTGCACGATGGAGAAAAACCGATATCATATTTGAATTCAGGAGAAAAAATATTATCAGAATCACATATTTTTCTTTCTGAGACAAAAAAAAGTTTTTTTTTTGTTGCTCAGTGTTATTTGTAAAGGATAGGATATTGTAAAATCTATAAAATCTCTTAGACTGAGATGGCTAGGATATGTTTGTAGAATGAGTGATACCAGCTTGGAGGTAAAAGAAATGATAGATCAAGGGAAAGGGGTTGCTATAAGAATTAGAGAATGAACTTGATAAAATGCAAGTAAGGGAATGGAAGAAAAAAAATTCATAAAGAGAGATTAGTGGAGGAGGATTGTGAAGGAAGCCAAAGCCCACCCTGGGCTGTAGAGCTAAGAAAGAAGAAATAGAAGTAATAGGGATTTGATTTCATCTCATCTTCTGATCTGGCATGAGTAGAAGGTACTTTTATTAAATTAATATTAATAATAATAATAATCTTCTTCTTCTTCTTCAGCTTCATGAAATTAGGCCTTTTGACCTGTTTTCACATCAAGTGGGATTTAATGAATCCTCCCATCTAGTAAATGGGCGTCCAACATTTCTATGTCCTATTGGTTTGTACTTTAGTAACAGCTGAGGGATTCTATCTGTAGGCATTCTCTTGACATGTTCATACCAGTTGTTTCTCATGTTTGTCAATTCTATTTGTTAAATTGAAAATATTTAAGTCATTCCTAATATCCTCACTTCTTTTCTTGTCCAAAATTGTCACACCTGCTACTGAACGTAGGAATTTCATTTCTGCAGTTTCTATTTTCCTTCTGTCTGAACGGTTAAGAGTCCAATTTTCACTTGCATATGTTAAGACAGGCACTGCCATAATTTTGTAAAATTTTAGTTGTGTGCTCCTCAAAGTTTTATTTTTCAGTGTCCGTCTTATAGTGCCACACATATCATAATAATAATAATAGCTTTATTTTACCTGGCAGAGTTAAAGCCTTAAGATAAATTAAATTTGAAGAGAAAGCCTTAAGGCCTTGTCTACCACTCAGCCAGGTTTAAAAAAATACAAACAAAAAAAAATAGTCTTAAATCTAAATTACAATATATATATAAATGATTACAAGTTATGAATACAATACAATTAATATTTATAATGTATTTTGATTTACTCTAAATTTATCGAATTAAATATATAATATGTACATGATATATAAAAAAATGAGGAAAAGATTAATGATATAGTATAAAATTAAATAAATAGAGAAAAATTAATTATTAGACAACAGGTAACTGTATAAGCATGACTTAAAGGTACCAAGTGTGCGGCAACCCCTGATATCTTGAGGAAGGAGATTCCAGGAGCGGTCAGAGGCTACTGTGAAGGAAGCTAAAGCTCTTACTATGATAGAAATAAGAAAATTATTGAACCCAACTAAATTATTGTAATCAATGGTAAAGAAAAAAAAATTTTCCTGAACTGAGAATTGAACCCCGAATCTTCAGCTTTCTATGTTGATGCTCTGACCATTGAGCTAATTCAGGCTACATTCCCATCCAAGCATAAATCCTCCCTTTACCCTACTTTCTTGGTCCGACACAGGGATTATTATTATAATGGGATGCCACGGTGAGTGAGTTTTGCATATGTGCCACAAGCGGCGCTAGTGTAGAAGTAGCCTAGTGACATCTAATATCATGTACTGGTACTAAACGGAAAAAGAAGAAGAACTATACTACTACAGCACCTCTGGTGTCAGAAATGACGAAACAGGTAGATGAAAAACAGCGCCATCTGGTGTCAGAAACCATGAAGCAGGTAGATGAAAAACAGCGCCATCTGTTAGGCAAATTTGAAATTACATTGTACAACAGCGCCCCCAAACGTCGAATTATGAAATTACATGTAACCAGCCACTTTTTTTATTATATATATATATATATATATATACATATATATATATATATACATATATATACATATATATATATATATATATATATATATATATATATATACATATATATATATATATATATATACATATATGTACATACATATATATACATATATATATATATTTATACATATGCATTTATATTACAGGGAAAATGGAATGGGAAATGATGGAGAATGAAATGTAAAGAAATGTGTTAAATTATATTTATTCATTTCAAATTAAGAAAATGCATTATGAGCTCTTCCACAAACATACATTTGGCTTACTCTACACTTCTCTCACACATTTTATGCAATACAGTATACAATATATATAAAAAAACATCTGTACAATAATAAATTAATAAACCTATTCTGATTGTTCTAAAATCAAATTGTTAACGACATGAGTTCTGTGCTAAGTTCCAGTCGTAATGCAAACAAACTTGCATAAGATATTGCTTCACCACCATTATCTATTGTGATAACCATGCTGCCACTTCACCTGCCATGACTTAAATGTGAACGGAACTGTCATCAATAGAAACATTGTTTTTAGGCATCATTGTATATTATAGGAAATAAGATAAAATTGTACCAATAATTAGGAACTTACATTTCTTCTTTATTTATTTATGACTAAAAATTATATATACCTTATCCGCTGTTAGAATGATCCTAACATAAACAAATGCTCCACAATTACTGTCATATTGAAGGGGAGCACATGTGTGAAGTATATAATTCATTTTTGAAAAATAAATTATGCACTATAACTCAAATTGCATTTGCCACAAATTCATCACACTTATCGAAAGCATATTGCACACACTTCCTTTTTTTACTGGGAGTTACAACCTTACTACGTGTTTTTTTCTTTCCGAACACTATTATACTTACACATGACACACTGGTAACATCACATGTTAAATTCACTATAACTTTTCCTCGAAGTTCTAGATACTTTTCACTAAAGTTGTGAAATACATTTAAAATAAGTTTTTTTTACCACTAGTCGAAGGTTTGCCAGACTTTGTTTTACAATTTTAGATGGCAACAGAAGACTCAACACTTTCAGCCATGTTGTTGACTAAAGCATGACTCAAATACATCATCCATATGTACTGAACTATTTTAAGTTGTCATTATTGACTAGATATATTTTAGAATATTTTCTGTGTTTTGAATATTATTATTGTCATTTAAGAAGAATAACAAGTATTTTCAGACGATGTATTTTTAATTTAATGGAGGTAACTACTTTTCCGTATACTTATTGCTTCTACATTGTATGTCGGTGTCAATAACCAATGGAAAGCGAGCAGGTCACATGGTTTTGTTTTGACGAGGATCACTTTAAGAGCAGATAGTATATTGGTCTATGTGCTTACCTAATCCGTTCTTTATGCCTTTTCCATGATGTCAACAAATCTTATTTAAAATTTCATTACGAGCAAAATATATGCCCTATGCTGACTCACCTGTAAATTCTGTTATCACAACCTCAAAGAACTAATGTAGCACAATTTTCACTGAACTGTTTGTAAATAATTTTATTATTATATAGAACCGGCCATTTTAAACAAGTGAAATTCCAACGTATTCTGCATGCGTAACAATATAACAATGTTCATATGATTAATTACAATTTTAAAATTTTCCAATATAAATTATATATACATGTGCTAGATAATACTTTTATTTTCTTTATTTCAAGTGTTATAAAGAGAACTATATTTTCTTACATGCTCAAAGATAAAATAGTTATTCGACCAATGAAAACACAGTTACATCTTGTTTTTTTTTTTACATTACAACTGGAACTTAATCGGAAGAGCAGCACTAAAGCAGCAATGTTAAAGCAACGACATTTATATGACCACGAAGGCAGTCTGATGTGTACATGAGCTAGATGGAATGTGATGTAAACTATGGCTTTATCTCACTTAACTTTAACTTCTTTCCTACACAATTTCTACAAATAATAATTATATCATAAGTAATAGCGTAGTTTATAATACGAGGCTTCAAGTTGAAAATATTAATTCAACAATGTAAAATGATTACATTATAAGCAAATTTTGGATGTCATTTTATGTCCAACATGCAATTTTTTTTTTTTACTTTTCAGTGACATGGATTTATTTAAAATCTTAGCAGAAATTATGATTTTGTATTAATTGTGATAAAATAATAAGTACTTTTTTATGTCTTCCTCAATGAAAATTTATTTTTATTCCAAAAACTTCATTAAATTTTAAAATCATAAAGCCTTTCAGAACTTATGTTTCATCTTCGGCACGTAATTTGGTACCAAATGCCTTTCAAAACACATTTCGTTTTCTGCTTGAAGATGAAACATGTTTTGAAAGGTCTTCATGATTTCATTTCTTGAATAAAAATCAATTCAAATTCAGGAAGATGGATTAAAACAAGGTACTTATATTATTATTTAAAAATAATTAATACATAACCTCATTGTGTTAACAATAAATGTTAAATACAAAGTATTGAAAATTATGATCAGTGAACCTAGCTCATAATCAAATGTCAAAATAAAATTGTCCACAATGGGCAATCTGCAAACCATTTTGTTTACACAAAAATAATTCCACTCTCGGTTAAATTTACCATAGTTTTTGATGCTAGTCCCTTCGCTGTTATTGAAGTAAGTGAAGAAATAAGTGCTAGTTACTTATGAAACCTAACTGTTTAATCAAATAAACTTTAAGTAACAACAACAACTTTAAGTAACAAAAGTATTTCATTCTAGCACTGAATTATTCAGAAAATGCGTCCTTGCATTAATCAAGATTATACAATTACTAAATATGACACATTAATATAATAAGGAATTTAAATATAATTTACTTGTTACACTACGAGAATATTTATTTCTTACAATGTCTCTACATTTATACATGGTAATTTAGTGTAATGAATGTGCAGGCAGATCGAACGGATAATGTTTCCATTAAGCGCAGTGAGAATTTTTTCTAAGTCCCAGGCAGACACCTTGCACATGCACCAACAAACGCAAAGCGGTTTACTCTATGGAATAATGCGATGCAGCCAACATTATACATGCTATTTAACAAACCTTAAAGTTAACCTAATGCAATTTAAGCACTGTAACCTATGAAAGAATGCAATGCCCAAAAATAAATAGTAAGTTCTGAAATTCTAAAGTTCATATTCTATATTGGCTGCACTGTTGTATAGAATATTCGTTCAAATCAATATGGCTGCCACGCCTTCATGTTACATATATAGTTAAATATCATAGAAAAATATGTTGAAATAATCGTTACTTAAAATTGTAAAATTTATTGTAAATAGTGGGAAACAATTTTAAAATATAACCTGTTGGTGCATGTGCATGGTAGGTTTCTACCTGGGACATAGAAAAAATTAGGAAAAAACTGCACTTAAACTAGTGTGAAATATTTTCAAAGTCCTATAGAACAACAGTGCGCATGCGCCAGAATTTATAGAGCCAGCAATAACCCACAATCGATTATCATCCTCGATTACTATCCGTCGCTATGAAATTTAAATGACCAATATATGCAATAAATCCCCAAATCTATGTTAAAAAATATATTAATAATATTAAAATTACCAAACATTTATTAAAAAGGGTGTACACTTACTTATCACTCCCTAACGCTGATCCAACCAGCGATAACCCAAAACAGCAATAGAAAAATCATAGACTAAGGAATATACTCTGTGGAGAAAATAGCAGTTAGCATCACAATATTGACTAACAGTTCATAATATTGTGATTTGCATATTTAAATAAATACTTCAAAATTATAAAAATTGTTTGAAAGAGTTTAAAATATTAAATAATGTTAGTAAATACAGAAGAAGAGCTATAGTTTACAACAATATAACTGAAAAATCAAGCGCTAGTAGAAGTGCAGTTGAGCCAAAAATTCTCACTGTGGTTAATGGAAACATCAGCCAATCGAACTATATTGAGGCCATGTGCAGTCCCAGTTAGAAAAGAAAAAGATGGAATGGAACACTGAACAAGAAGTTAATTACATCACTAGCACTATCGAACTGATTGGTTCACGGGCACGTGGACTAATGTTTTCCAATCATCTCCTGAATAATCTACTTCCCTCAAATCTAGGTTAATGTTATTCTCCCACCTCATTCTTGGTCTACCAACTGGGAGTTTTCCCACTTGTTTTCCTACAAAGAAGCTTCATTGCCCCTCTTTCATTCCCTATTTGTGCCACATATCCTGATCATTGCAGTCTCCACGAAATGATCCACACACAGCCTTTCTCTCTGGGGACACTTGCAGCAGTCTTATATCTGTCTTCCAGACTGCAAAATCTTAGCCATTTCGAACACCTGAAATTTGTTAAAAGATCATTTGTGTTACAACGTACTAGCATTGAAGTTTTGCAATGAAACTCATAACATATTTTTTACAATTATTAAATATATGTATCCATGTACTCAAATTGTCACATTGAAAGCTTTATATATATTACCAATTTTTAAATATATAATTATTTAAAAATATATTATTAAAATATATAATTAATTTTAAAATATATCATTACAATATATATAATTAATTTTAAAATATATCATTACAATTATCTTAAAATGTTATCTTTTCCCAGCAAATTATCGTTGAAAATAGATTCATCTTAAAAAATTATTAATATATGAATATGAATAACTTTAATATTAACGTATTTTTATATTTAATATTAAATATGGCATATACGAATTAAACAAAACTTATTTTTAAATACCAAAACAAGTAATTTTAACTCAAATATTTCAACTTTCGAAATATACATATATTGTAAATGAATGTTTCAAAATGTCTGAACTGTTACACAGATTTTTTAAAATAATATTTTTAATATATTTAATATTCATATAATACAAATAAATACCTGTTGAGTTCTCGAGTGAAGCAGAAAAGTGGTTTGCCTCTTCCAATATAATTCTTGCAGCCTTGGTGCACAACATTTCAAAAGCATTTTCGTTGTTTCAAGGACAGATAAAATTCATTAATAACGTAATGGCTGACCATAGAGAACCGATGGCTGACCGGGATGCGTGCCTTGCGCCTCGCAATTTGCATTTGTTTTTTTACTTTTAAATTCTGCTACAACGACCAAAGGCGCCACCGGGATTGAGCTACGGACGCCACATGACGTAGTTACGTTACCAATTGTAGATGACTCTGTACCAGCCGTGGCATCCCATTCTAATCCCTGGGTCCGAATTCAATACAATGAATCATCATTCACAAATACACAATGAATGGCTTCTATCTGAAGAAGACATGAAGGGACTCCATACAGCTATAGCATTATTTATTAAATTAATATTGAGAAGCTAAAGCTATTACTATGATAGAAATAAGAAAATTATTAAACCCAACTAAATTATTGTAATCAATGGTAAAGAGAAACATTTTTGCTGACTGGGAATCAAACCCCGAACCTTCAGTTTTCCGTGCTGATGCTCTGAATACTGAGCTAATTCAGGCTACATTCAGTTCAGGCAAAAATATTTCTCTTTACCATTGATTACGAGGTTAACTTTTGTTGGTATTAATTTGTAATGAAATAATTAACATGATTAATTGTTGCAGGTGGTAGCTTCCTGCTCAAGATGTTTACGTTGTACGAGTACGAGACAATATGTCTAATATACTTTCTGTGCTGTGCGTTCACTAGTGTGCGTGTTAATAAGCCAGCCACTAGTAAGGAAGGCAACTCGGAAGTGTACGTCGTGTGTCTTGAGTACAGGGGAATAGACGTAATGGAACCTTGGCTAAGTGTTCTTAGGAAACATTTTGGTGAGTTAAATTTTATTCTTAAAATTGATAGGAGGTAAAACTGCATAGATTCCAGAAATAAAGTCTAAACTATGACTGGAATTTTTTTGTAGTAATTAATAATTGAGTTAAGAATTTAACACATCACCTCATAATTGAGGACATCAACCTAACAAAGGCATATGATTGAATATGATGATCTGAAATAAATGAGGTTTAAAGTTTAGTACACTGCTTTGGTCCAAACTTATTCAATTGAAGGAAAATGGAGCATCTACCTTGATATACATTACTCAGACCTACATCAGTAATACAGAAAGAAATTTTAACAATGTAATGTATTAAAATAATAGTAATTTCCTTTCATTTCCGTATACACCCTTTTTTAGAGTGAACATACAAGTTGGATGGAAATTTTATTATTTTACAAAATTTTATATAAAAAATAATGATTGGAATGAGGAACGTTAACCAAAGTTTTTTTGAATGCTTCCCATTTAGAACACAAAATATTAACACCTCTTCCTAATCAGGAAACTCAAAAAAAGTTAGCTCCCTCAATGTTTTGAACTAAATATCAAATGCTACAAAAGCAACTGGTAATCTAAATCCATAAGTTAAATATGGGAAATAACATTATGAGGTTTTTAATTCATCAATAAATGAGTCATTTATATATCTTACCTCATAGTTTATGTTTTCTTAAACATGGGAACTGCAGTTTTCAAGAGGAAACATCCCTCCCATTTTCAACTGACATTATGACTCATAATGTTTAAGAAAACATGAACTATGGGGTAAGATAAAAAAATACTCATTCATTCTTGGTAATCTAAAGTTTGAGAATGTTAACAAAATAATAACTCTAAAATTGTAGACTTTCATGGCAGGTATTTTGATTCATGTATTTTATGTCTTTCGGGCTAAATGGCCGTGGTCCGAAAGACATAAAATACGTGAATTAATAACTCTAACTTATTAAAAATTCATTGTTAATATATAGCACATATCTGTCACTACAACTTCAGTTTCTTCAGCTGGAGGTCCTAGTTTTGCCTCTCCTATTAAATCATCATGCCAGTCCCTTGAGTCTTCATTCGAGAAGGGAAAGAAATCGTTAATATAATTTTCCTTAGTGTGTTTAAGTGGAACACACTTCATCTTTGGGAGCCTGACAAGATGAGTTCACTTGCTATATGTTGTCTTTCCCAAAATATGAATTTATTGAATGTATTACCATAGAATTTATAAGCAAACACTCTCGCTGAAGACTCACAAAGGATTTGGTGGTATTTGTGAGTCTGAAAAAGAGACTGCTTGCTTGTTGTTTTTTTTCCCTAAGGTATGAATACAGTGTTCCTGACCATTCTTTCAAAATGGAACTGTTACATAGAACTGAATATAGTTGCATTTTTTCGACAAGATGAAATAATTAATTTCATACATCTCAATGATGGATAAATCATAGCTCAAATGGTAGAGCACTTGGACTAGAAAACCAAGGGTCCCGGGTTCAAGTCCCGGTCTGAGCGTATAATTTTTCTCTTTAAAATATGATTTATCCATCATTGAGATGTATGAAATTAATAATAAAAACATCGAAAATAGCCGTACTGGCATTTATAATGTAATGTATAATTCCCAAATATGTCTTCTTAATATAGGAGCCGCCATTTGCAAAGATAGAAGCAAAGGCTTCAAAGCATTTGGTGGGCGGGAATTACAACGTATATAGAGAAAGATTTGCGTTTAGATCGGTACTTGCTCAGGTAGCTCAAATGGTAGAGCACTTGGACTAGAAAACCAAGGGTCCCGGGTTCAAGTCCCGGTCTGAGTGTATAATTTTTCTCTTTAAATAAGATGAAATAACTTCGCGATATTCTTTATCAATTGCATGGGGGGGGGGGGTTGAAAAAGAAATAAGAAGAATGGGATTGGGATCATAATTGTGCTCTTTTATAGAACCTATCATAAATTTCCAAATTAACTTGTGACAAACAAGTATTAAGCAGAGTCTGCAGCTGGGCCCAAATACAGACATAAATTCATCTTTCTTAAATAGAACCTCTTAGTGTATTATTCAACATTGAAGTTTTAAAAGTAAACTAATCATATTTAACTTTAAATAATAAATCTGGGAATTTTTAACATTATAAGAATTAAATGAATCGTGATTTCTTCTTACCTCATGCTTCTATGCTTTTTTTTTAAACACAGCACTGCAGTATCAGCGACCATTGTCACCACCTCAGCTGTTTTCATGACTGTCAATTTTTTCTTTTGCTGATAATTATCCAAACTGCCATCTGGTGTTCTTTTGAAGGAATTATTTTCTAAACTGCCATCTAGTGTTCTTTTGAAGGAATCATTTTCTAAACTGCCATCTGTTGTATTTTTGAAGAACTTTGTAATCAAGCTCGGTTCGTCTGGAATCTCGAAGTTCATGGTTCTCGTATGGTTTTTTTGAACATATATTTTTCCCAAACTGTTAAATCCAAATGTTTGGATAGATGTTTCAAAAGTTTTGCTTCTTTTTCAATTCTATGATGCTCTAATAAACTATGTGCTGCTATAGCTGATTTTTCAATTTCTCCATTCTTTATGTTTCTGGAAAAAAAAAAAGAACACTTAAGAAATAAAGAATGGAGAAATTGAAAAATCAGCTATAGCAGCACATAGTTTATTAGAGCATCATAGAATTGAAAAAGAAGCAAAACTTTTGAAACATCTATCCAAACCTTTGGATTTAACAGTTTGGGAAAAAATATATATTCAAAAAAACCATACGAGAACCATGAACTTTGAGATTCCAGGCAAACCGAGCTTGATTACAGAGTTCTTCAAAAATACAACAGATGGCAGTTTAGAAAATGATTCCTTCAAAAGAACACCAGATGGCAGTTTAGAAAATAATTCCTTCAAAAGAACACCAGATGGCAGTTTGGATAATTACCGGCAAAAGAAAAAAATTGACAGTCGTGAAAACAGCTGAGGATAGTGACAGTGGTCGCTGATACTGCAGTGCTGTGTTTAAAAAAACATAGAAGTATGAGGTAAGAAGAAATCGCGATTCATTTAATTCTTATGTTTAACTTTACTGTAACTATTAATAATGATGGTCATGAGAGGATTGGGAATCTATCCTATGCACACAAAACTTAGGTTTAAGCTAGAATTAACATAATTAAGCAACCTGCAATGAAAAGACATGTAAACCTTAACTAAAATGATGTAATTGATAATTGTCAAAAGTAAAGTATAAATAGCTGTTTATAGCAACAAATGAAACATAAACATAATAAATAATCTGAATAGTCGCCAATTTTAAACAAGAATAATACATACATACATCATTGACTTTACAATCATCCCAAAATAAACAAGCTTCTTCATACAAATAATTAAACAGTCCTTGGGAAGGAATCGTTCGTTATGATCCCCCCCCGATGAACTTGCAGAAACGAAAGGCAGGCTGCAACTGTTAACTGGGTTTGGCTTCTGGTCAGGGACATTAGTCATCGTGCATTCCAGGTAGCGCAGATGACGTCAGGAAGGGGAATCTAGGAGAGGACAAAACTTGGAAGGGATAGAGTAACGATAATATTCACCATCACAGAGTCTATTATGGACGTCACAGCAGCAAAATTATGTCACCACAGTACACAGTTTCAACTGTCAAAATTTTTTGCATCTTAATACTGTATAAACCAAAATTTTGGTCAAATTGTGAGTAGCTATGGCCTCTAACAGGAAATATGTGCAACATTTTGACATTGTGCACTTTTGAAAACCAAGAAATAAATGTAATAAATTCTTCTTCTTCTTCCTTCCAAGTATTAGGCCAAGGCCTGTTACGATCCTATAGAAAATTTTCCCTCCAGCGTTTCATAGGACGGCCCAGTGATCTTCGTCCTCTTGGTATATAATTATAAACAGCTTTGGGGATCCGATTTGAACTCATTATTTCAAGATGATGTTTCCAATTTAGTTGGTACTGTTTAATATATTCCAAAATTGGCGTAGTCTTCAATTCTTTTAAGATATCGGTGTTCCTTTTCCGATCCCATCTGGTGTAATCCGCTGTTCTGCGCATGAATCTCATTTCACAAGCCGTTATTCTGCTTTCATGTTGTTTTTTTTAGTGTCCATGCTTCACTACCATAGGTCAACGCTGGTCTAGCCAAAGTGTTATATAAACGTAATTTGGTGTTTTTTTGTACAAGGGATGGTTTCATAACTTGATTAATAATTCCCAAACTTTTATTATAACTAGTAACTTTTTCAGGAATATCCTTTTCATCCCAGATAGAGAGATAATATCCAAGATATTTAAATTGATTAGATCTCTCTAAAATTTTATTCTGGAGACAGATTTTACTTTGTATGGGGACCTTCCCATGAAATTCCATAATTTTAGTTTTGTTAATTGATATTTCCATATTAAATTTGGCACCTATTTTTTGTAAATTATAAATTGATCGTTGCAAATCATTTTTGGAAAGTGCCAGAAGAGCTAAATCGTCTGCAAAAAGAATAGCATCGAGTTTGAGGTTCCTATTGATGGGTATATATCCTCGTTGTGTTTTCCTCCATTCATTTATTAATTTATTCATGTATATAATGAAAAGCATCGTTGAAAGTCCACATCCCTGTCTTACTCCAGTGTTGATCTTTTCCCAAGAAGATAATTTGCCATCTTCTTTAACAGAGATTTCATTATCTTTATAGATGTTGAAGATATTAGTAATATATTGTTGTGGAATGTTATCATCAGCTAAAATTTGTAGTAATATATTTCTGACTACTTTGTCAAAAGCCTTTATGAAGTCAACAAAGGCGATATGAGTTTCTATATTGAATTCCTTGTGATTTTCTAATAGTAGTTTTAGAGTAAAGAATCCATCTGTACAAGATCTACCCTTTCTGAATCCATTCTGCTCTTCTCCAATTATATTTTCATAAATTTTCCTCAATTTATTCTTAACTATATTAGTATAAATTTTATATCCAGAGTTCAACAAGCTAATTCCACGATAGTTATCTTTGATTTGGCGACTTCCTTTTTTGAAGATTGGTATTACAATGGATTTGTTCCAGCTTTGTGGTGGTTCTTGTCCTTCCCATATCATATTAAAGAGAATAAGAAATCTGTCTAAAAAATTTTTAGTTGAAAATTTAAATTTAAATAATTTAAATTTAAATAATTTAATAATTTAAATTTAAATAATTCTTGATTAATGTAATAAATTTAACATTTTTATTCTGGCCCCCTGCACCATCTTAAAAGGTGTATCTTTATTATGTATGAGATATTGCAGGCTAATTTCTTCCTTTGTTGTTTTCCATAGTTTCAGAATTATGGAATTGCAGCATTTTTAACACAACTCACCTACACATGCATGAAGCACATACTATTGTACGAAAATCTGATCACCTGCAGAACTAGCGCAACATGTATTCTTTGTACAGTTGTGTCATGTAGGCAGCTCGGATGTACATAAAATTTTAATATATGATAGAACAAGATCAATACTTTAAGGATATGCAAATCACCTTAAAATGTGCTCATGATGAGTGCATTCGATTTATATTCAATCTCCGTCATTATGACCACGTGTCTCCTTCATTTGAGGCCTTATCATGGCTACGCTTAAATGACAGAAGAACTTTACATTCACATACCTTACTATTCCAAATTCTGCACACATATTTACCAAGTTATTTAACAACACATTTTTTAAATTTATCGGCTCATCATAATTTTGGAAATTAGATCACAAGACTCTTCTTTACTTTTGATACCACAACACAGGACATATCTATATTCTGAATCTTACACAATATCTATGACTAGAGCCTGGAACTCACTTCCCAGTCATGTCAGGGACTGTCAATCACTATCAGTATTTAAATAAAAATTAATTGATATCTTAAGTTCGACACAATGAAAACATTAACTGCATAACAACTATATACAACATTCTATAAATAATCATCTAGGAAGCTACTCACTTTATTTTATATCATTTTAATTTTATTATATTCCATGTTTTTGTTAGTATTAGCTAGTATTAGATCAAATCATTATTGCATTTTGTTTAGTCTGTATTTTAATAACATCTTAAAATTGTAATATGTATGTAATTCTACTATTTGCTGGTTGAGTGGAAGAGAAGGCCTTATGGTCTTAACTCTGCCAGATAAAATAAAGCATTATTATTATTATTATTATTATTATTATTATTATTATTATTATTATTATTATTATTATACCGCCACAAGTCGTTACTAGGGTGATGTCCTCAATTGTAAATTTCTTGAAAACAGGAATGAAAATTTTTTGTAATAGTTGTAGAAACTATAAAAGATTGAAAGGCTTATTGCTTGTTAGAATGGACCACTGTTACAAACTATAATATAACCACAAATTGTAAACTACAGCAAATTCATTTATGAAAGAACAAAAATACACTAAGGAAGAAAGCATTTTAAGGAAAATTTTAGAAAATAAAATAAGTTTGGTGGATTGCTTTTAAATTCTTTTACTCTAACTACTTTTATCAATAAAAGAAGTGAAAGCCTTAACCTGCCACTACCCCAAGGGCCTGTAGTGGGATCACTTTACTTTATCAATATCTCATAAAAATAGACTGCTTATTAGGAGCATAAATTAATAGTTCTGAAGCATGGTGGGGCATCAACACCGGACGGTTTTTAAAATATTCCTTATGTTGTGTGCTTGATCAAAGATATATTTGAGTCATAGTGAAATATGTGGTTTCTTCTCTCGGTTGGACCTAATTTAAATTTCCTGTAAAACATTTATGGTTTGAGATATAATGAAACAGAAGTGCAATCTGGAAGGCAAACTCATCAAGTTTTTCGTTCTTAGGTATTTAATTTATCTTTTCTCACCGAATGACAAATTTTATTTGAAGAGAAAAATATACATCTGAATCGGGATTTGAACCCAATGTGTCTGGTTCTATACTCCATTAATGCAGAGGCTATGAACTTTTTGTTCCACACACACACACACACACCTCTAGTGGCTTCTTTAATAAGAAGACTTAAATGGGAATCATACCACATTTGTAGCCGTGAAGCTTATTTTTTATCTTAGATATTTATCACTTCTCGTTAAATGACAAATTTTATTTAACCCTAGAACCACAACGTGGTGACCCGGCGAATACTAATTTCATTCTGCACATGAAATGGTAAGACAAAGAAAGCTGTCTTTTCTAGTACCTTTGGTGCTTGATGAGTTCTTAGAAGGAGCGGTTGCATTATTTTGCCCTCCTATTTATAATCAGATTTATAGGCTGTTGGGTCACATATGACCCCATGTTGTGGTTGATGTATAGTATTTTATAATATTAGCTTTTTACAGGAGATTGACCTACAGGGAAAATTAAACAGTTATGGTGGAGTATAAATGTCGATTGACTGAAGAAGAAGCTGCATGTATGTTGGATGCAGATAAATAGTGTAGTAGCGGGGAATTTTCAGATCTTGAAAAATTAGTGAGTGAGGATGAGAATGGTACTGAGGCAGTGGAGGAGATGAAGACGGATTTGATGGGGGCTCTGAGGATATATTAAATACTAGTAAGAAAGTCATTTACGGCTAAAATGAAAGAAAATGTTTCACTAAACCTTTTCTTGCTAAGACAAGCAAGAAGCTTCAGAAAAATATAGTGAATCAATTTCCTTGATCGAAAGGTGTAGATAGAGATACAGAAAAAAAAAGATAACGAAAAAATATATTTGATTTTTATTCTTCCCTGATTCTAGTGTGCAGAAAATTGCAGCTCACACAAAATAAATATAGAGACAAAAAAACTCGCTTAAAATCTCGTCATCATTACCGAATACTAACTAACATGGCTGAAATACCTGCTTTGATTGGTTTGTTATATTTAGTTGATTCTCTTCTATAATAGAACGAAGGGAGGAGTTGATCAGTTTGATTAGCTTTCTCATTCAATGACTGCAGCTAGGAAAACTTGAAGATGGTCCTTACAAATTTTCAATGGGATTTTAGATGCAGCAACAATAAATGCATATGTACAATTTATATGCAATTCTAAACATTGAAAATGGATCAAGTGCTCTGACTTCCTAAGAAATATTGCCCTAGGACTATGTGAAAAACATATGAGGCTCAGCATAGTAAATAGAGACTTCTAAGGCAACTAAGGAGCAACATTCGCTAAGTACTCGGTTGTGAAGTAGAGTAAACTCAAATCAAGGCACCAGCTGGACGATGTGCTTGAACCAAGGACCGGAAAGGTGTAGCATGTTGTTGTTTCTGCTCAAGAAGTCTGTATGCAGGACACAGAAATAGTGTAGCAGTAAGACATGAATTACATCAAATACAAAAATGTGTAATGTCAAAAGTGAGAAAAACCATATTTTTTTAATAACAACTGAGTTGAAATTGTTTGATATTAACATTTTTATTTTTCATTCTAGGACTTAATGGGCTAATATATGTGTTATTTATTGATTGCCACATAAATAATGTGAAAAAGTAAGCAACAAACTGTAAAAAATTGAACAGAAAATGTTTAGTATCCAAAAAAAGGAAAAAAGTATGTTTTTAATCACAATGCCCTATAAATCATATTGTTTCACATTGCAATTAATTTTTCATTTTTTTTAACTTATTGTATACAAACATAAGTTGTTTGATTATCATCATCATCCGGTATCATGGCAGCTACCGCCGTCTTCCGGAAACCAAATGCCATTCCTCTATCCATCCATTGATCTTCCTCCATTCCTCTGATATTCATAGCTGCTTGTACCCCTTCTATCCAAGTTTTCTTCGGTCTTCCTCTCTTCCTCCTTTCCATTGGGATCCATTCCATAACAATTTTTGGCAATCTTTACTCTGGCATTTGTTTGACATGACCATACCACTGCAATATTTTCTTTTCTATGATGTCCGGCTCCTCCTGTACACCCATAATTTCCCTTATTTCTTTATTTTGTATTCTATCCATTCTAGATTTTCCAGCTGATCTTCTTAAAACATCCATTTCTGTACTTAAAATTCTTTTCATTTCCCTGGTAGGAATTTGCCAGACTTCAGCACCATATGTTAAAATGCTCTGAATTATGGTTTGATATATTTGTAATTTTATATTTTTTGTAATATTTTTGCTCCACCAAACAGAGTTTAAAGCATTTATTGCTTGTTTTGTTTGTGCGATTCTATTTTTAATTTCCACTGTGTTATCACCTGAATGGTCTAATTTTGTTCCTAAATAAATGCATTCAATACTAGGTTTTAGTTCTTCTCCATTGTTGGAATTTATATTTTCCATTTCTTCTCCTATACACAGATATTTAGTTTTCTCAATGTTTATATAAAGTCCCCATTTTTCATATTCTTCTTTTAGTTTTTTAGCCATATATTCTATGTCATCATGGTCCTGTGCTATTAATACCTGGTGATCTGCAAAATTTAGTGAATATACATGTGTATTTTGGATAGGTATGCCCATTTTTTGACATTTTTTCCTCCAGTCTCTTAGTACTCTTTCGAGATAAATTTTAAATAGAGTTGGAGATAAAACCTACAACCTTGCCTTAAACCTTTTGTAATAGTAAATCCCTTTGTTATATGATTTCCAACTTTTATTTTCGAAATAGATCCTTTGTATAATGCTTTTATAGCTTCTACTAATTTTTTTGGTAATGTTGGAATCGTCTAAAGTTTCCCATAACATTTTCTGGGGAATACTATCATATGCTTTGGTTAAATCGACACAAAGCAAATGTAAATCTCTGTTAGTTGCTCTTTTTTTTTCTATCATTTGTGTTATGCAAAATATATTATCTGTGCATGACCTACCACTTCTAAAACCAGATTGTTCTTCCATTTCTTTATCCTGGTATTCTATATCAACCATTTTACTTAGTATTTGTCCATATATTCTACTTAATGTACTCGTTACTGATATGCCTTTCAATGTTGTTTGATTATATTAAGTTAAATAAAAGTAATTGAATGTCTTAAAAATAATTATTTAATATAGGGTCACCCCCATCGCTCCAAGATGTGCACATTGTGGTTCTAGGGTTAAAGAAAATTCATGTAATAAAGGAGATAAAAAATGTGCATTTGAATCAGTTAGTGGTCAAGAATGCTGGTGTACAGAACTAGAGACATTGGGTTCAAATCCCAATTCAGACGTATACTTTTCTAATAAATTAATGAGTCATTTTAACATCTTACCTCATATTTCATGTTTTATCAAACACGGTAACTATAGTTTTCAAATGATCTTGTCATTCATTTTCAACCACCATTCTTCAAATAAAATGTATCAAGTTCTGTAATGTTGTCATTTATCAACACCAGATAGGACAGGGATTGGATCATAAAGTTCCATGTCAGTCTGAATCAGTCAATCATGCTGTCCTCATAGGAACAAGTGCGAGTTGTACAATGGTATGTTGAATTAAAATCCGTTGTTAATTTGCAAAGAATATTTAAGTGAGCTGTTGCAATGTTAACACATACAGTGCAGTTTCTTGACACAGTTGCTTGATGATACAAAATGCAAAATTCAAATATTTCCCATAATAAATTTTATGTAGAGAGGTGCATAGGCAATTTGAAGTAAAATATCTGGATGCTCCAATTCCAGGTAGATAAACTGTTAGATGTCTTGTTAACAAACTAAGGACAATAGGGTCACTAAATGCTACAATTTCTAAGCAAAAATGGAGTATTAACAGAAGGAAAGATTGGTGAAATCAATGTATAATTTGAAAGCTCTCCTAATAAATCTCGTAACACGTGTTTTACAGGAAGTTAATGTTTCAAAAGCATCAGTCTTTACTGCGCCTAAACTTTTAAAATTAATATTTTATTTTAGGAAGTGATATTTTGAGGTTATTTTAATTAAATTATTTTAGTCTGTTCATTTTACCTCAATATTAATGTTGATTTGTTCTTGAACATGTTTCGATTATATCATAATCATCGTCAGCATCGTGCCCAGATTTATGTTGTACACCCTGGATGTCGATGTTAGCTCCATCCTGTGGTTGGCCAAAGAACCTCCAAACAAGGTCACGCTCAGTCGGTATTCCAAAATTCATAACTCTGTTTTTGTTCTTCTGAATATAGATTTTTTCCTAAATAGTCAGCTCTTTTGTATTTTCTAACTTAATAATTTAGTGGCCAAATTTATATTACTCGTATGTTTTTCAGACCAAACATGAGCAGCAACTGCAGATTTTTCTATTTCCCCATTTTTAATATTTGTGTGTTCTTTGGTTCTAATTTTTAGGTTTCTTTTTGTTTTATAATAATAATAAGAAATGTGCACTCAGGTTGAGCATTAGTGGTGGTTTAGTCTTTACTGTAGTCTGTAATGGTTTTTGTTCTTTTCGCACATGTTATGATGTGGTATTTCCTACATCTTTGTCCACATAACACACACTTGCATTCTTCGGTCGGCTCGTGGAATTCCTTGTTTATACATATTTTGTTGTGAAATCCATGTACTGCGAGTCCTGTTGTGACATGTCTCTGGGGGTTGCACTCTCTGGTCCATCTGTCGTCTAGCATGGCAGTTGTGGTGTAGAAATCTATGTCTATTTCCTTCTTCTTCCTATTTTGTTTTATATTATATTATTTTTAGTCTGATCATCTTACCTCAATATTAATGTTGATTTGTTCTTGAACATATTTCAAAACAATTCTGTTTTATCGTCAGCTTTTCCAGACTGAAAGAGCTGACGATAAAACAGAATTGTTTTGAAACATGTTCAAGAACAAATCAACATTAATATTGAGGTAAGATGATCAGACTAAAAATAATATAATTAAAATAACCTCAAAATATAACTTCCTAAAATTAAATATTATTCTTTTTGTTTTTCCTATATATATATCTTTTCACAACCTGTACATTCAATTTGATATATTCCTGATTTTTTATTTTTATCAGTTTTTTTAAAATTTTTGTTGGTTTTTATTAGTTTATTTAAACTGTAGTTTTTTTGGTGCTAATTTAATATTAAACTTCTCAAATATCTTTTGGAATTTATTGTGTGCCCAAGGGTGATAGGTGAATTTCCTATATTTTTTCATAGGTGGTTATTCTTTTTCAAGAGTACTTCTGTTTATCATTTTTTGTTTCTTATACCTTTCTATCCTTTTGTGTACCATTTTTTCATCAAACCCGTTTTCTCTTGCTACTATGATTATGTGTTTTTTCTCCTGTTTGAAATCTTCTTTGTTTAAGGGTAAGTTTACCAATCCATGAGTTAAACTATTAAAAGCTGATAATTTATGTCCAATTGGATTGAACCCTGTTGATTTAATACAATTTTCCATATGAGTTTCTTTCCTATGAATCCCAAATTCAGTTTTTGTTTTTTCTTCGTTTCTGAGCAATTTAAGATCCAAAAAGGGTATTTGTTTATTTTCTTCTATTTCTTTTGTAAATTTGGTGTTTGTACTCTGTAAATTTAACAGTTTTAGGGAATCTTCTACATGTTTTTCTTTTACAATACAAATGTATCATCTGCATTGAAGATATTGAACAACTGGTTAAATAAAAACAACATAGACAGAGAGATCAGAGAAGACTATTTGAAATTAACTGAGTTATGCATGTTTTTTACATTCAATGGGAGTTTCTATAGACAAAAATCAGGGCTCTCAATGGGAAACCAATTATCACCTTTCCTGGCAAATTTATTTATGAGCGATTTTGAATGTAAAATCACTAAAGCACATCCCATAATGTTTAAATTTTGGAGCAGATATGTAGATGACATAATTTGTATTGTAAAAGAAAAACATGTAGAAGATTCCCTAAAACTATTAAATTTACAGAGTACAGACATCAAATTTACAAAAGAAATAGAAGAAAATAAACAAATACCTTTTTTGGATCTTAAATTGGTCAGAAACGAAGAAAAAGATAAATTGAATTTGGGATTCATAGGAAAGAAACTCATATGGAAAATTGTATTAAATCAACAGGGTTCAATCCAATTGGACATAAATTAGCAGCCTTTAATAGTTTAATTCACAGATTGGTAAACTTACCCTTAAACGAAGAAGATTTCGAACAGGAGAAAAAACACATAATCAAAGTAGCAAGAGAAAACGGGTTTGATGAAAAAATGGTACTCAAAAGGATAGAAAAATATAAGAAACAAAAAATTATCAACAAAAGTACTCTTGAAAAAGAAAAGCCACCTATGAAAAAATATAGGAAATTCACATATCACCCTTGGGCACACAATAAATTCCAAAAGATATTTGAGAAGTTTAATATTAAATTAGCACCGAAAAATAACTACAGTTTAAATAAACTAATAAAAACCAACAAAAATGAAAAAAAAACTGATAAAAATAAAAAATCAGGAATATATCAAATTGAATGTACAGGTTGTGAAAAGGTATATATATATATATATATATATATACATATATATAGGAAAAACAAAAAGAAACCTAAAAATTAGAACCAGAGAGCACATCAGAAATATTAAAAATGGGGAAATAGAAATATCTGCAGTTGCTGCACATGTTTGGTTTGAAAAATATAATATAAATTCGGACACTAAATTATTAAGCATAAACATATTAGAAAATACAAAACAGCTGACTATTTAGGAAAAAATCTATATTCGGAAGAACAAAAATAGAGTTATGAATTTTGAAATACCGATGGAATGTGATCTTGTTTGGAGGTTCTTTGGCCAACCACAGGATGGAGCTGACATCGAAATCCAGGGTGTACAACATAAATCTAACCAGTCTGGGCAAGATGCTGACGATGATTATGATATAATCGAAACATGTTCAAGAACAAATCAACATTAATATTGAGGTAAGATGAACAGACTAAAAATATTTAACTTTCACAGGGAAAGAACACTATGAGGTTTAATTTAATAATTAAATTAATGTTTTTATTACCTCACCTCATATCCTTTTTCTTCTATACTGCAGTTTCGGAGCTTATCTCCATCATCAGTAGCCTCTGGTCGACCGGTAATAAAAACATTAATTTAATTATTAGACTAAAAATAATTTAATTTTAAAATTAAACTGTTAAAGAGTGAGAATCACATTTGAAGAGAAAATTTTTTGTCCAGACCGAGACTCGAACCCGGGACCCTTGGCTTTCTGGGCCAAGTGCTCTACCAACTGAGCTACTGATGCGAGTTGCGATCTAGATGCAAATTTTTCTCTTATATACATTGTAATTCCTTCGCGCCAAATGCTTGAAACCTTTGCTTCTATCTTTGCAAATGGCAGCTTCTTAGTTAAGAAGATTATTTTTTGGGAATTTAACACTACTTTATAAAGCCAGTAGGGCTTCTATTGACGTTTTTATATTATTAATTTAACACTTCTCCCTGAAGGATAAATTATATTTGAAGAGAAAAATTTTCACCCAGACCAAGACTTGAACCCGGGACCCTTGGCTTTCTGGGCCAAGTGCTCTACCAACAGAGCTACCGAGGTGAGTTGCGATCTAGATGCAAATTTTTCTCTTATATACGTTGTAATTCCCTTGCGCCAAATGCTTGAAACCTTTGCTTCTATCTTTGCATCTTGGTCTGGGCAAAAATTTTTCTCTTCAAATATAATTTATCCTTCAGGGAGAAGTGTTAAATTAATAATAAAAATGTCAGTGAGAATCATGCCTAAATTATGGCCTAGACAATTAAAAAAGAGTTGAGGTTTATAATTGGGTTTTACAAAGTATTGTGGATCCTTCTTTAATAATTTTTGTGGATGAGGTGTGGTTTTATTTACAATTCACAGAACAATAGGTATTGAAGTACAAAGAATTTCCATTTAATTCAAGAGGTTCCATTGCATGACAAAAAGATCGGTGTGCTGTTACAGTGAAGCAAATTATTGGCTCCATTTTCTTTGAGGATACAGTAAATGCCTAAAGATATCATACTCTAATATTGCACCATTTTTCCAAATGTTATCAGATGATGAGAAACTCCATTGCAATTTCCAACAAGAATCAGCAACAACACACATAACCAATGAATCCATGAACTATTTAAGTGACTTTTGGAGAAAGTATTATTTCTCAGAGCTTATGATTGCCATGTTGCCATGACTTTACAATGTGTGTTTTATTTGTGGGGAACTCTAAAAAGTAATGTTTGTAGGAATAATCCTCACAACTCACCTCTTATTTGTAGATTTCTTGAACAGTTTTGATACATTATGTATCATTCTGACTTCTTTCTAACTGTTGGTAAACCTGTAGGTTGATTTCTGCTCCCTACGTTAGTTGACCAATGACTTCCAAATCAAATTTCTTTCCCAGGGAATTTAAAATATCATGATTTTCTTTTCATTTTGTGGATGTAAATTTTCTTCCAACTTTTGTGTTCCATAGATTTGTCTACTTCAGTAATTTGGTTTTTGTTTTGATTCTTTGTTTTTCTGATCATGCATGTGCAGCTATTGCAGATTTTTCTATTTCCCCATTTTTAACATTTCTAAGGTATTAAAGTTGCTTTTTGTTTTTCCTATGTATATTTTTTCACAATCTTTGCTATCAATTTGATAAATCCCTGAAAATTCTAACTCTCTAGTAATTAAAATAAATGTCATGTGTCACTTCCTTTAAATATTATTAAAAGATGTCAGAAATTTGTGGTAGCAGATGAACATCACTTATAACAAGGTTAGTACTAGAAAAATTCTTGCGTACATGCTATTAATAGAGAAAGTAGAAGTTCATAGGTAGACATTTCTCACAAGCAACACCATGGGCAGGCAGACATGTTCATGCACCTTCCTGGCCTCCACCCATAGGCAAGTTCTCTGTATATGCATGTTCCTGAATCTAAAAATATAGCATTTAAATTTTTTCCTTCATTCATTCCTATCTCCCATTTTCCTTCCTCTAATCTATCCTTAACATTGATCTTCTAATCTTTGTATCCATGTAATCTTTGGTTGATCCTTCTTCTTTCTTCCTTGGGGAGTCTAATAGAACACTTTTAGGTAATCTGTGTTCCAGCATTCTTCTGATATCACCATACAATTCTAATTGCCTATATTTAAGGAAGTAAAGAAATAATTTAGAAATAAAATTAACATGAGTCATACATCATCTCACCTCATACATTCCATGATCGCCACAGCACAGATAGCAGTTTAGAAGGCAATGGTGAAGGCAAAAATTCAACAATCGAAAAGATGGCTGAAGATAGGAACAATAAAGTATACTTAGAAAAAACAAAAACGAATTTGAACACTCGCACAAAGGAACACTTTAGAAATATTAAAAATGGTGATATTGAAAAATCAGCTATTGCAGCACATAGTTTGTTGGAGAGTCATAAAATTGAAAAAGAAGTCAAACTTCTAAAATGTTTGGAAAAATCTTTAGAATTGACAGTTTGGGAGAAGATATATATTCAGAATAACAAATTTAGATCCATGAATTTTGTAATTTCCGATGAACAGGACCTGTTCATCAAATCAACACCAGATGGCAATGTTATAGATGGAGATTCCAACAAAAATCCGGTAGTCGTAATATTGGTTGAAAATGGGAGGTGTGTTCCTCTTGAAAACTGCAATTCCCGTGTTTAAGAAAACATAAACTATGAGGTAAGATAAGAAATGACTCATTCATTCATTGAAACAAGAACAACTGTTCCTGAAACCGTGGTCCTTTGCTGTGAAGAATATGGAGTGTGTGAGGTGAGGTGATGTGATGTATGACTCATTTTAATTCTATTAATCGAAAGCCTCGTAATGTTAATTCCCATCATAAGTTTTATGAAAAAAATTAATTAGAAATTTGAACCTTCATTTTCTTCCTTATTACAGTGTTCCTGAAGTTTTCCAAACTGGAAAGCCGAGCTGATCTTAAAAAAAATCAATTACCATTGGCAAAAATTTTATTCTACTTTTTTTGATTCAGTTGCCAAGTCTCAGCTACATTTGTTAATGTAATCCGAACTATTGATCTGTATAAAATATATATACACCAATTAAATGATCTTTCAAATTTAAATATAAAAATATAGAGGTTCTATTTAAAGTTTCAAAACTTTTCAGACATAAAATGCAATTAACACTAATTTTAAATTAATAAATAGATAGTGAGTCTTATTTATTAACTTGGTCCTTACAAAAGAGAAGCTACGGCTCATTATAGATTGATATAGTAAAGATATGTTGTCAAAAAAATGTCATTTTTATTCAACAGCCCTTGTAGGAATAACAGAGGGAAAGAATTCAGAAGGTCTACCTACCAAAAATGAGGTGGGGAAAATAAATTATATTTGAAGAGGAAAATTTTCGCCTAGACCGAGACTCGAACCCGGGACCCTTGGTTTTCCGGGCCAAGTGCTCTACCAACTGAGCTACCGAGGCGAGTTATGATCTATATGCAAATTTTTCTCTTATATACATTGTAATTCCCTCACGCCAAAATGCTTGAAACCATAGCTTCTAACTTTGCAAATGGCGGCTTCTTAGTTAAGAAGACATTTATTGGGAATTTAACACTACTTTATAAAGCCAGTAGGGCTTCTATTGACGATTTTATTATTGATTTAACACTTCTCACTGAAAAAAAAAAATTCTCTTCAAATATAATTTATCCTTCAGTGAGAAGTGTTAAATCAATAATAAAATTGTCAATAGAAGCCCTACTGGCTTTATAAAGTAGTGTTAAATTCCCAATAAATGTCTTCTTAACTAAGAAGCTGCCATTTGCAAAGATAGAAGCTACGGTTTCAAGCATTTGGCACGAGGGAATTACAACGTACATAAGAGAAAAATTTGCGTCTAGATCGTAACTCACCTCGGTAGCTCAGTTGGTAGAGCACTTCGCCCGGAAAGCCAAGGGTCCCGGGTTCGAGTCTCGGTCTAGGCAAAAATTTTTCTGTTCAAATATAATTTATCCTCCAGTGAGAAGTGTTAAATCAATAATAAAAAAGTCAGTGGGAAAATAATTTTAACTATGATTTGAGGAAAGTGTGGAGAGTATATGTCTGTACAACCATGAACCTCCTGGTTTGATAGTGCCAGTGAGTTAGTAACACTATAAGGTCATTTATCAAGTAAATTGAATCTATTATACACACCTTATATTTTGCTCTGTCACCTGGAACATGTTTCAAAGGACATCTCCCCTATTTTTGGAAAAAAACTGATAATGTATATACCTCACCTGATATTTTGCTCTCTCACCTGGAATATATGGGAGCATGCTAGCATATTGGTTAAGGGAATATGCTAAAGGCTGGAAAGTTGGGGGTTCGGGTTAAAGTGCGGGTCAGGATTTTTAAACTGGCCTAAATGATCTGGTAGCACCAAGTCACTGGAGTTGTCTCAACCTCTAATAGAAATGAGCACCAGAAGTTTGTTCTGGGAATAAAGGTGACTCATGTAGGATGACAACCTGGCTGACATCTCTTTTTGTTTGTCTAAAAAGGTGGGAGCCTTAACCTCCTACCACCCTAAGGGCCCTCCAAGACCTGTGTTGGTATCACTTTATTTATATTTCACTTTATTTACTGGAATATGTTTTAAAGAATATAAACCGACAAGGTTTTTGGCTGAAAATGGGAGAGATGTCCTTTGAAACATGTTCCAAGTGAGAGAGCAAAATATGAAATGTGTATACATTTCCGATTCAATTTCTTGATTGTTATTTTGTAGGGCCTGTAGTTCCTGTGAAAGCAATGTTTCCACATTCGGATATTCCAAAGGACTTCCTAGATCAGCTTTATGAATGTGCAACTATATTTAAAAATTATCAGGTGAGTTGTTTGAGAAACTAGTATATGAAGATGCCAGGAAAAAGGGAGGCTAAACTCCCGAATAAGGGGCAAATACCTATTTGAAATGCGACCTAATAACAATGACGGCTGGAAGTGAAATTTTATGAACATGCTTTCACACAAGCCAATAGAGTAAGACTCATCTTCTTCATCTTGTCTTGTGTCCCCATTCCAGGGTCGAGTTTTGGACAAAAGCCTCCATCTATCTAGTTATTTTATGTTTCCTCTTCTAACATTTCCAACAATTCAACTCATCTTTTTTTCGACTTTTTGTTAACTTGTTCTTCTAATCTATATCTTGGCCAACCTCTTAATCTCTTCTCTCCTAAAAAGAACTTGGAATGATGTCTAACAGAGGCTCCAGTGAAGTTACCTCAATTTGAACTCCTATAAGTACCTTGGTCGAAAGAGTGACGATCTTTCACCGTAAAAATACAACCGTCAAGAAATGCGGACATGGGTTCTACTGGGGTAAAATTTTCCGGAGGTCAAATAGTCCCCCATTCGGTTCTCCGGGCGGGGACTACTTCAGGGAACCCATGCCAAAGGCTCAAACACAGGGACATGTTCCTAGGAACATGGAATGTTAGGACTTTATACAATAGTGGGGCACTAGAGATATTAACGCGGGAATTGGATAAATCGCCCTTGGATATAGTCGCTTTACAGGAAGTTAGGTGGCCAGGAGAAGGTAGTCAGGAATCAGGAAGCTTTTCATTATACTATGGGGGTGCAGAAAGACCTGCATTTGGAACGGGTTTTTTTAGTCAGAAGGAGGATCCTATCCGCTATCCGAGATATTAAGTTTGTTAGTGATAGGATATCATACATAATTCTAAAGGGTAAACGACATGATTTTATAATTGTAAATGTACATGCCCCCACAGAAGATAAAGATGACAAGATCAAGGATGAGTTCTATGAAGAATTAGAATGCTTATTTGATAGCCTTTCACGATATCATATGAAAATTGTCTTAGGAGATTTTAATGCAAAAGTGGGGCGGGAAGATATATTCAAACCAACAATAGGCAAATTCAGTCTTCATGAAGATAGTAACGACAACGGGGTTAAGATTAGTCACATTTGCCACATCAAAGAATCTCATTGTTAAGAGCACAACATTTCAGCATAAGGATATTCATAAATACACCTGGACGTCCCCAGATGGAGAAACTCGGAACCAGATAGATCATGTATTAGTGGATAAACGCTGGCACAGTAGCATCATTGATGTTAGATCAGTTAGAGGGACAGACTGCAATTCAGATCATCATCTGGTCAGGGTGAAAATCAGACAACGGCTATCGCTTATGAGAGGAACAAACGCTAAAGATGATTCTGTAAAATATGAATTAAAAAACTTGAAAAATGATGAAATGCGGCAAGAATACCAAATCGAAATTGCTAATAGATTTGAAGTACTGGGATCTTCTGATGACAATGTGGCAAACGAAGAAGAAACTGATATAAATAAAGAATGGGAGGCTATAAGAGATACTATTAAATTGTCAGCATCAGAAAGCATTGGTTGTTTAAAAAAGAGGCAAAACAAGAAATGGTTTGATGAGGAATGTGCCGACATTGTAAAGAAAAGAAAGCTAGCAAAAATGAAATGGTTACACGAGCCAAATGAGGTAAATTTAGAGCAATTGGGTAGTGTTAGGCGGGAAACCACCAAGTTACTAAAGAGTAAAAAGAGGGAATATTTGAGAGAGAAGATTAACGATCTTGAAATGAATGCAAAACATAGGAACATTAGAGAATTATATCAGGGAATTAGTATAGAGAAGAAGGGGTTTCAGGCTAGAACAAACATAATTCGGAATGAAAAATGGGGATATGATTGCAGATTCCAAGAGTATATTAAATAGATGGAAAAGTTATTTTAATCAGCTATTAAATGTACATACAGAACAGGACATTGAGGAGGATAAGTTACAGACAGCAGAAATGCTAGTCGCAGAGCCAAGTGCATTAGAGGTTGAAATGGCAATTGAAAAATTGAAGATGTATAAAGCATCAGGTTCAGATGAGATCCCAGCAGAACTGATAAAATCAGGGGGAGAAAAATTGATGGACAAGATACGCTGGTTGCTTAGTATGATTTGGGAAAAAGAAGCTCTTCCAGACGAATGGAAGGAATCAATTATTGTACCAATTTATAAGAAAGGAGATAAAACTGATTGCAACAACTATAGGGGCATCTCATTACTTTCAACTTCGTACAAATTCTAACAAATATATTAGTAAGCAGACTTACTCCCTATATTGATGACATTCTAGGAGATCATCAATGTGCATTTAGAAGAAACAGGTCTACAACAGATCAGATTTTTAGTATAAGACAGATTTTAGAAAAGAAATGGGAATATAATGGTACTGTGCATCAACTATATGTAGACTTCAAAAAAGCATATGATTCAATTAAGAGGGAGAAGTTATATAGTATCCTGCTGGAGTTTGGAATTCCTAAAAAGTTAGTTAGACTTATTCGAATGTGTCTAAATGGCTCAACGAGTAGGGTGCGTGTAGGCAAACAGTTTTCAGACACTTTTGAAATCCAGAATGGGTTAAAGCAAGGAGATGCACTATCTCCTCTACTATTTAATTTTGTACTAGAGCATGCCATTAAATCTTTAGAGAATGAGGAAGGCTTACAACTCAATGGTATTAATAAGCTGTTAGTTTATGCTGATGATGTAGTACTACTGGCCGATAGCGAGGAGATACTGAAGGCCAACACGCACACACTATTGAGTAACACTAAGAAATTAGGACTGGAAGTAAATATCAGTAAAACTAAATATATGGTCACACGTAGAAATACATTATATAATGGAAATGGACAGCTAATGACAAATGAGGGAAATTTTGAGGAATTGGCTGAATTCAAATACCTAGGAACAATAATCACAAATAGGAATGAGATGCACAAAGAAATTAAACATAGGCTCAATTCTGGAAATGCATGCTATTATGCATTGCAGAGACTTTTGATGTCCCAACTCCTTTCAAAAAACGTTAAGCTGAAAATATATAAAACTATTGTTCTACCAGTTATACTACATGGGTGCGAAACATGGACTCTTACTTTAAGGGAGGAAAGGAGATTACGAGTATTTGAGAATAAAGTTCTTAGGAAAATTTTTGGACCAAAGAGAGATGAACAGACAGGTGAATGGAGAAGACTACATAACAATGAACTACATGGTCTTTATAGGAAGCCAGATATAATAAGAACAGTTAAGTCCCGTAGACTGCGATGGGCAGGACATGTTGCACGTATGGGGAATGAAAGACGTGCATGGAAACTTCTTGTAGGAAAGCCAGAAGGAAAACGCCCAGTTGGTAGACCAAGAATGAGGTGGGAGAACAACATTAACTATGATTTGAGGGAAGTAGATTATACAGGGAATGATTGGAAAACATTAGCTCAGGATAGGGATGTATGGAGAGCTTATGTCCGTGCGGCCATGAACCTACGGGTTCGATAGTGCCAGTGAGTAAGTAAGTAAGTAAGTATAGGAAAAATCACTATGAGGTTTAATCCAAGATTTAAATTATCTTACCTCATATCAAGTCTTCTAATTGTACCAGTTTCAAAACCTAGGTGGATCCATCTTAGTAATGTTTCAAGTGATGTTATGTCGTTCAGAGAACTGCTTCTTACTTATTAATTAGAAGACTGGTTTTGAGGTGAGGTATAAAGAATTTTAATTTAAATCGTAAGTTACCTCAGGCCTGTAATGAATAATATTCTGCTTTCAAAGGACAACCAAGCATTGGAAAGAGGTAGTTTAAGAAGACCACTTAGCAAAGATAAAGACTAACACACATTTTCTCCAACTTATTCATAAAAAGTAAAAATGTTGTTTTGTTATTATCTAATGGAAAGACATGATGATTCACTCCGTAAATGTTCTGGCATTCCAGAATAATTTTGGGAAATTTTTCATCTTTTGGAGATGAGGGTCCAATTTTTGGCAAAGAAGTAGATTTTCTTAATTCATTTTGGTGCTCTGATCCTTGCAAATGGTGCAATGTTCAGGACTGAGATGTTATACCATATTCGGCCTTAGTTTATGTTGTACTGTAAACAAAGTCACAAAAAGTATCCTTCCGCAGGCATCTTCTTCCTTCTATCAGTGGACCGATGAACCTCTGGATCAAATAAAAATTTGCAGGAGTTTTGAAATTCATGAGTTTATCTTTCTTGTTTTTTTTTGGATGTTGATTTTTTCCCAGACTGTGAGTTCTTTCTGTTTATCTGTGTGTTTGATTAGGTTAGCTTTTGTATCAATTAAATGTTTTTCAGATCAAGCATGGGCTGCTACAGCTGACTTGTCCACTTCACCCTTTTTTTTTACATTTCTAAGGTGTTCTTTCAATCTGGTTTTTAAATTTCTTTTTGTTTTTCCTATATAGATTTTGTCGCAATCCTTACATTTGATCTGATATATTCCTGATTTGTATTCTTCTCCAATTTTTTCATTTTTGTTGGTTTTAATTATTTTGTTTAGGCTGTATTCATTCTTTGGGGCCAAACGAATGTTAAACTTATTGAAAATTTTCTGGAACTTGTGGTGTTTTAAAGGATGGTAAGTGAAATTTTTTAATCTTATGTTCTCTTCTGTTTGTTTTTTTAAGTGTGCTTTCTCATTGATTAGTTTTTGCCTTTTAAACTTATTTATTTTCTTGTGTACCATGTTTTCTTCATAACCATTTTCTATTGCTACTTTAATTATGTATTCTTTTTCTTATTCATATTTTTCACGGTTCAGGGGTACATTCACCAATCTCTGTGTTAGACTATTGAATACAGCTTCTTTGTGAGCGAAATGATTGAATCCTGATGTCTTAATGTAGTTATCTTTATGTGTGTTCTTTCAGTATATTCCAAATTCTATTTTGTTTTTTTCGTTTCTAGTTAGGGTTAGATCCAAAAATGAAATTTGTCTGTCAGTTTCAGTTTCCATTGTGAATTTTACAGTTTTGCTCTGAAGGTTCAGGAGTTTTAAGGCATCTTCTATTTGTTTATGGTTTACAATAGCTATTATATCGTCAACATATCTGCACCAAAATTTGAAAATTAATGGGTGTCCCTTTGTTATTTTCTGTTCAAAACTATCATGAATAAATTAGCCAGAAAGGGAGATGGGGGGGGGGGGTTCCCCATGGAAAGTCCAAAATTTTGTTTGTAGTATTTTCCATTATATGTGAAAAACATTTGTTCGATGTACAATTTTGTCATAATGATGCATTCTTCTATCTTTTCCTTTTCTAAATTATTATTCGTTAACCATTTTTCCAGAATTTCAATGGTGGTTTCTCTTGGGATACTGGGAAACAATGAAACTACATCAAAAGAAACTAACCTGTCAGTTGGTTCTAATTCTGTGTTCTTGAAATTCTCTATCAATTCTAATGAATTGTCGATTGAAAGGTTCTCAAACCCTCCCATATTCTTATATTTGCTACATAACCATCTAGATATCTGGTATGTAGGAGACCCTATGCAGTTGATAATGGGTCTCATTTTGTTTCCTTCCTTATGTGTTTTTGGGAGGCCATGCATATTAGGGTTTTTAGGGTTGGGAACCTTTAGGTAAAACTTTTTTTGTTTGGTTAGGATTTTGTTTACATTCTTTAGGGTGTTGTCCACCTCTTTGATGTATTTCAGAAGTGGGTCGGATTTAATTTCGGTGTATTCAGTTGATTCCAAAAGACTGTTCATTCTATTTTTATAATCAACAATGTCCATGATTACTACTTGATTTCCTTTGTCAGCTTTTGTGACTATTATATTTTTCTTGTTTATTCCTTTGATGATTTTCATTTTCCCTTTCCCGTTTTGTTTATAGGAATTTCTTTGATCTCCTCTATTATTTTTATGCATTCATTCCTAATCAAGACCTTCTCTTCCATGTTCATTTCTTCTATGACTATTTCTATGTCTGCTACGTAATCATCTATATTGTTTGAGAAGTTCACACATGTTTTTAGGCCTTGTTCCAATATTTGCATTTCTTTTGTGCTAAAATTTTGGGAAGACAAATTTACTACATTATTAATTATATTATTTTTAGTCTGGACATCTTACCTCAATATTAACACATTGGTGACCGACAGCTCTGCGTTGCACCCACCGCTGCTGGACCAGACATTTCTGTCAGTAGGGTGGACTTTTAAATTTTAAACCGCGCTAGCACAGTGTGGCTTTTACATCAATATATTTACAATCAATAACAGTAATGTATAAGTAAATCTTTATTAGTATTCTCACCAGACCTTCTAGTAGAAATTGAGGGTTTGATAGCGTTGGAAACATTTACCTTTATGTAAAGGCAAAGTGCAAAAGAGCATACGTAGCGAGTTTCTTTTCTTGTGTTCACTAAAATCGCGGAAAAGTTTTGAGGGTATTTTTTTCTTTCCAATCACAGTTGGTGTTAATTTATTTTTCTTAATGTCTTAGCCTCCCTGGTGGGTCGTGAGGTGGTCTCCTAGAAGTGGTTTCTTTTCTCTCTGTCTTTCCTCGTTTTCTCTGTCATCTGTTCCTAATTTCACGACTGCCAAACAAGAGGCTGTTTCAAGCAAAAAACTTCTGTTTGACATTTTGCTGTTAGGATTTTAAAATTTATAGACCCTGAAAGCATTAAAGAGTGTACAATTCAGAAGCCACAATACAACGTTCGGCTCCATTTCACTATTTTTTCTAAGGATGGAGTAATATGATAGGTATTGGTCAGCCCTGTCTACACCCTTACATACTTGTTATATTAAGTATTCAATAGGGCATTTTTACAACTTTACTCCTCCCACTCTCGTGTTGCCTGATGCAATGTGCTAACCATTCTTACGTCTCTTTTATCTTTCCATGTTTGTAGCAAAAGGTCCCCCTTACTACAAAAACACTTTCTCCTAGCTTGAGTTTATTTCCTGCTTCCATAAATGATTTTGGAAGCCCTCTGTTAATCTTTATTGCTTCAGAAGCTCTCGTCTTTCTTTCGAGCAAATTTTCAGCTATAGCCACACTATTATAATAATTATCCTGGTGGACATGATGCCACAGATATAAATTCGGCTCCAGAACGCAAAATAGAGTTTCTTTTAATTTTTCCGCTCTGCAAAATATATTTACAGGTTACATACGTATCCCGTAATCGCCTAACTACCCGCACTAAAATTCCATATTTCACCAGCCGTCTGTCATAAAATTGTAAACAATTCTGTAAAGTTGGCAATTTCATAAAAGAGAAGAGAGGGGTACAAATACAACTAAAATTTATTTCACAATGAGAAGAAACAAAATTGAATGCCTCATTCAAAAGCGAAGAGGCAGGGAAGCCATAGAAAACGTAAAACGGAAATCTCCGTGACTGGTCGTCTAGTGCTGGCCATTTAAACACGGAGATCTCCGTAGCCCGTCACCAATGTGTTAATAGACTAAAAATAATATAATTAAAATAACCTCAAAATATAACTTCCTAAAATTAAATATTATATTACTATATTATTTCCGCATTCTTTTTCTGTTTTATGCTTGTTTGGGTTTTCCATATAACATTTCTTTGATTTTAAATTTTATTGTTTTGTTTGAGTGATTTTTCTCTTAAATTTGGTTTATTTTGTTAAAAGAATTTTCCTCCAGATTGTCCCAATAAAAATTCCCTATAATTTTTGTGATTTTTAAATGTAAGAAATATAATTTAGCGTCTAAATTGCTGATTGTTTCAAAATGTTTCCCTTTCTCCATTTTTAACATTTTTTTCTCTAAGGTCTTCTGTTGTTCTGGTAGTTTTGTATGTGGTGAAGAATGGGTTCTACATCCAACTCTTTCATAATTTCATCATTTCTTTTATGGTCCCACTTTGTATAGCCTGCTGTACGGTGCATAAATCGCATCTCATTTGCTGTCATTCGGCTTTCATATCTTAATACTGGTCTTGCGAGAACCTTATAAAGCCGTAATCTTGTATTTAACTTTTATAGGAATTAATCACTATGAGGTTTAATTTATGGTGAAATTAAATGTTTCTTACCTCTCCTCATATAAATTTTCTAAGTAGATCGCGATTTCGAGACTACAACGGTCTCATCGTCAGCACTTTCTTGGCGACGGATGTTATGTCAATTGTAAGAAACTCCACCAACAGAGGGAAGAAGAAGAGTTTCTTCCAATCGACATAACATTCATTGCCAAGAAAGTGCTGACGATGAGACCGTTGTGGTCTCAAAATCGCGATCTACTTAGAAAATTTATATGAGGAGAGGTAAGAAACATTTAATTTCACCGTAATCTTGTGTTCTTCTGTACTAAAGATGGTTTCATTATACTCTTAATTATTCCTATTGTTTTTTGTGAAATTTGTGATTTTCTTTGATATATCATTAATAATCAGGAAAAAGATCAACTCAAATTGAATATAATTTCTGAGGATAAGTGGATATCTTATTTCAAACGTCTTTGGACAGAACAATCAGATGATGATGAAATAAATTTATCATTAATTGATGAAAATATAGATCCAAGTTCTTTTGAAGAATTAATAACTGTCATCAATCATTGTAAAAACAAAACAACTCCTGGCATTGATAATATTAACAATGAACTAATAAAATATGGCTCTATTCAACTAAAACAACGTATCTTAGATTTATTGAATATATGCTGGAAGACTGGTCATATCCCAGAAGAATGGAAGATGGCCAAAATATATCCTATTTATAAAAAAAGTAGTGGCAGTCCTCTTATTACTGTATTGTATGGTAGTGAATTTTGTGTTTTAACTAAAAGAGAAGAGATTATCATAGAAGCAGCTGAAATGAGATTTCTGATAAGTGTGGCTGGTTACAAACTTCTAGATAAAAGAAGTGAAGACCGAAATGAGCCAAATATTTTTAAACTTTTAAATAAAATAAAAGAATCTAGAAAAAACTGGAAAGAACATTTTCAAAGAATGAAAGATGATCGGATTCCAAAAATTATACTTAATTACAAACAAAGAGGAGACAGGAATATTGATAGACCGAAAAAGAGATGGATTCAACTTTTTGAATGAGAATCTATGAGACTGGAACAAGCCACATGGGCTTAATCCGTGAATGTTGATGATGATGATTTTTATTTTATGATAATCAAAAGTGCATATTGTTTGTGCAGGATTTTTATACTATAAATTTTCAGTTTGTGTTTATGGTTTATTTTACACTGTGTAATACTAGGCCCTAATCTAATTTTTTCGTGAAAAAAATACTAGATTTACAAGCTCTAAAACCCTATTTGGTTGGATATGAAGAGTTTTATGAGAATATTTTTCAATTGCCTACAATGGAAGCAGAATGCGCTGTATAGCGAGTATGTGACGACGAATAGTCATTCCCAGACAAATATGTATCAATGACAATGATATTAAACTCAAGTTCATTTTACTTTTGAAGTCCCTAATGAAATTAGAATATTACATACAACATTTACAATAGTGATTGTTGTTTGTTTCAGAAACCAGTCAAGTGGAAACTTATTATTTTTTTACATTTGTCAATATAGATAATAAAAAGTTTTTTTTATCAGTTTCACAAATGGGATAACTTTCATAGGAAAAAATATCAATTTTCTAAATATAAATTTCAAGTTACTAGGGAGTTTTCTTTGATTTACTCAAAATCAACAATTTTTCGCTTAACTGGTTTTTGAAATAAACAATTCAATTACTCCGGCTGTATGACGAGAAAATGTGACTTATAGTTTATAAAAACTTTCATCCCGAATTATTCAATTTACAAATGGTATGATACTAAAATGCCTTGTAATTTTTTTTTCTTTAGATGTGGTAAATCTGGAGTAGGCCTACCTTGTTGTGCGAGGTCATTTTTCTTGTTGAAAGGTCTGCTGCTCGTTTGTAAATTATAGTCACATTCATTTTTACAAAATTGACAAATCACATTCATCAGCAATTCGTAAAAATGTATTAATAATGCGTTTGAACGAACTCAGTGTCAATTATATTATTTTTGGTCTGGACATCTTACCTCAATATTAATGTTGATTTGTTCTTGGACATGTTTCAAAACAATTCTGTTTTATCGTCAGCTTTCCCAGACAGTGTCAATATTAAATTCAACTGTTGCTTTCCACAAATAATATATATATAGATATTCAATTAAATTAATGTTGGGAAGTAAATATTATGAGGTATAAACATTAAAATTCATCGGACAACATTTAGTTTAAACAACTCACCTCATAGGATTCATGCTTCCATGATATCGCGGTTTCAAACACAGTCGTGTTCATCTTCAGCCATAACTCCGACTGACGAAATTCTTCGGCCGTCAACTGTTCTATTGTTGCCATCTATGGTTGAATTTATGAACTTCGAAATCAAAGTAATTTCGTTAGGGATATCAAAATTCATTGATCTATCTTTATTTTTCTGAATGTGTATTTTTTCCCAAACTGTCAATTCCAAAGGCTTCTCTACTTGTTTTAAAAGTTTAGCTTCTCTTCCAGTTTTATGATGTTCTAATAAACTATGTGCAGCAATTGCAGATTTTTGAATTTCACAATTTTTAATATTTCTGAAATGTATAGCGAATTTGGAAATTCAGACAAAAGAACATTTCAGAATGTTATTAAAAATTGTGAAATTGAAAAATCTGCAATTGCTGCACATAGTTTATTAGAACATCATAAAATTGGAAGAGAAGCTAAACTTTTGAAACAAGTAGGGAAGCCTTTGGAATTGACAGTTTGGGAAAAAATATACATTCAGAAAAATAAAGATTACTTTGATTTCGAAGTTCATAAATTCAACCATAGATGGCAGAACTGAAGATGGCAATAATAGAACAGTTGACGGCCGAAGAATTTCGTCAGTCGGAGTTATGGCTGAAGATGAACACGACTGTGTTTGAAACTGCGGTATCATGGAAGCATGAATCCTATAAGGTGAGTTGTTTAAACAAAATTTTCTCCGATGAATTTTAATATATATATGTTCGTAGTAATCCAATTGTTGTTATTCAGTTATACAATATAAATAAAGCTTCTTAATAACAGGTTGGTATAGCTGACAAAACATACCGCATAATTTTATTTATTTATTTTTTGTATTTTGTAAAAATGTAACTAGCATAAATTAAACATTATAAATTAAGAAATGTTATTTTGAAAAATTCTATTATTGAGGAATTGGTGCTTCCCAAATCAGCCAATCATATTTTTTTCATCAGATGTATTCTTATTCGAGTTGTGACATTAACTGGGTACAGCTAACTAGTATTCAATAAAAAGTCAATGGAATAAGACACAAGCTTCGTCTAGTGGATTATTTTTGGACGTAGCAGGCACTGATGCAATTCGCTTGCACGGATTCATTTGTAGCGCAATAGTTGGTGTTGGTGGGGATAACATAGAGGAAACACACTATGTGTTTCTCTGTGGAAAAATCGAATGCGATACATGTCTCCTGGCACGGTAGGAATTTTGAATTTTTATGTTTATGCATAATTGATTTGAATGGAATTTGGAAAATATATTTTTTTAAATACAAAATTATTAATATACTAATTAATCAATTGAGTTGGTGTTTACTTGATGAAAATCCATATTTATTAATTAAATAAAAATAAAATGTAGTTTTATTTGATTTTCATATTTATTATATAATTCAGTGACAGCTGTTTCGGTACACTGCACCTTCTTCAGACATGTTAACAAATTATGAATTGTGTTCTAACTGATCTAAGCAACAATATAACAATATTTATTTAAAGGGGATTCATTCAAATCAAGTTGAGAATTTAACAGTTTGTTACTACTTTTAAATTTATTAATTTCTACAGCCTCCAAAAGATCTAACTTCTTACCCTTATCACAAACATGTAAAATTTCAAAATTAGGATCGAAACAATGATTAAATTGGAATAGGTGGTTAGCATATTTTGAATATTCTAAATTTCTGTTATATGCTCTCATGTGTTCCTTTATCCGAGAGATAAAAGGTCTACCAGTTTGTCCTATATAGACATTGTCACATGTGTCACACTTCAATTTATATACACCTGATAATTTTTGTTTTTTTATTTTGGTTTTATTGTTTTTTATTATATTTTGTAAAGTTTTATTAGTTTTAAATGCCACATTAATGTTCAACTTTTTAAAGTGTTTAGATATTTTATTTGAAAGTGGGCCTATATATGACATTACAACATATTTCTTTATGTTTTCTTTGGGTAAAGGAAAAACTTTGTTAATTGCTTTTTTGTAATGAACTTTCTTAATTAAATATTCTATAATTTTTAGGATCGTAGTTATTATTAATAGCTAATTGTTTAATAATATTCAATTCATTGTTATATTCCAAGGTTGAAAGAGGGATATTTAAAAGTTTATGAATGTAACTATTAAAGGCTGCCATCTTATGAGTATATGGGTGAAGAGAAGAACTATGGATAGTGGTATCAGTATGAGGTGGTTTGTGAAAGATACCAAACTCAAACTTATTATCAATGTGTTTTATTGATAAATCCAAGAAATTTATACTATTATTTGTTTCTAATTCCATTGTGAAATTAATACTTCTGTGAATGTTATTAATAAAATTTAAAAAGGAATTCAGTTGTCTTTTTGGTTCCTGTGAAGCCTGCTATGACATCATCTACATAACGATACCAAAATAGAACATTTCTAGCTAATATATTCTTATGTATGGTTTGTTCTAAATTTAAATTGAATTTGATAACAAATTGTACATAGCTAAAGATGGTTTGATTATGGGTGATCCGTTGAGCCCTCTTTTGGCAGAGATTTTTATGGAACACATTGATAATAAGTTTGAGTTTGGTACCTTTCACAAACCATCTCATACTGATACCACTATCCATAGTTCTTCTCTTCACCCATATACTCATAAGATGGCAGCCTTTAATAGTTACATTCATAAACTTTTAAATATCCCTCTTTCAACCTTGGAATATAACAATGAATTGAATATTATTAAACAATTAGCTATTAATAATAACTACGATCCTAAAATTATAGAATATTTAATTAAGAAAGTTCATTACAAAAAAGCAATTAACAAAGTTTTTCCTTTACCCAAAGAAAACATAAAGAAATATGTTGTAATATCATATATAGGCCCACTTTCAAATAAAATATCTAAACACTTTAAAAAGTTGAACATTAATGTGGCATTTAAAACTAATAAAACTTTACAAAATATAATAAAAAACAATAAAACCAAAATAAAAAAAATAAAAATTATCAGGTGTATATAAATTGAAGTGTGGCACATGTGACAATGTCTATATAGGACAAACTGGTAGACCTTTTATCTCTCGGATAAAGGAACACATGAGAGCATATAACAGAAATTTAGAATATTCAAAATATGCTAACCACCTATTCCAATTTAATCATTGTTTCGATCCTAATTTTGAAATTTTACATGTTTGTGATAAGGGTAAGAAGTTAGATCTTTTGGAGGCTGTAGAAATTAATAAATTTAAAAGTAGTAACAAACTGTAAAATTCTCTACTTGATTTGAATGAATCCCCTTTGTTAAATTAAAAAATTTAAATAAATATTGTTGTATTGTTGCTTAGATCAGTTGGAACAGAATTCATAATTTGTTAACATGTCTGAAGAAGGTACAGTGTACCGAAACAGCTGTCACTGAATTATATAATAAATATGAAAATCAAATAAAAACTATGTCTTATTTTTATTTAATTAATACATATAGTAATTACCCCAGAAGCTGGTGTTGAATGCACACCACTGATATATAAAGGAAAAATACATGTTTGTGCTGCTGGCATGACCGAATGACAAAGTTGGAATTGCGCTAACGTAGAGAGTTAGAGGTCTCGGGTTCAAATCCTGGTTCAGGCATTTAATTTTTTCATGCCATATATGTATATATATATATATATATATATATACACATACACACACACACACACAATTATTATCAGTATTACAGATGTCACTTAATGGGGTTCAAATCCCTTATAGTGACACAGTAAAAAATCTAGGAGTATTTATGTATAAACATTTAAATTGAAATAAACAACATTTGCAAAACAATCTTCTCAAATAATACTCATTAAATCGTATAAGAAATTGTTTACCATTTGCTCTAAGGAAAATGTTAGTAGAATCACTTGCAATGCCCCATTTAGATTATTGTGATACTTTTTTTACTGTCTTACCCAAAGACTTCGTGTTCATAATTCTTGCATACATTTTATTTGGGGTATTTGCAGATTTGATCACATTACACCATTCCTGGAACAATTGTCATGGCTTTGTCTACAAGGTCGTAGAACCATTCCCTATCTCTCCTCTATAAAATATTATACACATCATTACCTTATTATTTATCACACCACTTCACTGGACTCTCTAATACACAATACCCAATCCCTTGAGCACAGTGTCCTTTATATCCCTCCTCATCACACTACCTATTATTCAAAATCTTTTACAGTATCTCTTCTAGAACATGGAATTCTCTTCCACCCTATGTCAGAGACTGCCAAACGTTACCATCTTTCAGAAACAAATTGCAAATAAAATTAATAACAGGAACATCTCACTAATATTACTTTTTTAACTATTAATAATTTGTTTGTTTTTTTTTTTCATTTGTTAAAAATAGTATTAAGATTTGTCAATATATTTACATAATGCCTTATATAAAAGCGATAGATTATTTCATTATAGTTTATTACTTTCTTTGTATTTTTTTTTCATTGTTTTATATACAGTAGATTTGAGCTGTTATTCCTTGTGTATACATTTTTTCATTAGTTTAATTTTATTGTATTATTAGACATTTTTATTATTGTTCAGTTTGACAGATAATTGTTTAGTAAGCACTATTATTGTAATTTTTTTGTATTTAAATGTAACATATGTTTGTCCTGGTGAGTGGAAGAGAAGGCCAGATGGCCTTAACTCCACCAGGCTAAATAAATCTTTATCTAAATAAATCTAAAACTAACAATTAGAAACTTTTTCTTTTATTACAGCCTACAATGAACATGTGCTTTCAGCTTTTTAAAATGTTTCTCAATAAGAGTGAACAGATTTTTATTATTTACTATTATTTTTTATTCTAAAAATTTTGTCTATTTTCTATTAACTATTATCATTTTATATGAAATATGCCTTGCAAATAATTTAAATAAACATAGTATTCAATAAAATAATTGATGTATAACATATTAAAAAATAAATAAATTGCTAGCTGCTGAATTGAAAATGTAAGATATTGTTTAAATTAACCAGTATCAAGTGAAGCATAATACCAGGGCTTATCTGGAAGAACTTGTGTTTGCGTCTGTTCTTATTATAATAATATGTAATTGTTTATTTTAACAGACAGATGTAATTGAAACAAATATCCGAGTATATGAAGGTTTTAAAAGGAAAGGAGAAGATTATATAATCAAGAAGATTAGGCACTTGATACCTGATTACTTCTTAGAAAAATATGAAATGAAGAAGTTGGATCCAGAAGATGAAGTTGTTGGAAAAGATAAATTGGTGAGTTAATATTTTCTGTAAATTGTCTGCCATGCTGGCCTGTCTGCTTTCAGCTGTTGTATGGTTAACGTCGCAAAAAAATTTCCATTTAATTTCTTATGCCACTGATGCACTAAACACTTAAACACGTTTAAAACATTTTGCAACACTTTTAAACACGTTTTAAACATCTTCAAATGTTGCAACGATCTTTTTTTTTATATTTATATATTTACGTAAAACATGATCGTTCTACATTCTTCCTTGCTACTTTCTGCTATTTTCCCTCCTCTTCCTATGTTGTTCCAACGTTGCCACCATCAACAACCTAAAATACTCCAGATGTTGCCAACATCATTTCGTCGTTCCCTGGATTTCATCTACGTTAGAGTAATTGATTTGTGTTACAGTAATTGATTTAGGTTTGGTTAGCTTTTAGGTTCCTTGCTTTTTAAATGTGATTTGATACGTAAAATAAATTATCTCTTCATATCTGTTATTCTATGAAAAATTCAAAATATTGGACGGTTACCACGTAAAATCATAATTTCCACTAGTTCATTTCGTGTTAATTATACATTTTTAGACAAGTTCTGGGAATTTTGTGTCAATGTTGGTCATACTGATTTCACATACATATACCGCCAACTGCTGGGGATTGCATTTATCTTTCTGGGATTACATGGAGCACTAGCGCATGCGCACTGCGATTCTATAGAACTTAGAAGAATTTTCTTGCGACGCTAAGTGTAGTATATCCCTGCTTTCTAACATAGTGGGCCTCTTGATACGTGGCAGAGTTGAAAATTTTAATTGTAAAATTTTTAATCTTGAGATGAGGAGGGGTGATAGTGTACAATTTTTAATCACTAGATTGTGCACCAGATTCCTGCATTAAATTGCAAATCCTTGTCTGCAGTACATGCGTTGAGAAGGCATGTGATACTGTTGATAGTTATTGATAAGAGTAGGCTACGTGCTGGCACCAGGTTTCATTATTAACATCATCTCTTGTACAATCACATAAACTTTTTAAAGAAAAATTATTATTGAATCGAGAACCGAACTGTGGACCTCTGACTCTATATGTCGGTGTGCAGCCCACTAAACTATTCCAAACATGGCGCTAATGCCAACATTTCTTTCCACTTATGCAATTCTCTAATGTCTGAATACAGCTCTCTTAACAACGCCATCAGATGATTTCTATTCAAAGTATTTTTAACAAGAATTTTACATTACTTTGAAGTGATAAAGGTTATTATTTTGATGTCGTATTTAGTTTAACATGTTCCAGTCCTGTACAATTCAATTTTTTTAAAAGAATGGCATTAATAGCTCTAGCTATCTGCCTTCAGACGTTAGAGAATCGTGTAAGTGGAAAGAAATGTTGGCATTAGAGTGCTGTGTTTGGAATGGTTTAGTGCAGAGCCGTCCAAACTATGGCCCGCGGGTCACATCCGGCCCACCATGACTTTTCGTATGGCCCGCGTAAGGAACGAAATGAACAAATTAATTTTATATTTTTAATTTAGATTTTAAAATGTAACATCTAGTTTGGACATCCCTGTGTGAAATTCATCTCTCTGGAATGTGGATTTGAGGTGTTACCGCTTCTCTTGACAAAGTAATAGAGATGATTCATCCCTTATTTACTGTTTTCTTCCCCACTCCAAACTTTGAACATTAATTGTTTCGCTTGTTATATTGTCAATCAAACAGTAGCCTGTGCACGGACTACTTGTAAAAATAGAGTTAAAGCGAGAAAATACTTTAAAAAAAAACGCAAAGTTGATTCCAAGTGTAGGAAGTTTAACTAATCCTGGACCAGCAAGTACTTTGTGAAGGAGCATGGAAACAAAGTGTTATGTGTTATTTGTAACGATGTTACTGCAGTTGTGAAAGAATATAACATTAAAAGACATTACCAAACAAAGCATAGCCATTTTGATAAATTTGATGGAGATGAGCGTACTGAAAAAGCGAACGAGCTCCTTTCTAAAGTTACGGCACAACAGCAGTTATTAATTCAGGGTGGTGGTGTAAGACAAAAAAATGTTACCGAAGCGAGTTACGAAGTTTGGAAACTAATTGCTGAAAACGGAAAACCATTTTCTGATGGTGAATTTGTGAAAAAGTGTCTGATTACTGTTGCCAAGCCCGGCCCATTAAAAAGTTTGGGCGGCCTGGTTTAGTAGGTCATACACTGATGTACAGAGTCAGAGGTCCACAGTTCAATTTCCGGTTTAAATGTTTCAAAAAATAAATTTATCCAGGACTGGAACATGTTAAACTATATATAACATCAAAACATAAACATTCACTCTCACTATTAATGATATAACCTCATAATGTTTACTTCCCAATATTAATTTAAATTCACTCTTACGCTCATGTCTGTACAGAATACAAGAATACATCATTATGTAAAGTGGTCTGCTGAGGTTGTGTATAAATTTTCCACTTTAATGACATCTATCTGCCCAGTGTGGAACCTGAATCACAAAAAACGCAGTGGGCAGCACATTAGAACATACACAAACACATGTGCACACACACACATACACACATACTTTTTGTATGGATACACGTGTATCCTTATATGAACTGTTGGGGCTCACAAAAGTTTTCAGCCCATCACATCATTGCACACCCATTTGATCATATGTTGCTAGATTGGTAATACATGATACCAATGAACAAAGAAAATTATGAAAAAGAAAAAGAACACATAATCAACGTAGCCACGAAAAATGGTTTTGCAATAAAAATGATACTCAAAAAAATAAACAAGTTCAAAAGACAAAAATTTATTAATCAAAGCACTCTTCTAAAAGTAAAAGAAGATAATGTAAAATTTAGAAAATTCACATATCATCCATTAAAACACCACAAGTTTCAAAAAATTTTTAAAGATTTCAACATAAGGTTAGCACCCAAAAATGTAGACATACATCTCAATGATGGATAAATCATATTTGAAGAGAAAAATTATACGCTCAGACCGGGACTTGAACCTGGGACCCTTGGTTCTCTAGACCAAGTGCTCTACCATCTGAGCTACCTGAGCAAGTACCGATCTAAACGCAAATTTTTCTCTATATACTTTGTAATTCCTCCCACCAAATGCTATGAAGCCTTTGCTTCTATCTGCAAATGGCGGCTCCTTTATTAAGGAGACATATTTGGGAATTTTACATTACATTATAAATGCCAGTACGGCTTTTTTCGATGTTTTTATTATTAATTTCATACATCTCAATGATGGATAAATCATATCTGAAGAGAAAAATTATACGCTCAGACTGGGACTTGAACCCGGGACCCTTGGTTCTCTAGACCAAGTGCTCTACCATCTGAGCTACCTGAGCAAGTACCGATCTAAACGCAAATTTTTCTCTATATACTTTGTAATTCCTCCCACCAAATGCTATGAAGCCTTTGCTTCTATCTGCAAATGGCGGCTCCTTTATTAAGGAGACATATTTGGGAATTTTACATTACATTATAAATGCCAGTACGGCTTTTTTCGATGTTTTTATTATTGATTTCGTACATCTCAATGATGGATAAATCATATTTGAAGAGAAAAATTATACGCTCAGACCGGGACTTGAACCCGGGACCCTTGGTTCTCTAGACCAAGTGCTCTACCAACTGAGCTACCTGAGCAAGTACCGATCTAAACGCAAATCTTTCTCTATATACTTTTGTAATTCCCATCCACCAAATGCTATGAAGCCATGCTTCTATCTTTGAAAATGGCGGATCCTTTATTCAGAAGACATATTTGGGAATTTTACATTACATTATACATGCCAGTACGGCTTTTGTCCATGTTTTTATTATTGATTTCGTACATCTCAATGATGGATAAATCATATTTGAAGAGAAAAATTATACGGGGTTCAAGTCCCGGTCTGAGCGTATAATTTTTTCTCTTCAAATATGATTTATCCATCATTGAGATGTACGAAATCAATAATAAAAACATTGGAAAAAGCCGTACTGGCATTTATAATGTAATGTATAATTCCCAAATATGTCTCCTTAATAAAGGAGCCGCCATTTGCAAAGATAGAAGCAAAGGCTTCATAGCATTTGGTGGGCAGGAATTACAAAGTATATAGAGAAAAATTTGCGTTTAGATCGGTACTTGCTCAGGTAGCTCAGATGGTAGAGCACTTGGTCTAGAGAACCAAGGGTCCTGGGTTCAAGTCCCGGTCTGAGCGTATAATTTTTCTCTTAAAAAAAAAGACAACTTTGCTGTCTTCACCTTCTGCTCAAGATAATTTTCACAAAGCGGCAACTTCTTAGAAAATTTGAAGTCGTCAGTTGGCTGGTGGTTAAAAATAACAGGGTATTTTGTGAGGGTTCAGTAGTTTAGCAGAATAAAAGTGTTTGGTTTATGAAAAGTAAAACTAGGTAGTGTTTTTCAGAAGAAGTTGGAATTGAGACTAGACTCTACGGATTCTTGAATTATACAAATCGTATAAATATAGTCAAAAGAAGGTATGTCCTGTGCCGTAGCCGAGTGGTTAAGGCAGGAAGCCTTGTTGCAGAGCTATGGGAGTTGCACTGGTTCGATTCCCCAAGGGGAAAGACATTTTCTCATGGAATTTTGGCCCGTATGTCGACCGGTGCCCAGCCGGCATCGTGAGGCATTTGGATAACTGCAATAAGTAGCGACTCCAGGTTGAGAAAAAGCAGCTATAACGGCTGGCGGACCCAACATGTCACCCCTACACTGGCTAGATGGATCATCTAAAAGTAAAGTGATCCCACAACAGACCCGGAGGCCCTTGGGGTAGTAGGAGGTTAAGGCTCCCACTTTTTCTAGACAATCGGCACTTTATGTCAGCCGAGTTGTCAGCCCTGCGTGACGGCTGCCTTTACCCCCAGAACAAGCGTCTGGTACTCATTTCCGTTAGAGGCTGAGTCGACCCCAGGGCCATAGTGTCGCCAGAGGGTTTGGGTCAGTTTAAAAATCCTGACCCCAACGGGACTTGAACCCTCGACCCTCCAGCTTGTAGCTCAGTGCCTTAACCACTACGCTACGGCGTGCCCCCATCTACCTCTGTGAATAACACATGTGGATGTGAGACGAGCAGCTGGCTGGTAGGCCAAGGGCCTTCTAGACTTGTCATGCTTGGAGTTTTTCTTTTTTTTTCAATAGAAGATAAAGTTGCAAAAAAAAAGCCATTAAGACTTTAAAAAAAGGCAAAATAAAACCCACCATTTTCTGGCCTACAGTGACCCAAAATGAATATATATTATGTTGGGCCTTGTCTTTCAGACATAAAATAAAAAAAGGATTTATCCTCAACTTCAGAGCCCTAGTCATAACTCTCTTGTGTTGTGCCATCGTAATCAATTTCAATCTCCTGATTCATCCTTTCTTCATACTACCATCTCATACTATGGTCTTGTAATTAATCAGTTTTAAACTTTCTCTTTAGATCTTGTTTTTTTTTTTTTTGCCATATCCTCATCTTTATTATCATCTGATTTTATCCAAGGGCAATAAACAAATACTTTTACCCGATAGTGATTGGAGCCATTTTCTGCTCCTCCATATACTCTCACATCTAAAGCTAAAGTTGTTGTAGAAATATGGTGTTTGATTTCACATAATCAATGATAGATTGTTCATGTTTTTGAAGTTGTGTACTTGTGAATATTTTTGTGTTCAAAATATCCATTATTTATCTTCAAATTGAATTGATCACATAAATTAATCAATCTTTCTCCGATGTCATTCCTTTGCTTTTCTCCATGTCTTCCTACTTTTTGTCATTTTTCTGTCACATTCAGTTTTAGCATTTAAATCACCTGTTATTATAATCTCCTTCCTTTGTGGAAATTCTCCCAATACATTGCTTAGTAAATTCCAAAATTCATCCTTTCCACTGTAGATGCATAGAATCCTATTACCATAAATTCTCTACCAAAATGTGTGAAATCCAGTATCATTATTGTTTCATTTATACATTTTTCAATTACTAATGTTGATTTTTAATTATTTTATATTAGAGTTGTTATTCCTGCTTCCTTCATTCACTCCACTCCAAAAATGTAAATATTGACTAAGATTTTTGTCTCTGCTGCCCTTTTTTCTTTGTTTCTGATAGTACTACAACATTCATTTTACGTTAATATTTAAAGGAAGTGACACTGTGAGATTTATCTTAATTAATAAATAAAGTTAGATTTTTACGACTTACCTCATAATTGTAGATGTCTTGATGACTAGTTTTGATACGCTATATTCATATCATTTTCAATTCCATCCAACTGTTGAATTGGTGATTTTGTAGGTTGCTTCCTACTCCCTCAGTTGGCTGACTGGTAAACTTCCAAATTAAATCTTTTTCCCCAAGAATTTAAAAATTGATCATTTTCCTTTTAATTTTTGGTGGATGTGAATCTTCTCCCAAACTGTTAGTTCCTTAGATTTATCTAACTGTTTCTGAAACTTGGCATTTGTTTTGATTCCGTGCAGCTATAGCAGATTTTTCTATTTCCCAATTTTTAACATTTCTAAGGTGAAAAGATTAATGAAGGTAACAAATCAGGGATTTATCAAATTGATTGCAAAGATTGTGAAATAATATGCATAGGAAGAACAAAAAGGAACTTAAATACAAGATTGAAAGAATACTTAGAAATGTTGAAAATGGGAAATAGTAAAATGAGCAATAGCTGCACATGCATGGTCAGAAAAACACAAAATCAAAACAAAGGCCAAATTATGGAAACAGTTAGATAAATCTAAGAAACTCACAGTTTGGGAGAAAATTCACATCCACATAAATAAAAGGAAAATCATGAATTTTGAAATTCTGGGAAAAAAAGATTTAATTTGGAAGTTCATCAGTCAGCCAACAGATGGAGCAGGAAACAACCTACAGGATCACCAATTCAACAGTTAGATGGAATTTATAATGATACATACGTGGTGTATCAAAACTAGTCTTCAAGAAATCTACAATTATGAGGTGAGTCGTAAAAATCTAACTCTTTATTAATCTAATTAACATTATTATAATTCTTTTGGAACTATATCTGTTTTATTAATTTAATCCTTGAATTATTTTCCAATTTAACAAAATAAAATTTATGGATGAATTAGAGAAAATGTTTTTAATATCTCACCTTTTAAAGTTGTACGTTTTCACAATACCGGTTTCAAAAGTATAATTTTACTGAAGATGGAAATGAAACTATACTTGTGAAACTGGTATTGTGAAAATGCGCAACTTTATGAGGTGAGATATTAAAAACATTTTCTCCAACCCATTCATAAATTTTGATTAAAAATAAAATTTATTTTGTTAAATGTATATTAAATTAATGTTGGGAAGTAAACATTATGAGGTATAATCATTAAAATTCATCGGAGAACATTTTGTTTAAACAACTCACCTCATAGGATTCATGCTTCCATGATACCGCGGTTTCAAACACAGTCGTGTTCATCTTCAGCCATAACTTCGACTGACGAAATTCTTCGGCCGTCAACTGTTTTATTGTCACATATTGTTGAATATAGATATGGCAGCACTGAAGATGGCAACAATAGAACAGTTGACGGCTGAAGAATTTCGTCAGTCAGTGTTATGGCTGAAGATGAACATGACTATGTTTGAAATTGCGATATCATGGAAGCATGAGTCCTATGAGGTGAGTTGTTTAAACAAAATGTTCTCCGATGAATTTTATTGTTAAATGTATATTTAATATATAATTCCATAAACCAGCAAAAAGGGACCATAAATTTTACTCTGATGATACATTACATAGTTATTGTGTGATTAACTATTTCCATTTGTAGATGATAGCTTGAATTACAACTTTGGAATTAGATAACATGACAGTATTTTGCTTTGTAAAAATATGTTGCATAAACAAATATTGCTTGAATTTCAGATCAACATTTATGACTTTTTACCCACTTCCAGTAAATGAGGAATTATTGAATTAAAGTCATATAGAAAAGAACATTTGTTTTGATTTATGCCCAAATAGAATTTTTCAGACAAAATTACTAAAAAATGTTATTTTGTAGTTGAAATTGTTATGAAATTGTATGAATGTTTTGCATAAAGTTATAAGTGCCACTATTTTCATTATTTTTTAGAGAAAGACCATGACTCTTAATATGGACCCAAGATCTGAAGAAGGTTCTTTTGATGATCGTCGAAAGAAAGCTGTGATGGAACCTCTAGAGCTGCTAAAAGTACTGAAGGAGGAACTGTTGAATATAGATATCGACTGGCCTCACAAAGATGTTATTGGAGTGATGAACGTATGTATTTCTTGTAATTTTATCATGATCATCAGCCAAACAGGTTGTAGGGCCACATCCCTTCATGGGATGCCTAGTTTTTCTTCTGTCTCTAGGTTGGTAATGCAGGATTGCCTTAGGGCCTGAGTTTTCAAACTTCTGCTGTTCAGGTTCCCCTCAACTGCCAAAATCTAAATGTACTTCCCTGTCAAAAGTGAAACATGTTAATAAAAAATATATGTCCCTAAAAGAAAGAATATAACTACTATAGGATATGTTTAATTTATTGTAATCAAAATGCTTGAACCAGGAATTTAATCTCGAACTTTCTGCTTTACGTGCTGTTGCTCTGACCACTGAGCTAATTCAAGCTTCCTTTCTATCTAAGCATAAATCCTCCCTTTACCTTACTCGCTTGGTCCCACATCCAATACAATGAATCATCATTCACAAATACACATTGACTTAAAAAAAAACATAAAAATATAAAATTAGATAAAGTGAAAGTACAATAAATTCTAATCTTAATCCTTCTACATTAAGAAGACATGAAGGGACTCCACATAGCTATAGCATTATTTATTAAATTAATATTAAGAAGCTGAAACTATGATTGAAATAAGTAAATTAATATACACAAACTGTTTTATTCAATGGTAAAGAGAAAAAATTTTGCTTGAACCATGAATTGAATTCCAAACCTTCACTTTATGTGCTGATGCTCTGACCACTGAGCTAATTCAAGCTTGCTTCTAAAGGGAGGATTTATGCTTGGATGGGAAGGAAGCTTCAATTAGCTCAGTGGTCAGAGTATCAGCATGTAAAGCTGAAGGTTCGGGGTTCAATTCCCGATTCAAGTAATTTATTTTTTCTTTACCATTGATTACAATAGTTTAGTTGTGTAATTTTGTTTAATGCTCCAGGTTGCCCTTTTGGACATTTCTGGTGTTCTCTCCTGGCATTGGCATAATTGTAACCCACATCTGAGGTTGGGGCGCCTGGAGGGCAGGGTTATGTTGCCCCAATGATATGATGGGTGATGATGATGATAGTGGTGCGCCAGGAGAGTCCTTAATCTAAGATGAATATGAATGATGATGATTGCGATGGCGATGGCCATATGATGTTCGAGGACTGTTTGGGCATTAAAGTTTCCTGGCATTTGTCTTACAGGTGAGGAAAAACCCTGTTAAAAACCTCACCCAGGAAACTGTCCCAACTGCGGATCGAACCCAGGCCTGCTTCATGACAAGGCAGCATGCTACCTCGAGACCACAGTGGTGTGTAAATTAATTTACTTATTTCATAATAATCATAAGTAATGCCACGAGTGATTTCCAAATTATCGATAAATTCACGACTCATGAAGTGAGGAGTGAATTTATCTAGATAATTTGGAAATCAAGAGTGGCATTTGTTAGGACTATTTAACGAATAAAATTAAGCTGTTTACTCACAAATCATTGTTTAACTATAGTTATTTTAAAATATTTATATATTTAATGTAAATGGCAATTTTTGAAAACAAATGAGAAACGATTGATACGCTTCATCTGCTTCTTTTGTTCATCACTGCAACCAGATCATATTATTTATTGCCAAAGGAACACAATATTGTAAGAATGCACTCTAGTGGAGAAAAAATGAAACACATCAAACTGTATATTAATTCATTTCTGATGTCCTATGACAATTATATTTTTCTGGAATGTTACTTCCTGGGAAAAAATACATTTAAGAAAGTGCAAACAGTGGTTTCTTTTTAGGTGGTATAATCAATTGTTACAAATGTTTTTATATTAACTCCCGCATGTGCTATTTATTCATGCACTATATATACAATCTGGTAGCTGTATTTCTTAAAGAGTCAGTCACTGCAAAGTAATGCTATGACCTATTCAGAATGTTAAAAGGGAGGTGCTTTCTGTATTATGATAAACTTTAGTTGGTAAATTCTAGGCGAAACATGACTGTGATTGGTTGTAAATAAAAAATCATTGAAATGTGACTCCCATTTGGGGCATGAGTTAAATAGTCATAAGTAATGCCACGAGTGATTTCCAAATTATCGATAAATTCACGACTCACGAAGTGAGGAGTGAATTTATCTAGATAATTTGGAAATCAAGAGTGGCATTTGTTAGACTATTTAACGAATAAAATTAGGCTATTTACTCACAAATCATTATTTAAATATAGTTACTTTAAAATATTTATTTATTTAATGTAAACGGCGATGTTTGAAAACAAATGAGAAACGTTATGTTTCGTTTCTCCATCCACTGCAACAAGATCATATAATGTTATATATTGCCATCTGGCGTGGGAAACTTGAAATATCATCGCAATATTATAAGAATGCATCCTAGCGGAGAAAAAATTAAACACATCAAACTGTATATTATAACCAAAATTATAGGTTATTAATTCATTTTTAGTAAACAACTCGGTAAAACCATTATTTAAAAACACAATTATAGAACACAGAATTATCAAAAAGAACTCGGTAATATCATTATTTAAAAACACAATTATTGAATGCACAATTGTCAAATTTGTTTTTCGTCTATAACTTAATTTGAAGCACAGCCAAATCTTGTTTCTGCGATTTTGAACATTCAAATATGGCGGCTTTACTATTCACTCAGTCACTGCAAAATAATGGTCAGACCTGTTCAGAATATTAAAAAGGAGGAGCTTTCTTTAATATGGTAATTATAACACTGATAAATATTTCGTGAAACACGACTCTGATTGGTTGTAAAACAGATATCATTGAAACGTGATTGGTCATTGACTCCCATTTGGGGCATGAGTTAAATAGTCATAGTAATAGCTTTAGCTTCTTAATATTATTTTAATATTATTATTTAATATGTTCATTTATTAATTATAAGTGGAAATATGTTGCATTAATACTGGTGTTGTACATATTTTAGCAAATTACAAAAAAAAATGTAGCTATTGAGGTTGTTCTCATAAAAAGATTATTGAAAACAATTATAAACTTTATCAGTCATCCGGTGTTTTAGAATTCACTAATGTAAATCTGTTGTAACTGAACAATGGTAATTTTCAAAATTGTTTAATTGGATCGAAAATTTTACATCTCACCTTGTAAAAATATGACATTTCTCTCCTTACTAATTTCTAAGATCATCATCAGATACACTCCAACTGTTCAAAATTGATTTTTAACACCAGCATTCCTCCTGCCACCTGGTGCAGGTTTGAACTTCAAGATCAAATCTTACTCGCTGGGAACTTAAAAATTCATGGACTTGTATTTGTTCTTTTGAATTATGTCTTTTCCTACGAGCAAGATTTTATCTTGAAGTTGATTGAATTCACATAAGGTGGGAGGAGGAGTATTGGAATCACAAGCAGATGAAGGCTAATTAACAACCATTTTGCTTATATTATTTTTAGTCTGGACATCTTACCTCAATATTAATGTTGATTTGTTCTTGGACATGTTTCAAAACAATTCTGTTTTATCGTCAGCTTTCCCAGACTGGTTTTATTTATGTTGCATTATGTTGCACAACCTGGATGTCGATGTCAGACTGGTAGCTCAGTTGGTAGAGCACTTGGCCCGGAAAGCCAAGGGTCCTGGGTTCGAGTCCCGGTCTAGGCGAAAATTTTTCTCTTCAAATATAATTTAAAAATAATATAATTAAAATAACCTCAAAATATAACTTCCTAAAATTAAATATTAATTACAACCATTTCGCATTTGGCATGTGATAGTTTTGTGTGCAGAAATGTTCTAGCACATAAGGATTTTGAATTTTTAAGTGTTTTTTATTTTCATATTTTCACTGATTTCTTTTGAGTAGATGTTTTCTTTTAGAATTTCTACTGTGACCACAAGAGTACAATACAGACAAGGAATGGATTATAAGGAAATCATATGTTATTCACTATTTAACTCATGCCCCAAATGGGAGTCAATGACCAATCACGTTTCAATGTATTTTGTTTTACAACCAATGAGTCGTGTTTCACCTCTCTCTTTATCAATTTCTCTTTATCAGCTCCTGCTTTTGTGATAAAAAAGCTCCTCTTTTTTCAATATTCTGAACAGCTCAGAGCGTTATATTTCTCCAACAAATACATTGAATATAGCAAATAAAACAGATTCCTTGATTTTACTGAGTTGGTCACTAAAAAAATTAATAAACGAATAACCTATAACGTTATTTATAATATACAGTTTGATGTGTTTCATTATTTCTCCACTAGAGTGCATTCTTACAATATTATGATCGTATTTAGCAATAAATATGATCAAATTGCAGTGAATATACATAACCTCACATTTCTGGTTTGTTTTCAAACATCGCCATTTGCATTAAATACATAAATGTTTTAAAATTCTGGTAGCTATGTTAATATTAAGTTATATAGATAGGAAATAACACTATGAGGTTTTTTAATATTGTTTATTTTTTATTATTTCACTCACCTCATACTTCATAATTCATAGCAGACCCTGGGTTAATGGATAATGGTTTTCAAGAGAAGATGATACACAAGAAAATAAATAAATTCAAAGAACAAAAAGTCATCAATGAAAGTACTCTTCAGACAGATAAAAATATAGGTAAAAAATTCAAGAAGTTCACATACCATCCTTTGGTATTTGACAAGTTTCAAAAAATTTTCAACAAATTCAACATTAAATTAGCACCGAAAAATGATTACAGCTTAGGTAATTTAATAAAAACCAACAAAAATGAAAAGATTGAAGACTGCAAAAAATCGGGAATTTATCAAATTAATTGTAAAGATTGTGAAAAGATATACATAGGAAAAACAAAAAGGAATCTAAATACAGGATTAAAAGAACACCTCAGAAATGTTAAAAATGGAGAAACCGAAAATCTGCAATAGCTGCACATGCCTGGTCAGAAAAACATAGAATAGAAACCAAAACAAAATTACTTAAACAATTGGAAAAACCGAAGGAACTCACAATTTGGGAAAAAATTTACATATGCAAGAATGAAAATACAACTATGAATTTTGAAATACCCGGTTATAAAGAAAGAGGACTGATTTGCAAAATTCTTCGGTCGGCCACCAGATGGGGCAGAGGTCAGTCTGCAGGATAGATGGCCGTTGGACGTCAGTTGTGAATGTGACGCAGCATTGAGAATGTCACAAAAGATGTGAAGAAACCCAGGGTCTGCTATGAATTATGAAGTATGAGGTGAGTGAAAAAATAAACAATATGTTAATATTATTCGTTTTTAAACACCTTAATGATGGACAAATTATATTTGAAAAGAAAAATATACGCCTAGACTGGGGTTTGAACCCAGGAGGCCTAGGTTGCTCAGATGGAAGAGCATTGACATAGAAAGTCAAAGGTCCTGGGTTCAAACCCCAGTCTAGGCATATATTTTTCTTTTCAAATATAACTGGTAACTATATTTAAATAATGACTTTTGAGTAAACAGCATAATTTTATTCTTTAAACAGTCCTAACAAATGCCACTCTTGATTTCCAAATCCTCTAGATAAATCCATTCGTCACTTCGTGAGTCGTGAATTTTATCGATAATTTGGAAATCACTCGTGGCATTACTTATGAAAATGTGAAAAATACTCCCCTGTTGACTAACTACCTCCCTGGCACTATTGAACCCATAGGTTCATGGCCGCAAGGGCATAACCTCTCCACAATCCCATCCTGAGCTATTGTTTTCCAATCATTCCCTGTAATCATGGTTAATATTATTCTCTCACTACTTACTGCACTACTACTTTACGCAAAATTATTTTCCCTTGTAAAACACACAATAATAATAATAATATAATAATAATACTTTATTTATTCTGGCAGAGTTAAGGCCATAAGGCCCTCTCTTCCACTCAACCAGCACAAATACAAATAAATATTCGACAAATATAGATATACACTATACTAATTATATACAGTTAAAGATACAATAAATGTAGCAATGTAAATGTCATGTACAAACAACATTTTATAGGGTAATAACAATAATGATACGATAATAATAATAATAATAATATAAATATGATACATTATACGGGAAACACCAATTAATATACATATCTTACACTGGATAATAATGAAGTTGAGTTTAGAGCAAATATAAATTTAGATTTCTTTTAAAAGATGCCAATGTCCGGCAGCCCCTTATTTCTTGTTGTAGGGAATTCCAGTTGCGAGAAGTGGAGATGGTATATGACATGAAATAGAGCAGATTTTAGTTTATCAAATAGTTGTGCATTTGTGAACCAAGTAGCTGACAAATGCTTTGTTCTGGGTCTTTGTGCCATCACTTCTTTCAAAGCCTGTACATCATTCCAATTTAAAAGTTAACAAAAGAAAGACATTCTGTAAACCAAAAAAATTGGAATATAAATTTAACTTGCTAAGGAATTTGCTTAGTTTACGCAGTTCCTGTGTGACTGATTTTTTCTATACTTTCTGAACATCTTCCAGTGCACTTACATATTTCGTAATTAATTATATTTCCATGACATTTAAAAGCTTTACTTGACATTAAATGTAATGTTATAGTTTGTGTTTTATAGTTTCCAGATTGTGTGAACGGTTTTGAAATAAAAATAGGAAAACCTGTGAAGACTGTGCAAAGCTCTAAATTCTGCCTGGGAAGACTTCTGAAAACACGAAATGACGTTCGCAAAGTTGCAAGAGGACTTTTAAGCAGAAGTAACAGCAACAGGAGTGATGCGAGTAGTACAGCTGCTGCTAATAATAATGACAATTTAGCACAAGAAAGTGAATTGTCTCTTATAGTGAGAGACTGGCTAAAAAAAGAGCATGGAAAATCAGATCTTAAAATTCTGAATTACAAGGAGAAATTATGGACATCTATGGAGACAGGGAATGAAGAAGCAGAATTAAATGCTTTCTGGGATATCATGGATGTAATTGATGATATATGGCGAGACCAGAGCCTTCTGCTTCAGGGATATCCCATGCTCACTCAGTTCAACGTCGGCATTGTTTATATGTTGTGTCATTTGTTTGAAGAGGTAAGTATATTTCTCTTCTTCTTTATTAAGGGCCGCATGCAAATACATTAGTCTCTACTCAAATAACTTCCAATCACTGGTGAGCTGACTCACCATGAGCAATTGCTGAGATCGAGTTAACGGCCGACTTACCGGTCATGCATGAAAGTTGACGTTTTCATAATATTGGCAACGAATTACCCAGAATTCTCAGCGATAAAACCACTTCCGTTATTTTCGTCTGCTATAGAGGAATGCATTTACGCTTGCGTCCCGCAAATAATACTGTATGCAACGACGTCTGTGTCATGCAATATTACACCGATTCTCTTGTTCTTCCAGTTGAATTCTTTGGTAGACTCTATCAAATTCCTCTTCTCCACGTATACCAAAAACATGATCGAATTCTTCAAGGTCCGACATCTTGGATAAAGCTGCAAAGGTTTCAAACTACATCGGTTCCCTTTGGGATTTTCACGATAAGTTTCTATCTTGAGCTATGATCTTAAGGTACCTCGTCAGGTAGCTTACAATTATTATCGCATGAATAGATTTCTGAGTAAGCAAAATGTATTAGGATAAAACTTTCTCAGCAGAGAACGCCTTTTACGGTCTAATGCATTTATAAATTCGACCCTAAGTCTCATCTCTTCATGCGCATTAAATTTCTCTTGCTGGCAATTTCAAAATTCATGATTCTCTCCTTGTTCTGTATGTAGATTTTTTTTCCATATGGAGAGTTCATATGTGTTTTCTGTTTTAATAGTTTGATGTTTACATCTATTTTATGTTTTTGTGACCAAATGTGAGCAGCTACTGCAGATTTTTTACTTTTTTTATATTTCTTGTGTGTTCTTTATTTCTAATGGTTAAATTCCATTTTGTTTTCCCTCTGTATATCTTATCACAATCTGCACATTTTATTTGATATATTCCTGATTTTTGCCATCGTCAATGTTTTAATTTTTGTTGGTTTTTATTAGATTATTTAGGCTAAAATTATTCTTCGATGCTAATCTGGTATTAAATTTTTCAAAAACCTTTTGGGATTTATTGTGTACCCATGGATGATATGTAAATTTCCTGTATTTTGTTTCTTTTGGTTTTTCTATCTGAAGAGTACTTTCATTTCTCAATTTTTGTTTTGTGTACTTATAATTTTTTTGTATTATTTTCTCTTTAAAAGCATTTTCTTTTGCCACTTCAATTATGTATTTTTTTCTCTAATTCATAATTTTCTCTGTTCAGGGGTATATTTACCAGTCTGTGTGCTAGGTTGTATCAGATACGTGTTTTGGGGGTAAATGTGGTCATCATGCAGGGCTCTCAACCCAGTTGACATCAAATGTCAATTGTCTAGAAAGTGGAACCTTAACCTCCTTCTACACAAGGGCCTCCTAAGGTCTGTAGTGGGATCACTTTTATTTTACATGTACAATGTCGCTTCTTTTTATACAGAAATATGCTGAAGCCATTAATTCAGAAACTAATCAGATTCTCCATAATATATCAAAGATACTGAGATAGGAATTTTGCACTATGAACAAAGTAGTTCAAGGTGAGCCCCACCCTCTGATTCTTTTATTACCTTCTTCCGGTTTGACTGTTGCCATACCTTTTTTAAAAAAGTTTGTTTTCTATTCATATACTTGTTTCTAATGATTGGAAAGTTCACAAAAAACAAATACAATCAATTGCAATTATCAGTAAATTATGGCTTATTATTTTGTTTTTTTACTTAGGTAGAATTTTTTATCACTCACCTCATATTGTTCTTCTTTTTGACTATAAACTAGTTTCGGAACATAGTTTCTGTTCCATCCTCAGTATCGTCACGACTGTTGTTCTGTCGTCTTGAAGAGTTGTCCTTCGCTCCTTCCACTGGCTGACTGAAAAACCTCAAAACCAGGTCATTCTCACCAGGAATTTCAAATTTCATCAAATTCTTCTTTTCGCTCCTTTGAATGTAGATCTTTTCCCAAACAGTAAGTTCTTTTGGTTTTTTATTTGTTTTAATAATTTAGCTTCTTTCTCAATAAGATGTTTTTCAGACCATGCATGGGCAGCCACTGCAGATTTTTCTACTTCCCCTTTCTTGACATTCCTGAGATGTTCTTTCACTCTAGTTTTCAAATTTCTCTTATGGCTAAATGCTTAAATATGTACAATATTTTTTTTAATGTGATTTTTTTTTCAAATGCCCTAGGTTGTCTCTTTTGACATTCCTGGTGTTCTCTTCTGACATGACGTACTTGTAACCACTTCTGAGATTGGGGCACCTGGAAGGCCCGATGATATGACGGGTGATGATGATGATGATAGTGGTGCGCCAAGAGAGTCCCTAATCCTAAGCTTAATCTAGATTAATATGAATGATGATGATTGCAATGGCCATATGATTTCGGGGACCATTTGGGCCTTAAAGTTTTTTCTTGACATTTGTCTTACAGGTGAGGAAAAACCCCGATAAAAACCTCACCCAGAAAAACTGTCCCGACTGGGGATCGTACCCAGGCCCGCTGCGTGACAAGGCAGCATGCTACCTCGAGACCACAGCGGTGGACTGTGAATATATTGTTGAAATATGAAATTTTTTCTCAAGTACTTTAGATTTGTCTTTGTCTATAACATAAATATTTGTGGTTCCTGCTTCATTAGTCTTCATAGGTTAGAATATGAAATTTAATATTTTTACTCTCTCTACTTAGCACATTAACTTTTGTGATAGGAACATGTTCATTTACATTTCTGCTATAGCCAATTGCCAAATGTACTCTTAGCGACAAAAAGAATGGGCCGACTCTTGATCTGGAATATTTCAAGTTCTAACACGTGATTCACACTAGTAAACTAATAGCACAGTGGAGCTACAATATGTTTCCCTTCTTCATTTGAAGAACATTCTTTCTAAACACAACAAGGCAGCGAAAGCGTAGCTCAGTGCTTAGTGGCTTGATTCGTATGCAAGAGGTCACAGGTTCGATTCCCGGTGAGGTTGATTTTTTGTTAAAATGCTTTCTATTTTATTCTGTATGTCCATTCTTAGCGCCATAGCGTAGTGGTTAAGGCACCGAGCTACAAGCCGGAGGGTCGAGGGTTCAAGTCCCGTTGGGGTCAGGATTTTTAAACTGACCCAATCCCTCTGGCGGCACTATGGCCCTGGGGTCGACTCAGCCTCTAACGGAAATGAGTACCAGACGCTTGTTCTGGGGGTAAAGGCGGCCATCACGCAGGGCTGACAACCCGACTGACATAAAGTGCCGATTGTCTAGAAAAAAGTGGGAGCCTTAACCTCCTACTACCCCGAGGGCCTCCGGGCCTGTTGTGGGATCACTTTACTTTTATGTCCATTCTTAAAGAAAAAAAAAGACTATTATTTGGAAGTATTACTATTTTTATTATCAATATTATTTATTTATTTACAGTTTAATAAAACATCTTGGTATGTCCAAAGCTTTTTAAATTTTTATCTTCTTTCTCCATTCTTCTCTATCTTCTCATTCCAATTCTTCTCATACCTCTTCTTACATCATCCATTTAAATCTAGGTGGACCTCTCTTTCCTTTTCCAGGTGGAATCCGTTCCAAAGCTTGTCTGGGTAATGTTTTCTCTGACATCCTACATATATGACCATACCATTCTAGTTGTCTGTATCTCACAAAATCTAATATTGAATTTTGGACTTTCATTTGTTGTGTGATGATTGTATTCCTGATTTTTTTCCAATTTAAAATGTCTAGTTGAGCGTCTGAAACAATCCATTTCAGTAGACATAAGCTTTAAACTCAAATTTTTATCCAACTGCCAAGTTTCTGCACCGTATGTTAGCGTGCTTCGAATTATGGATTTATACATTTCTAATTTGGTATCTATTCTTATGTTCTTATCTCACAAAACTCCGTTTAACATTGTTATTACCAATCTGCCTTTTTGAATTCTATATTTTATGTCATTTTCTTGGGTACATTTTGAGTTAATTTTGACCTCCAGGTAATTAAATTCTTCACATCATTTGATACATCCCATTATTATTATTATTATTATTATTATTATTATTATCATCATCATCATCATCATCATCATCATTATTATTATTATTATTATTATTATTATTATTATACAACATGTTCATCGAGTGGAAGGTCAAACTAATGTTAAGATATCAACCTGCAGGAAGAAGAAGACCAGGACGTCCACTCAAAAGACTTCTGGATGGTGTTTCTCTTGAGGCCGAAACAGGTCAACAAATGGCCTAAATTCGTGAATGTACTATGATGATGATGATATTATATTATTATTATTATTATTATTATTATTATTATTATTATTATTATTATTATTATTATTGTCCATCATCTATGGACTATTAATTATGCTGCATTTGACATATATAAACTAAATATTTTAATTGAAGGGTGAAACTTTTTCCTCACTAATACATAATTAATAAATAAACTCATAAATATATGAAGCTATATTATATTTTACTACATAAATTTATAGCATTATTATTAAAACACAATTAAATTTATACCAGTAGCTAAATAGAGTTATAGAGTTTATGAAGGCAGGAATATTACTTATATAGTGTAAAGTGGACGTAGATTACGTGGCAGGAGTTAAATGTTATAGGATATATTTTGCGAAAATACAAGTGAATAAAAAAAATGTCGGAGGATTCAAAACCTGGCTTTCACATACATTTTATCTGGTTATAAGTAGTTTAACCATCTACTCTACTCGAACGTCGGATACTAGTTGCCTTATTTTTATATAATAAATTTGGGAATTTTTAACATTATGAGGTTTTATTAATAAGAATTAAATGAATCGTGAATTCTTCTTACCTCGTACTTCTATGTTTTTTAAACACAGCACTGCAGTATCAGCGACCATTGTTACCATCCTCAGCTGTTTTCACGACACTCAATTTTTTCTTTTGCTGGTAATTATCCAAACTGCCATCTGGTGTTCTTTTGAAGGAATTATTTTCTAAACTGCCATATGGTGTTCTTTTGAAGGAATCATTTTCTAAACTGCCATCTGTTGTATTTTTGAAGAACTTTGTAATCAAGCTCGGTTCGTCTGGAATCGAAGTTCATGGTTCTAGTATGGTTTTTTTGGAATATATATATTTTCCCAAACTGTTAAATCTAAAGGTTTGGATAGATGTTAATATTATTCATTTTTAAACACCTTAATGATGGACAATTTATATTTGAAAAGAAAAATATACGCCTAGACTGGGGTTTAAATGGAAGAGCATTGACATAGAAAGTCAAAGGTCCTGGGTTCAAACCCCAGTCTAGGCGTATATTTTTCTTTTCAAATATAAAAAGTTTGGATAGATGTTTCAAAAGTTTTGTTTCTTTTCCAATTCTATGATGCTCTAATAAACTATGTGCTGCTATAGCTGATTTTTCAATTTCTCCATTCTTTATGTTTCTGAAGTGTTCTTTTTTACGAGTTTCCAAGTTCCTCTTTGTTTTTCCTATTTATATCCTGTTGCAATCTTTGCAGTCAATTTGATAAATTCCAGATTTTTTGTTGTCTGGGGTGTTAATTTTATTATTAGTTAACAGAAGATTACCCAGGCTGAATTTGTTAATTGGAGTCAATGTTATATTAAATTTTCTGAAACTTATTATGAACTTCAGGATGGTAAGTGAATTTCTTGAATTTTACATCTTTCTTGGAATCTTGTTGTAGGTGTTGTACATGAAATCTTCAGGTTTTAATCATGTGTCACATAAACATGCAATTTTCAATAGTCTATTACACAGATTGATAAATATTCCACTTAATGTAGAAGATTTTGATAATGAATATAATCATATATTGTACATGTTGCTAAAATAAATGGTTTTGATGAAGACGTAATAAAGAATAAATTAAAGAAATTTAAACAACAGAAAAGCTTACAGGAATACACAGGAAAACGTTGTTGAAGAAGATGATCATTTAAGATGTTCCAAAAGCCTGGGCTACATACTGAACCCTGCGGGCAACCTCTTGTAATCCTTTTTGTGACCATTGCATCACTTATAGATAATTGTATTTGTCAGTTTGTAAAATAGTTTCTTATGAGAGCATATAAATTTCTGGGACAATGTTTTGCTTTCTTTTAATACAATAGATTTATGTAATTATTAATTAAATGAAAATAAAACATAGTTTTATTTGATTTTCATATTTATTATATAATTCAGTGACAGCTGTTTCGGTACACTGTACCTTCTTCAGACATGTTAACAAATTATTAATTGTGTTCCAACTGATCTAAGCAACAATACAACAATATTTATTTAAATTTTTTAATTTAACAAAGGGGATTCATTCAAATCAAGTTGAGAATTTAACAGTTTTTTTACTACTTTTAAATTTATTAATTTCTACAGCCTCCAAAAGATCTAACTTCTTACCCTTATCACAAATATGTAAAATTTCAAAATTTGGATCGAAACAATGATTAAATTGGAATAGGTGGTTAGCATATTTTGAATTTTCTAAATTTCTGTTATATGCTCTCATGTGTTCCTTTATCTGAGAGATAAAAGGTCTACCAGTTTGTTCTATATAGACATTATCACATGTGCCACACTTCAATTTATATACACCTGATAATTTTTCTTTTTTTGTTTTGGTTTTGTTTTTTATTATATTTTGTAGAGTTTTATTAGTTTTAAATGCCACATTAATGTTCAACTTTTTAAAGTGTTTAGATATTTTATTTGAAAGTGGGCCTATGTATGACATTACGACATATTTCTTTATGTTTTCTTTGAGTAAAGGAAAAACTTTGTTAATTGCTTTTTTGTAATGAACGTTCTTAATTAAACATTTTAAAATGTGCTAACCACCTATTCCAATTTAATAATTTTTTCGATCCAAATTTTGAAATTATACATATTTGTGATAAGGGTAAGAAGTTAGATCTTTTGGAGGCTGTAGAAATTAATAAATTTAAAAGTAGTAAAAAACTGTTAAATTCTCAACTTGATTTGAATGAATCCCCTTTGTTAAATTAAAAAATTTAAATAAATATTGTTGTATTGTTGCTTTGATCAGTTGGAACACAATTCATAATTTGTTAACATGTCTGAAGAAGGTACAGTGTACCGAAACAGCTGTCACTGAATTATATAATAAATATGAAAATCAAATAAAACTACGTTTTATTTTTATTTAATTAATAAATATGGATTTTCATCAAGTAAACACCAACTCAATTGATGATTTATGTAATGCTTTTATTTTGAACAGGTTGGTTTTGTCAAGCCAAATAAACAAGATTTTGGTATTGTGTTCTGCCACTTTCGCAAGTGGAATCCCAAGATGAAAAAATTCTTGGATGAAGTGGATACTGTGATACAGAAACTGCAAGATGAAGGTGGAAAGCGAACAGTTCTTTCATTATTCCCAGTCAATAAATTGTGCGGTAAGTTATGCTATATCAATACAAACACAACCATTTTAATGATGTATTTATTATTAATTTAACATTTCTCAATGAAAGATAAATTATATTTGAAGAGAAAAATTTTCGCCTAGACCGAGACTCGAACCTGGGACATTTGGCTTGCCGGGCCAAATGCTCTACCAACTGAGCTACCGAGGCGAGTTACGATCTAGACGCAAATTTTTCTCTTATATACGTTGCAATTCCCTCTCACCAAATGCTTTTGAAACCATTGTTTCTATCTTTGCAAATGGTGGCTTCTTAGTTAAGAAGACATTTATTGGGAATTTAACATTACTTTATAAAGCTAGTAAGGCTTCTAATGATGATTTTATTATTAATTTAACATTTCTCAATGAAAGATAAATTATATTTGAAGAGAAAAATTTTCGCCTAGACCGAGACTCAAACCCGGGACCTTTGGCTTGCCGGGCCAAATGCTCTACCAACTGAGCTACCGAGGCGAGTTACGATCTAGATGCAAAATTTTCTCTTATATACGTTGTAATTCCCTCTCATCAAATGCTTTTGAAACCATTGTTTCTATCTTTGCAAATGGCGGCTTCTTAGTTAAGAAGACATTTATTGGGAATTTAACATTACTTTATAAAGCTAGTAAGGCTTCTAATGATGTTTTTATTATTAATTTAACATTTCTCAATGAAAGATAAATTATATTTGAAGCGCCAAAGGTCCCGGGTTCGAGTCTCGGTCTAGGCGAAAATTTTTCTCTTCAAATACAACCATTTTAATATTCCAAGGTCTTTCACATCTTCCTGTTCCTATTTCAATATCCTATAGTCATTTTTTTTTGTGGCAGATCAGGCCTATATACCAGCTGCCACATGTGTTAATCACAGAGGTGGACATTCATCCAGCTAGAGTAGGGGTGACATGATTTAAGCATGTCAGGTACTCCAATCATTACAGTTGGTTTTCTCAACCTAGAACTGCTACTTATTGTACTACCAAAGTTCATCATGGTCCTGGGTGTACACAGGTCCCATACCGAGTGAAATTCCTCCTTCATGGGGTCTCCAACCAGTGAAAGATTCATAGTCATGATGCCTTAAAAAGCTCAGCTACAGTATGGAACAAAGGTAAATCGATCCAACTATAGGCCTTAGGAGGTTCTTCGAGTATTAGAATCACCATTCCAGAAAATTGCTACAAGCGAACTCTATGTGATGGCCGTTTTTATCCCCATAGTATATGTCTGATACTCATGTAAGTTGGATGCAGGGTCATAATGCCGCTGCAAGGTTTAGTGGTTAACTTGCAAAATCAGACCATTAAGGGAGGGAGTAGTTAACCCTGAATATAAAAAAAACTGCTCTAGTGTCAAAAATAATTTTTTTTTGCAACTGAATTCTCTATATGCTATTGAAATGAAGCAAGAAACATATTCTCAAAAGATCATTAGAAGTTCTAGTGGCCAGCATATTTGTGTTATAATGAATCTTGGCATGTAACATTTGATATAATTAATTAGAAATTACCATTAGGAATGGAAACTTACGTGGAATAGAAACTTTGAAAATTGCTCTAACGTCTGCAATATTTTTTCTTCACATTGAAACTGGATGCAAACAATTGAATTAACCAAAAAGATAGCTATATTCTATAAACCAACTAAAACAGGCCATAAATTTGATTTGATGATGATTTTGCTTAGTATATATATTTTCTGTGCGATTGACTTTGCTATATGTGGCCTTTTCCAAATTTCCTTTTGATTTGTTGTTTTCCATAGATCATTGTTTCATATGGTCTATATCCATCATATTCTCAGGTCTGATTCGTAAAAATTGTATTAATTATTAGCAGTATAAAATTTATTGGCTGTATGGTAAATCCAACTCATAAACAAAAATCTTCAATTATAAATTATATACACTGCTTTATCAGTTAGCAAAGTGTACAATCAAACTCCAATAAATCAAATTTTCTATTTCTCGATAATTTTAATTTCCCTGTGGAGGCATATATATTTTAAAATTAATATAAAATTATAGAATATTCACCTGAAAGGTCCGTCTCCTCAACTTAATTATCATTTAACTGTAGCGCTTTCGGGACTTGTCCCATCATCGGCAGGATTCAAAAACTGGTGTTTCACTGAAGATCTGGTAGAGGGGGTTGCATGTATTTGGTTCGTTTTCGTTTATCAGGCTGTCGTTGTGAGCTGCTTTCATGATTTCCATCTCTTCGAGTACATTTATCTTCGCTGGATTATTTTCTCTGTGCATTACTGTTAGGGTGTTTTCAATATTTAACATGCGATGTCCTTCATGGATGACGTGTTTTGCATAGCTTGATTTACCTTCTGCATGAATGAAGTCTCGAAAATGTTCTTTGAATCTGATGTTAAAACTCCTGTTTGTCCTTCCTATATAAAATTTGTTGCAGTCCTTACATGTCAGTTTATAAACTCCTTTGCTGTTGAAAATGTTATTTTCTTCAATGTTATTGTTTATTATGTTGTTTAATTTGTTATTGGTTCTGTATGCTATTTTTACGTTTTTATCGGCTTTCTTTAGTGCATTGGCTAATTTTGTCGTTTCTTTTCCTGTGTATGTAAGTGTTATCCATGTTTTCTTGTTGTTGTCAGATTCTTTTTCTAGTTTAGTTATGTTGGTTATGTTGTTCTTCCTTTTTTGTTTTTTTACGAGTTTATCTATGAATTCTTCATTATAGCCATTGGTTTTTTGCCATATACTTAATGTAGTTGAGTTCTTGGATATAATTGTCTTTGCTTAATGGGAGTTTCAACATTCTACTGACTAAGCTATTAAATGTACTAATTTTCTGTTGAAAAGGGTGTGTAGAATTTTTGTTTATGGCCAGAGCATTGTTTGTGGGTTTCCGGTAGATACCGATTTCTAGTTTGTTGTTGTGTAGATTTTTGGTTATAGACAAATCTAAGTAGTTTATGCTGTTGTTAACTTCTATTTCTTCGGTGAAAGTGATTTTTTCATGCATGTTGTTTAAGTCTTGTAGTATTTCTTTTTCTTTTCTGTTTTCATTTTCATATATTACTAGTACATCATCGACATATCGTGTTATTAGTTTTATGTTGAATTTGTGTATTAGTTCCTCAAAATGTTTATTTTCCAGTTCTTGTAGGAAGATTTCTGCCATTATTCCCGATGGGGAGTCCTACATTGATTAAACAATTAGGATTTATTGTTTTCGAAAATTTAATTAAAAATTTTTTCGAATTTTTAAATTATGAAATAAAGAAAAAAGTTAATAGACAGAAGAAGAAATTCATGAATTTGACTAAAAAATGCAAAATAGACACAAAGAACAGAATTAATTTTGAAGAAGAAGAAGTAAGAAATGATATATCTGAAAGTTTCCAAAGTAAAATTACACTGAAGGAAGATAATGTAATTAATCTTTCTAAAGTAGCTTTGAAAAAAGAAGAACTTAGTTTGCTCAATCAAGGTTTAAAAACTTGTATTCAGATAATGTTGAAGATTTTGTTGCAGATATTGAAATTGCAATGGTTAGTTTAGAAAATGAAGAAAAAACAATCATTCGGAAAAGAAGTGAAAAAATTTTAGAAGAAATAAAAAACACTCCCAAAAATGTGTTGGCAAATAAAAATATGACCATTTTAAAAAGATAAACAACAAAAATTTAATATTTTCTAAAGCTGATAAGGGGAATAAAATAGTAATTTTAGAAAAATCTGAATATATCAAGAGGATGGAAAATCTTTTAGAATCAAAAGAATATTTGGAACTAAAAAAGGATCCCCTACCAAAAACTATAAAAACTTTTGACAAAACTTTAAAAGAAATTGAGCATACAATTCCTGATACAGAAAAATGTAAATTGAAAGTCCCAAATTCTTCTAATCCTCGAATGTATGGTCTCCCCAAAATTCATAAAATTGGGAATAAAATGAGACCGATAATTAATAATATAGGGTCCCCGTCTTATTATTTATCAAAATGGTTAGTACAGAAATTTAAAAGTTTTCCAGAATTTGAAAATAAAAGTATTGAAAATTCTTTACAACTAATTGATGAATTGAATAACATTAGAGTGGTTCATAATGATAGATTTGTGTCTTTCGATGTTGTTTCATTGTTTCCAAATGTTCCAATAAGAAAAATGTTATATTTTTTGGAAAAATGGTTGAGTTCTTTGGATTTAAATAAGGAAGAAATAGAAGAATACATTAAGCTTACAAAATGTTGTATTGAAAACTCCTATTTTACTTTAACGGTAAATTTTACAAACAAGTTTCGGGTTTATCTATGGGAAATCCTCTTTCGCCTTTCTTGGCTAATTTATATATGAGTTACTTCGAGTGCCATATCACCAAGGCTTACCCATGGATTTTCAAGAGTTGGTACAGATATGTTGATGATATTTTTTCGATAATAAATTTTAAACATGTTGATGATGCGTTGAAATTACTTAATCTACAAGATGTATCAATTAAATTTACCATAGAATCAGAAATTGAAAACAAAATTCCGTTTTTGGATTTATACATAATTAGGAATGAAAAAACTCAAAAATTGAATTTGATATATATAGGAAGGGTACACATACTGATAATTATATTAAATCAACAGGTTTCAATCCACTGGCACATAAACATGCAATATTTAATAGTCTCTTATATAGATTAATAAAGGTCCCATTAAAAGGAGAAAATTTTAAGAAAGAATATGAAAACATCCTAAATATAGCCAGATTAAATGGTTTTAAAAAGGATATAATATCTAACAAATTAAAGAAATTCAGAAAGATAAAACAACTTAAAGAATGCTCTACCCTACAAATGGTTAGTAACGAAAAGAAGAATTTCAAGAAAATTACTTACCATCCAATAGTACATGGGAAATTTAAAAAAATTTGACAAATACAACATTACTTTGGCACCAATAAATAAATTTAGTCTGGAAAAACTTTTAAATACCAATAAAAAAATCAACATCCCAGACAGTAAGAAATCTGGAATTTATCAAATTAATTGTAATGATTGTAGCAAAGTATACATAGGAAAAACAAAAAGGAATTTAGAAACACGCACTAAAGAACATTTTAGAAATATTAAAAATTGTGAAATTGAAAAATCAGCAATTGCTGCACTAGTTTACTAGAACATCATAAAATTGAAAAAGAAGCGAAACTTTAAAACAGTTGGATAAACCGTTGGAATTGACAATTTGGGAATTGATATTCATTCAGAAGAATAAATATCGATCTATGAATTTCGATATTCCGGTGGATAAAAATTTAATTACAAAATTTATAATCCCAACGAAAGATGGCAGCACAAGAGGTGATGTCACTAAAGAAATCAACAATCACGGAATTTCATCAATGGACGCCATGACTGATGAAGGACATGATTTTGTCTGAAACCGTCGGTATCAAAGAAGTTTGAAAATGTATGAGGTGAGTCAATTAAAATATGTTCTCCATTCATTATTAATAATATAACCTCATAATGTTTACTTCCCGATATTAATTTAAAAAAATCTATTTCTTTAACTGGAATTTAGAGTAGTAATACATGTTCAATATCCCACGAGTGGTTAAAGCAAGAAGCCTTGGCACAGAGCTACGGGACGTGCACTGGTTCAAGTCTCCATGGGGGAAGAAATTTTTTCATGTAATTTCAGCCAGTATGCGACTGATCCCCACCCAGCATCGTGAGGCATTTGGGTAGCTACAATAAGTAGTGGCTCCAGGTTGAGAAGACCAGCTATAATGGCAGGGGGACCTAACATGCTTGACCACGTGTCACCCCTACACTGGCTGAATGATGTTGGTGATTAACACATGTGGATGTGAGGCCAGTAACCGGCTGGTAGTCTAGGGCCTTCCACGCCTGTCCCACCATCGAGAATCTAAGAATACATGTTCAATAAAAGTGATGAAGTGCTGTTACTTTACCGAGATGTGGTGGGCAGAAATGAATCAATGACACTTCAGTACGACACTCCATTATGTCTAAAAAAGGGATGTTCATCCTTAGGAAGTCTATATTCTTCACAAAATTGCAAAAATGTTTTGCATAGAATATAATATTGTAGTTAAGTCTACTACTGACCAGTGACGTTTACACCATGGAGAATTAGCGAGTTTTGAAATGTTTAAGTGTGTGTGTAAAGTTACAGGTAAATCAGGAATTGAGAAAGGTGTAAGGAAAAAGAAAACTATGGGGCACAATTTGGCATTCTAGTTAACATGGAGAGCAAAAGACAATGACAGACTTATGATTTTATAAGGTAAAATAAATATCTGCATATGAACAATAAAGTGCGGCAGTTTACTAAAATGGAATTGAAGAGTCTAATTTTTAATTATGTAGGATGCCTGTAGTTACTATACATACTACAGTTATTTATTTATTTATTTTTTTGTAATTTCTATATTTTGAATTTTCATTAACTTAAAATGTTATATTAAATTAATGTTGGGAAGTAAACATTATGAGGTATTAAGTTATGTAGATAGGAAATAACACTATGAGGTTTTTTAATATTGTTTATTTTTTATTATTTCACTCACCTCATACTTCATAATTCATAGCAGACCCTGGGTTTCTTCACATCTTTTGTAACATTCTCAATGCTGCGTCACGTTCACAACTGACGTCCAACAGCCTTCTATCCTGCAGACTGACCTCCGCGCCATCTGGTGGCCGACCAAAGAATTTCCAAATCAGTCCTCTTTCTTTATAACCGGGTATTTCAAAATTCATAGTTGTATTTTCATTCTTGCATATGTAAATTTTTTCCCAAATTGTGAGTTCCTTTGGTTTATCCAATTGTTTAAGTAATTTTGTTTTGGTTTCTATTCTATGTTTTTCTGACCAGGCATGTGAAGCTATTGCAGATTTTTCAGTTTCTCCATTTTTAACATTTCTGAGATGTTCTTTTAATCTTGTATTTAGATTCCTTTTTGTTTTTCCTATGTATATCTTTTCACAATCTTTACAATTAATTTGATAAATTCCCGATTTTTTGCAGTCTTCAATCTTTTCATTTTTGTTGGTTTTTATTAAATTACCTAAGCTGTAATCATTTTTCGGTGCTAATTTAATGTTGAATTTGTTGAAAATTTTTTGAAACTTGTCAAATACCAAAGGATGGTATGTGAACTTCTTGAATTTTTTGCCTATATTTTTATCTGTCTGAAGAGTACTTTCATTGATGACTTTTTGTTCTTTGAATTTATTTATTTTCTTGTGTATCATCTTCTTTTGAAAACCATTATCCTTAGCTGATAAAAATATAGGCAAAAAATTCAAGAAGTTCACATACCATCCTTTGGTATTTGACAAGTTTCAAAAAATTTTCAACAAATTCAACATTAAATTAGCACCGAAAAATGATTACAGCTTAGGTAATTTAATAAAAACTAACAAAAATGAAAAGATTGAAGACTGCAAAAAATCGGGAATTTATCAAATTAATTGTAAAGATTGTGAAAAGATATACATAGGAAAAACAAAAAGGAATCTAAATACAAGATTAACCTCCTCGGGCCCAAGGTGTTATGTTAAAAAAATTTTAATAATTTTTGTGAGTTTTGTAGGCAAAAAAATACAAGATTTACGAAAAAACAATAATTTAGATTTCAGAATGATTTAATACTGTAAAAAGCCATGTAACCTATAGGTTACATTGGGTCTGAACATTATATTTTTAGATACAAGCTGACATTTCAAATATTCTGTAGAATTATATGTCAAGTTGTATACACTTAAAGGTAGTTGCACGCAGACTCACACACACTCACACACACACACATATATATATATATATATATATATATATATATACACATACATACGTACAGTATAAATTATTCTCAAATGGAACATTGAACAAATAAACAGAAACATGAAAAAAACTGTAGTTACAAATCATGGAAAAGTTTGAAACAATTTCGATTGGCATTCAAACAAAGAAACACTTTACATGAGGAGCACATTGTTCTACACTTTGGACTGTCACAACCTGGGAAGCGACGAGAAGTCCGCACATTTTGTGGAATTTCAGGCATGTGTAAATTTTGTTTTTTGCATAGACTCTCATGTGGGGGAGAGGAGTAACTGCTTTTCTCTTTTGAGGTAATCCCCCAAAAAACTGTCTCATCCTGATCACCATTGTCTTCTTCTGAAACTTTGGAGTTCAAAAGTGAATGTGCTACGTCTACTCGAAGATCCATGTAATCTAGCCTATCCTTCTTTGATGTTTTCTGTGATGTTTCAGCTCTTCTCTGTTCAACCCATGAAGCAGCCATTGCAAAATCTATTAGATGGAAAATCAATTAAACTGTCCACTTCTTAGTGCGTGCTGAAATCCTATACATTGAAATATTCCGATCCAAGAAGTCCTCACCTCCCATGTTTTCATTGTAGGCTTCTACTATCTTAGGCCGGTCAACTAAAATGTATTGCTTTTTTTTTTGCACCACCTTCTGCATTCACCAACAGGAGCTGTCCCTTCAACAGATGAAGCAAGTGTAACAGGTTTGTTGTCATACCATTTGACAACACAAACTTGGCCATCATCTCGTACAACCATATCATGGGCACCTCTTCCTTCCTTCTTCAGTGATGTGTCGGTTTCCAACATATCTAAAGAATCTTGATATAGGATCTATCATTTCGGTTTCGGGTACATGGTCTGGTAAGGGTGCTGGAGGAAAATATCATTTCTTTTCCATATTCCTTCATATTCTGTAATCTCATTAGAATCTTCTTCACATTCAGGATTTTCTTCTTCAGCACTTGCTTCAATCTCTTCAGGTTCCTTGTTAGTATATGGGACATGAACCAAGGAAGTCTCTACCACATCATTATCATCAGAAAGTTCTGATAAATCAGACACATCAGAATTATCTCCAAAAATCAGGTCTTCAATGTTTCTCCTAATTCACTCCTGTAATAAGAGAAAAACCCATTAGAAAAGTTGCTATATTTAGAACCCATTGTAACCTATAGGTTACACATTCATAAAAGATGCAATAGATTGATGGGATATGCACATTTAAAATGTATAACCAATTTTATAATACACAGTATGTATCAGTAATTAACATGCATTTTTTTCAGAATTTTTAAACATGATAGAATGACTGTAAATAATACTTACTTTCTCTGCGGCGCGAAAACCTTCCTTTGTTAGTAGCAGCCATTTTCTAATAGCCAGCTGTAGAAAAATATGTTGAAATAATTAATCAAACCAAATACTGAATGCTAGTACACTCTCTTGAGAATACTTTGGAGCTATTTGAAATCAACTTCATTGCTCTTAGCCAAAGTTATGAGAGTGGGAACTTGTGTAACCTATAGGTTACATGAGGCCCGAGGAGGTTAAAAGAACACCTCAGAAATGTTAAAAATGGAGAAACCGAAAAATCTGCAATAGCTGCACATGCCTGGTCAGAAAAACATAGAATATAAACCAAAACAAAATTACTTAAACAATTGGAAAAACCGAAGGAACTCAAAATTTGGGAAAAAATTTACATATGCAAGAATGAAAATACAACTATGAATTTTGAAATACCCGGTTATAAAGAAAGAGGACTGATTTGGAAATTCTTCGGTCGGCCACCAGATGGCGCGGAGGTCAGTCTGCAGGATAGAAGGCCGTTGGACTTCAGTTGTGAACGTGACGCAGCATTGAGAATGTCACAAAAGATGTGAAGAAACCCAGGGTCTGCTATGAATTATGAAGTATGAGGTAAGTGAAATAATAAAAAATAAACAATATTATGAGGTATAATCATTAAAATTCATCGGAGAACATATTGTTTAGGGGGCACGCCGTAGCGTAGTGGTTAAGGCACTGAGCTACAAGCCGGAGGGTCGAGGGTTCAAGTCCCGTTGGGGTCAGGATTTTTAAACTGACCCAAACCCTCTGGCGGCACTGTGGCCCTGGGGTCGACTCAGCCTCTAACGGAAATGAGTACCAGACGCTTGTTCTGGGGTAAAGGCGGCCGTCACGCAGGGCTGACAACCCGGCTGACATAAAAGTGCCGATTGTCTAGAAAAAGTGGGAGCCTTAACCTCCTACTACCCCAAGGGCCTCCGGGTCTGTTGTGGGATCACTTTACTTTACTTTACATATTGTTTAAACAACTCACCTCATAGGATTCATGCTTCCATGATATCGCAATTTCAAACATAGTCATGTTCATCTTTAGCCATAACTCCGACTGACGAAATTCTTCAGCCGTCAACTATTCTATTGTCGCCATCTTCAGTGCTGCCATCTATGGTTGAATTTATGAACTTCGAAATCAATTGATTTCGAAGTTCATAAATTCAACCATAGATGGCAGCACTGAAGATGGCGACAATAGAATAGTTTTTATTTCGAAGTTCATAAATTCAACCATAGATGGCAGCACTGAAGATGGCGACAATAGAATAGTTTTGATTTCGAAGTTCATAAATTCAACCATAGATGGCAGCACTGAAGATGGCGACAATAGAATAGTTGACGGCCGAAGAATTTCGTCAGTCGGAGTTATGGCTGAAGATGAACATGACTATGTTTGAAATTGCGATATCATGGAAGCATGAATCCTATGAGGTGAGTTGTTTAAACAATATGTTCTCCGATGAATTTTATTGAAATGTTATGTCTATCTTAAAAAAAACACTTTGAACAATTGAAGTCTATATATGACAGAAATAAAAATTTTTTGCCACTGCAACGGTTCTTCGTGACAACGGTTGTGAAAGTATTGAGGATGGAAATGAATAAGGTCCCAAAAACGGTCTAAGTAGAAGGAGAATATGAGGTGAGGTGATATAATTAATATATATTGTATTATATTGTAAGCCTATGTTTTCCCTTTACACAGATTTAGGCGCTCTCCCCCTACAGAGAAGAATTTGAACCATACTAATTTAGTTACACTTGTTAGTGAGTCATAAACTCTGTAATCTTCAAGCAAAGAACTGCAGTTTCAAGAGGTATCTCACTCATCTTCAGCCATTTTTATGACTGTTGAATTTTGGTTATACCTACATTTTCAAAGTGCCATCTGGATCATACTAGAGAATCATAAAATTGAAAAGAAGCTATTGAAACAATTGGAAAAACCCTTGGATTTGAAAGTTTGGGAAAAGATATACATTAAAAAGAACTAATTTAGATCCATGAATTTTGAAATTCCCAGCCAGTAAGTTCATAAAATCAACATCAGGGGCAGCTTTGAAGATGTAGCTGTAGACCGAAATTGAACAGTTGTAAAAATGGCTGAAGATGAGAGAGATGCACTTCTATGCCTGAATATCTCGAAGTTTATGAGGTGACATTTTACGACTCACTATTTATTAGTTATTAAATAACTCATAGTGTTAATTCCTAAAATGTCAAATTTATTATTACCTCAAATTCCAGTTAAAGAAATGTTTTACACATTTGGAACTTGAAATATCCTTTGACATATCAAAAAATTTGAGTAATAGAACTTTGAGTCATGAAAAAAAAAAATATATGTAAAATAAATATACAATACTACCCCAATGATCATAAGGAAGGTGCTGTGTAAGTTAATTGAGACCCATAAACTGTAGATAATCAACTAAAGATTTTAATTCCAGTATGTATTCACGTAGACTTTCACGGCTGGAGTTGCTATGATGATCTTTATGAAGATTTTCGAGCTGTAGGCCGTGGTCGTGAGGCTTGTAGTTCCCCGACGTTTTGCCAGAGACTGCGTCTGGCATCCTCAAGGGTTGTCTTGAGACTCATGTAGATTCGTGTAGATTCCTATGTTATATAAATGTTTGGCCAAATAGCCATTGTTCAGCATAAATGTAACCGTTTTTTAAGAGGGCACCAATTTTTTATTTGTAATGGTGGTTACATCACCCACTCACATAAACCCCCAGTATGACACACATGCCATTGGTTAATGGGTCCATCGGACCTTGCCGGGAGGATCTATATATTTGAATCCACCAACCATTCTCACAAGCACCATTTGTGGACCATTTCTACGCCATGGCATGTCAGCGTAAGTGTTGAAATAGCATTTCCTCTATTTCTGATGATGTGGTTATACCGCCATTACTCGGTCCTCATAGCCTCATTTGTAAGAGCAGGTTGCACCACGAGCAGGTTGAGGTTGAGATTTGGATAGGAGAGGTTATGGAATGCACTTCACTATCCTTTGCAACCCATGTTTGCATGATTGTTTCTGATATACCACAATGCCCATATATCCATGATTGACAAATGTGTTTTGAGTAATGATTTTTGTTTGCAGAAAGGTACAGCGCTACAGACACTTCAGAGAAGGAGAGTAGCGATGCCGAGAATAAATGTGAAGATGGCAGAATGCACAAATGTGAAGATAATCTGTTCTACAAGAGTGTGACTGAAGTGAATCACCTTTGTGTAAAGGAACAAGTGTTGGATATCATTCATAATGTTCTGCATCAGTAACCATGTGATATTAAAATATAAGATTATAAAAACAAGTTTCACTCTCCTCAACTTGGATAAAATTTTGAGGCCTCTTTTATAAAAAGTACTACTTTTAGTTGTTATTTATTAGCAGTGTAAAATTTAATTAATAGAAAGACTCACCTCATAATTGGATGGCATTATGCATCAACTGGCTATGTGCCAATATGTAAGTTTTGAGAAAAAATATGTTTAAAGTTTAAGTCAATCAATCTTCATCATTTATTGTGGTGCCAAACTAACAATGCTGGATTTTGCAAATAATTTTCCTTGTTTGACAGTTATGTATCAACAATCTAAGAGCAGAACATTTAGCGCTTAGTTGCATAATGCAAAATTTAGATTAGCATTTGTGAAGATCTGGTTTCATACCCGTTTGTTGCAAAACACAGAATCTCTGATAGTACTGATGGCATTCACGCTTTTCTTTAATAATAGAGCTATATTTAAAAATTTTACACAAAAATTGTGCATACATTTACTTCATGACCAGATGGCATCAAAATATCAATTTTAAAAAATGGTGCCTAGCTGATTGATGCATAATATCGTCCAAATGTGGTAATTTCTTGAAGACTATAGTTTCAATATGCTACATATCATTATCAATTCTTTCTAACTAGTAAGTTACAAAGAATTGATAATGATACCCACGTATCGAAACTATAGTCTTCAAGAAATCTACAATTATGAGATGAGTTGTTAAAATTCTAACTTTCTATTAAATAAAATGAACCTCATAATGTCATTTCCTTTAAATATTAAGTGTAAAATGTACTGGTTACCAATCTGATAAATCCTGTTTCACAAACAGAAACTACACTACTTTTAGCCGTTAGCAATGCCTCCTCTATTCATTGCATTAGTACATGACTCGTAGCTTTGTTGAATTGTTGTTCTGTAATATTATTCTTTAGCAAAGTTGACAAATTCATCGGAGAACATATTGTTTAAACAACTCACCTCATAGGATTCATGCTTCCATGATATCGCGATTTCAAACATAGTCATGTTCATCTTCAGCCATAACTCCGACTGACGAAATTCTTCGGCCGTCAACTATTCTATCGTCAGTCGGAGTTATGGCTGAAGATGAACATGACTATGTTTGAAATCGCGATATCATGGAAGCATGAATCCTATGAGGTGAGTTGTTTAAACAATATGTTCTCCGATGAATTTTAATGATTATACCTCATAATGTTTACTTCCCAACATTAATTTAATATGACAAATTCATTTAAAAAAAATTATTGGCAATTATTTATCGTCAACCAACAATTTCATTCAATCTGAATTCTGGCATCACTCCTAACGGGAATTTCCTTATATTAAAGAAAAATTAAAACAACCTAAATTCAAAATGTATCATCACATTGTTTTTGCAAGTATCATTTTCTAAACATTTGCTGAATTTTTTTAAGTTAATCAAGTGACATCACACATTGTTACAAGCTATATCAAGTTTTAAAACATGTTGAAAATAGTCACCCAGTACAAGATATCCTATCCGACCAAAATCCAATAAACACTAGTCATAAATGATGTTTTTATTATTAATTTAACATTTCTCAATGAAAGATATTACTAGTCATAAAGTTAGTAACGGTCATTTTAGTTAGTGTTTTAAATTAAAAACTGATTAATGTATATGTGAAATATTATTGGTTATATGTTTGTGCTAACAGAAATGAGACCCAACTAAAAACCTATGTTAAACAAAAAGAACAATGAAGGTTAGTATGATATTTCGGTTTATTAGCTTTTTAAATTTTAAGAATGATGTGTGCAAATGTGAATTAAACACACATATAATTTTTTACATTCAAACCAGGAGTAGAACCTCGAATCTCACCTCGACTTCTGGTTCAAACATAATTTTTCTTTCTATTATAAAACTATATTAATTTCTGAAAACTGTTAATTTAAAATATAACATCAAAATCAAATATAGTTACTTATTGTGAGACTTTTTTTTCAAGCACGACAGGCCTAGAAGGCCCTAAGCCAACCAGCCGCTGCTGCCTCACATCCACATGTGTCAATCACAGAGGTAGACAATCATCTAGCCAGTGTAGGGTCTCCCAGCCATTATAGCAGGTCTTCTCAACCTGGAGTCACTACTTATTGTAGCTACTCAAATGCTTCACGATTCTGGGTGGGCACCGGTCCCATACGGACCGAAATTACATGAGAAAATTTCTTCCCCCATGAGGACTCGAACCTGTGCAATTCCTGTAGCTCTGCGCCAAGGCTTCTTGCCTTAACCACTTGGCTATGGCTCGGGACTATTTTGAGACTATACATTTAAAATTCATTGTTGAATTTTAAAATTTGTACCTGATAAAATAGTTGTCCTCAACTTTATTAACTTTTGTTGTATAGTGTCGTCACACTATTAAAATCTAGGCCTTTCAAAGAGCATGTTTCATCTTTAGGATGAGAAATCCTGAGGATGAAGCATGCTCTTTGAAAGGCCTAGATTTTAATAGTGTGATGACATTATACAACAGAAGTTGAGGACAACTATTTTATCAGGTAGGAATTTTAAAATCTTAGCATTATTGACTGAGGAAGTGCATGTTACTAATATTGCCATGGTTACAATAAAATATGAAGTATGAGGTGAGTGAAATAATAAAAAATAAACAATACAATAAAATAGTTCACCTTTGATCTTTCATTTGAATGAAATTCTTGGTTGACAATTAAATAATTAATTAATATTTATATATTAAATTTGGGAATTTTTAACATTATGAATTATGAGGTTCAATTAATAATGATTAATGTGATCTCTTTGTTTCCTAGCATTCCTGTTAACAAATTGCTCGCATTTTTGAGAAAATGGTTATATTCACAAAAATTAAAGGCAGAAATCATAGAAGAGTATTTAATACTAACTAAAATTTGTATCGATAATAACTTTTTCACATTCAATGGAAAATTTTATAGACAAATTTCAGGATTGGCAATGGGAAATCCACTTTCTCCATTTTTAGCCAATTTATTTATGGGGTATCTTGAATCACATATCACCAATGCTTATCCTTTGATTTTCAAGTGTTGGTATAGATATGTAGATGATATTATCGCTGTGATTGATAAAAAATACATTCAAGATGCATTGAAATTGCTTAATCTTCAGGATGAGTCAGTGAAATTCACTATTGAAATGGAACAAAATAACAAGATTCCTTTTTTAGACTTATACTTAATAAGAAATGAACAACAGCAAAAAATTGAATTTAACATTTACAGAAAAGACACACATACTGACAACTACATAAAATCTTCAGGTTTTAATCATTTGACACACAAACATGCAATTTTCAATAGTCTATTACACAGATTGTTAAATATTCCACTTAATGTAGAAGATTTTGACAAGGAATATAATCATATTGTTCATGTTGCTAAAATAAATGGTTTCGATGAAGACATTATAAAGAATAAATTAAAGAAATTCAAACAACAAAAAAGGTTACAGGAATACACCACCTTACCTCATGGTCCCAAGAAAGATGTAAAATTCAAGAAATTCACTTACCATCCTGAAGTTCATAATAAGTTTCAAAAAATTTTCAGAAATTTTAATATAACATTAGCTCCAGTTAACAAATTCAGCTTGGGTAATCTGCTGTTAACTAATAATAAATGTAATACCCCAGACAACAAAAAATCTGGGATTTATCAAATTGATTGCAAAGATTGCAAGAAGATATATATAGGAAAAACAAAAAGGAACTTGGAAACTCGTAAAAAAGAGCACTTCAGAAACATGAAGAATGGAGAAATTGAAAAATCAGCTATAGCAGCACATAGTTTATTAGAGCATCATAGGATTGAAAAAGAAGCAAAACTTTTAAAACATCTATCTAAACCTTTGGATTTAACAGTTTGGGAAAAAATATATATTCAAAAAAACCATAGTAGAACTATGAAGTTTGAGATTCCGGAAGAACCAAGCTTGATTACAAAGTTCTTCAAAAATACAACAGATAGCAGTTTAGGAAATGATTCATTCAAAATAACACCAGATGGCAGTTTGAAGAGGAATTCCTTCAAAAGAACACCAGATGGCAGTCTAGATAACTACCGGCAAAAAGGAGAAAAAATTGACAGTCGTGAAAACAGCTGACGATGACGACAAAGTGTCGCCGATACTGCAGTGCTGTGTTTAAAGAAACATAGATGTATGAGGTAAGAAAAAAATCACGATTCATTTAATTATTATTAATTAATTAATAATTGAGTTAGAATTTAACACCTCACAATTGTAAATTTCTCAAAGACATGTTTCAATACTGCTGCATATTATCTTCAGCTCCATCTAACTGGAAGACAGTAAGCAGAAGCAATGAAATATGCCTTTGAGAAATCTACAATTATGAGGTGGGGTGTAAATTCTAACTCAATTATTAATTAAAATAAACCTTATTTTGTCACTTCCTTTAAATATTGATGAATAAGTAAATAATTACCAAATTATTTTCAAAGTAAATTAATAATTTACAATAGGAAGTAACATTCTCAGGATATTCTTAATAAATAAGGTGAATACAGGTTCATCTTACTTCATAACTTAAATGTCAAGGATTTAAAATTTGCATTTAGATCGGTACTTGCTCAGGTAGCTCAAATGGTAGAGCACTTGGACTAGAAAACCAAGGGTCCCGGGTTCAAGTCCCGGTCTGAGCGTATAATTTTTCTCTTCAAATATGATTTATCCATCATTGAGATGTATGAAATTAATAATAAGAACATCGAAAAAAGCCGTACTGGCATTTATAATGTAATGTATAATTCCCAAATATGTCTTCTTAATATAGGAGCCGCCATTTGCAAAGATAGAAGCAAAGGCTTCAAAGCATTTGGTGGGGTAATTACAACGTATATAAAGAAAAATTTGCGTTTAGGTCGGTACTTGCTCAGGTAGCTCAGATGGTAGAGCACTTGGACTAGAAAACCAAGGGTCCTGGGTTCAAGTCCCGGTCTGAGCATGTAATTTTTCTCTTCAAATATGATTTATCCATCATTGAGATGTATGAAATTAATAATAAGAACAAGGAAAATGGAATTTGGAATTTAGAGGAAAGAAACACACATGGATAATTAAATTAAAGCAACAGCTTTGAACCATATTGCAGATAAACAGGCAGTCTTTAATGGTTTAACTTACAGACTTTTGAACTTTCCCATGAGCAGAGAAGATTTTAATATAGAGAAAAAACACATATAAAAAATAGCAAAAGAGAATGGTTTCGAAGAAAAGATGCTTCATAAGAAAATAAATAAATTCAAAAAACAAAAAGTAATAAATAAAGGTACTCTTCAGACAGATAAAGAAATTGGTAAAAAAAAATTCAGAAAATTTACATACCATCCTTTAGTATTTAATAAATTTAAAAAGAATTTAGCAAATTTAACATTAAATTAGCACAGAAAAATGATACAGTTTGAATATATTAATTAATTATATTTGAAGAGAAAAAATTTATTATTAATTAAAACGAACAAAAATGAAAAGATTGATGTTGACAATAATCAGGGATTTATCAAATTGATTGTAAAGATTGTGAAAAAATATACATAGGAAAAACAAAAAGGAACTTTAATACAAGATAGAAAGAACACCTTAGAAATGTTAAAAATGGAGAAATAGAGAAGTATGCAATAAGCGGTGTACCAGTACAATTGGAGGGCTTCTTTGATTGTAAAAATATAGAAATATTTACTAGTAAACAAGTCATTGCGACAGCGGCGTTTTAAGTTATTTGAGGGTGTGTGAAGATTATATGAAAAACTGTTAGGGGCTTGAAGAAATATGAATAACTATTCTACCTTAACTGTTAAGTTTATTGTCTGGTCATGTGTTGCGTATTTTGGAAGTCGGTAGGTATTAAAGACACTATTATTTTTTTAGTCTGATCATCTTACCTCAATATTAATGTAGATTTGTTCTTGAACATGTTTCAAAACAATTCTGTTTTATCGTCAGCTTTTTGAAACATGTTGAAGAACAAATCAACATTAATATTGAGGTAAGATGATCAGACTAAAAAAATGTTGTTGTTTTCAAATGCTGGGCCTTGGCACCGAAGCCATTAGCGTTCTTGCTCTCCAATATTTCTCTATGGTGGATCCAACAGGTAATACTTCACAGGTTTGTAGGTGTTCTTCGTTCATTTCTTCGTCTTTATTGCATAGAGGACAATTTGGATTCGTGTAGATTCCTATTTTATATAAATGTTTGGCCAAATAGTCATGTTCTGTAAGCAGTCTAAATTTTGCTACTGTAGTTTTACGTGGAATTTCTGGAATAATATCTGGCTTCTTTACTAAAATATTCCATTTTTTGTCTTTGGCTTTATTACATAGGTCTTGGTTTTGATTGATTTTATATTTGTTTTTAATTATTCTTTTTATGGATGTGAAAGGTAAGCTTTTAGTAGTATTCTGAATTAAATTGGAGCCTTTTTTGGCAAGAAAATCAGCAGTGTCATTTCCAGCAATTCCACAATGTGCAGGTATCCATTGCAATTGAATTCTTTTCTGTAGTTTTTTAATCATTTTGTAGCACTCTTTAATTTGTATTGACTTCATTTTGTGTGAATTTATTGCATATATTGCTGCCATAGAATCAGAGAGTATGACAGCATTTTGAAATTTATTTATTCTGTATAGTAATTGTTGGAGTGAAATATGAATAGCCGTTACTTCCGCATCAAAATTTGTTGTGTGGTATCCTGCTTGTTGATAAAATGAAAATAATGCACATGTAATTCCTGATCCTGAGTTGTTATCAATAGTAGATCCATCTGTGTAGACATGTAACCATTCTTCTGGTGGATATCTCTTATTCACAACTTCTAATGCTAGAGCTTTTAGTACAAGTGTGGGAGTTTCAGATTTTGTAACTGGTTCTTCTAGATTTAGCTGAATGTTAATTGGTTCAAAAGTAAGAGGGTTTTCTCTCATCAAAATATTTTCTTTAGATTTAGGAAGATTCAAATCTGTTTTTATTTCCGTTACTTTGGACAAGAAACTTGTTTGTGTTTTCAACTTGGTTGGTTGTAACTGCCTTTTTTCCCATTTTGTTGTTGTTAATCGTAACATTTTCTCATGTTGTGTTATTGCCTGTTCCTCTAAAGTTAGACATATTGGAGGGTTCTGAGTTAGTGCTTGCATTGCTGAGACTAAAAAAATAATATAAATAAAATAACTTCCTAAAATTAAATATTAAAGACAGTTATATTACGGTCTTATCCTCAAGGTTAAAACTCAGAAGGGGAGCATCGATAAGGTTAGGAGGGATGAAAGAATAGTTTATTGCTTTTAAGAGATATCAAAAGAAAAAAATGTGGCCTCCAAAAACATAGCGGGCAGCTAGGAAGATTATTGACCTCGAGTAACTGAACATGTAGCCTATAGACATAAGGAAGATAGTCATGTAAAAGGCCACGCCCTAAATTTAGTAGGCCTATATTGACTTGCACATGTAGCCTATAGAGGCATGTCAAAAGATTAATTTTATCCAATGAAAATTTTGTATAAAATTGTAATGGCGACGGAAAAATAAGTCAAATCCACGACTTTCTTAAATTTTTAATATAAAATGTTATGAAGTTAGAGGAGCGAGTGCTCCCTTATAGTCAGTAGTCGATCAAGTGGGGCGAGTGCACCCATCCGAACAACATACAAAGTGAGAGGAGCGAGTGCTCCCCTATCGTCAATAGTAAAGCAAGAGGGACGAGTGTTCCCCAATAGTCAAACTGCGTGGAGCGAGCGTTCCCATTAGGAGAACGTACAAAAAAGAAAGATCCGTGATAAGCATTATTAAAACTTAGTCATGGTTTTGGCTGTTTCTGAGCCAGGTTTTAAGGGCAAAGTGTATATCTTACTATCGAGGAAAAAAGAAAATTAATAAAATCCTTCTATCACGTTGCCTAAAATTAGTTTTAAGACTAATTACCTTATATAGCTCCTTATCTATCACCGGCTAAAATCTTAAAGTTCAGCCTGTCCCTGAAGAAACGTAGAGCAACTCGTAGCATAGCTCGCGTGCCCACATAAAGTTCAGCCCGACCCTAGATAATCTCACAAATTTCTGTTACAGCGGTAAAGCTTATGTAAGTAATGTTTAAATTCTCAATAAAATAATTTGAATAGAAGCAGTTAGATGGCATTGATAATAGCGGTGACTATTGACCTTTGAATGAAAGGAGAATTATATAAGTGAAAAGAAATTTAACGTTCCTATCGGAAGTTCAAATGGCATAACGGTTATTGCACCAACATACAGAGTCAGAGATCCCGTTTGAACATAATTTTTCTTTCGAAAATAAAACTATATCCAATTCTGGAAAATGTTAATTTAAAATGTAACACAAAAAAAATCAAGTTTTGTTAAATGTTAAAAATCACCATTTTTTTCTCAGCACATTTTAAAAGCTAACAAGCCAGAATACAATCTAAACAATAATATACAGGGCTATTCAGAAAGAAGGAACAGACTTCAAACATTTATTTCTTCCAAACTACCAAAAATAGAAACACAATTCCAACGTTCCTGGAAATAAAAAAGTTTGAAGTTCTGATCACGACCGCATTGACGCTGTTGCTTGTCATGTTGATTGTTTGTATTAAAATGGCGTCACAACAGGACGTTGGATTTGAAGAGGAGGAGCACAAGATCGAGTTCATTACCGGTGGCCTCTCCGGTCACTTGAACTAACCCCATGTGATTTTCATCTTTGGGGTTACATAAAAGACCATGTTTTTATCCCCTCTATGCCTGACACTCTTGAAAATCTGTGACATCAAATTGTAGAAGCTGTGAATTTGATAATTAGAGACCAGCTGATTCGTGTGTGGCAAGAAATGAGCCACCATTTTGATATTTGTCATGTAACACATGGTGCTCATATTGAATGCATAAAATAGTGAAATTTGAACTTTTGTTTTTCCAGGAACGTTGGAATTGTGTTTATATTTTTTGTAGTTTGGCAGAAATAAATGTTTGAAGTCTGTTCCTTCTTTCTGAATAGCTGTGCACTGTAACAAAAATTGACATGTATAAGGTTAGTGTGATTTATGTTATATTCTTAAGTTTAAGACTAAATAAAGACTAAATAGTTAGTGTTTATTCATAAATTAATTATGGGAAATAACATTATGGAGATTTCATTAATTATTGGATGACATTATGCATCAACCAGCTATGCACCATTTGTGTAAGTTTTGAGAAAAAATGTTTAAAGTTTTTTTTTTTACATTTTAAAAAACCACATTGACTTGATCATCTTCACCATTTATTGTAGTGCCAAACTAACAATACTCAGTTACGCATAAAAAAAATCTAAGAGCAGGAACATTTGGCACTTAGCTGCATGATGCAAAATTTATATTAGCATTTATGAAGATCTGGGTTCATAGCCGTTGCAAAACCCAGAATCTCTGATAGTATTTACATTTTTATTTAATAATAAGGTTATATTTAGATTTGACACTAAAAGTGTGCGTACGCTTACTTTATGAGCCAGTGCAACAGATGGCAACAAAATCTCAATCTTTTTTAAATCGCTAGTCACTTGATGCATAACATCGTCCTATTAATAAAAAATTAATAAAATCAGTCTTTTTTCACCTTATACATTGTGTTCTTCAAGCATGGAATCTGCAGTTTTCAAGAGGAATCCTCCCTTCTTCAGAGTCATAATGATGGCTGAAGAAGGGATTTCGCTTGAAAAACATGAAGAATGAGGTGAGATACTACACATTTTATTAATTTTTAATAATTGTTAGTGTTTAATTTATGTATGTACATTTATAATGGAACTATGTGATATGAACTAATATACAAAGTAACTGTTTAGCAATGTTTTTATGGTAAATGTCCCTATTATTTTACACTGCTATTTTTTTTAAAGATTTCAAGTTAACAGTTTATATTATCTGTCTACGTTACTTATAAACAGACTGTTTGTTTTATGAAACAGGTCTCTGTAGAAATTTTATTAGTATGTGATGATAAGTCTCAATGCAAATGAATTATTCATTTTACAAAAATGCTTAATTCCAAAAAATAAAGGCTAAGAATCTGGAGAAATTACATCTTCTTTTTGTTTTAATCTTGCACCATTAATTAATTTTATCTCATTGTGTCCTTCCATTGTTATGTTGCCTTCCTCTGTTTCTTTTTCTTCTCTCATATTTTCTGTGTAGTTGATATGTTGAACCCATTAAATATTATTGTTTGTATATCAATAATGGTAAGATATGTGTTAACTAATTACCTGATACATTGCACGGTACATGGTTCAGAATTAGGCTAGTTTCATGTTTTAAAACATAAGTGGAGCCCCTCCTTAACCCCCTGCTCAACAAACGAAAAAATGAGTGTAAATATTAAGTAAAAATTGTTTTTCTTGTAAGCCCTTTTTGCCTCAATGAGATTTAGGCACTCTCCCCCTACAGGGAAGAAATTGAACCATACTAATTTAGTTACACTTGTTTTCATATAGATGTCATTGGAGTGGCCCATGGTCAGCGTTCTGCCTCATACTGACATCTAAGAAACCAAGGTAGTACTAGGACAGGAAAATTCGATAAATTTTGCTCAGAGGCCTTTTTATTCAGGCTTAAGGATCTTTTACGAGCCTGAAAATCTTCAGACTTGGAACCCATGGCTTAAAGTCCCTCCCGGAGGACTTGCTCCTTGAATTTTTCCATCCTAAAAAAATCCATCGACCCCGTCTGGGTTTGAACCTCCAACCATCGGGACCAGAGTCAATGAGCATAACCACTAGTCCAAGGTTGTTGTCATATTTAAAATGAGTGAAACAACAAGAAACAGTAACAGTAGTTTGTTACAATGAATGTTAAACATCATCCATTATTATATTGTTCAGTAACGTTTGTTCATAATTACTCAAAAATGCAATGGACTTGATCCTTGGGACAATGGAAGACAACCGACTTGCAAAAAAAGCTAAGGAATATTATCTTTATGGAAAATAAATGGACAGGAAGACCAGCCAAGAGATAGATAGCGAATGCACATCCAATACATCTTCCTCCAAGGAGTGATTTTGGAAATAAACTGGATGAAAATCCTACAAATTATGAAGAAGACGAAAAGCAATGGACTAGTCCAATAGGAAGGACTTTAAGGGCCGCATGCAAATACATTAGTCTCTACTCAAATTACTTCCAATCATTGGTGAGCTGACTCACCGTGAGCAATTGCTGAGATCGAATTAACGGCCGACTTACCGGTCATGCATGAAAGTTGACGTTTTCGTAATATTGGCAACGAATTACCCAGAATTTTCAGCGATAAAACCACTTCCGTTATTTTTGTCTGCTAGAGGAACGCATTTACGCTTGCGTCCCGCAAATAATACCGTATACAACGACGTCTGCATCGCGCAATATTACGCCGATTCTCCTGTTCTTCCAGTTGAATTCCTTGGTAGACTCTATCAAATTCCTCTTCTCTGCGTATACCGAAAACATGATTGAAGTCTTCAAGGTCCAACATCTTGGATAAAGCTGCAAAGGATTTAAACTACATCGGTTACCTTCGGGATTTTCACGATAAGTTTCTATCTTGAGCTATGATCTTAAGGTACCTCGTCAGGTAGCTTACAATTATTATCGCATGAATAGATTTCTGAGTAAGCAAAATGTATTTGGATAAAACTTTCTCAGCAGAGAACGCCTTTTACTGTCTAATGCTTTCAAACATTCGACCCTAAGCCGTGGATTCCAATCTGAAGATTTTCAGGCTAATAAAAGAACCTCAAGTGTGAATAAAGAGACTGCTGAGCAAAATGACCTTCATCCATCCGAGTAATTCCTTAATTTCCTACCAATGTCGCCTAAAGGCGATGTACTAACCACATGTCCCTTGGTGACATATGTAGGGAAATAAGCCAAAATTATCCTGATTAAGAAACTTTGACTAGGAACCAATGGGATGAACAAGGATCTATCAAAATGAAATCAATTACTCTTGTGGTTACCCATGGTTAAGTAAGTAGTGGTTTGTACCATCATCATCCTGCCAGGCATTAGTCCTAGAAGAACTGTTACGGCCTGAGAAAGCAGTTTTCGTGCCATCTTTTCATAGGTCGACCAAGTGACCGTTTCCCATTTGGACAGTAGTTCATTATTGCCTTGGGGATCCTGGTTCTAGCCATTCTTGAGACATGTTCCTTCCAGTTTAGCTGATATCTGGAGATGTAGTCCAGTATTGGTGACACATTAAGTTCTTGAAGGATTTCTACATTTTTCTTTCGATCCCATTTGGTGTAACCATCTGTTCGGCGCATAAATTTCATCTCACAAGCTGTTAGTCTGCTTTCATTTCTCGTCCTTATAGTCCAAGCTTCACTCCCGTAACATAGGACTGGTTGAGCTATTATTTGATAAAGACGAGTACGAGTTGATTTTTGCACTAATGAAGGTTTTAAAACTCTATTAATGATTCCCATTGATTTGTTGAATTTCACAATTTTCTCTGATAAATCCAAATTTTCAACAAAAGAGAGTTTATATCCCAAATAAGTAAACTAATTAACTCTCTCTAAAATTTTGCTATTTAAACAAATTTTGTTTGGTATTGAGGATTTTCCACAAAAGGCCATTATTTTAGTTAGTGGTTTGTTCCAAGATTCATATATGTTCAACAACACTATAGCTTGGCAGCGAACAAAATCAGTCGAGCTGAGTATCATTCGTGATCATGTTGGGAGGTGTTGACCACTGTTATGGTTACAGTGATATGGGTATTGATGCTTTTTGATTGAAAAAAAGAGGGGCAGAGGGAAACCTGGTCTGGATAATGAGAGATTTAAAGTGAAGACAATAATATATTACCACTTCATTTTGTTAGATTCCAAGCTATAGTTTAGTCACAACAGCTATTACATTATCTTTATTTGTAAGAATTTTGATTGGAATAATATAAAATATATGATACACCTTTCTGATGCAAGATTTTAATCACAGGTCGTCGTATTTGTAGGATAGCAAAGACTATTATTTCTTAAACATCTACTTTTAAAATTGTAGTTCTTAATAATATCCGAAGTAACTTTCTGACAGAGGTTCTTGGCCGAAAAACAAAGCTCTCCATAAATCCCTAAGCTGAGCTAATGTTTTCCATTCATCCCCTGTATAATTTCTTCTTCTTCTTCCTTCCAAGTATTAGGCCAAGGTCTGTTACGATCCTATAGAAAATTTTCCCTCCAGCGTTTGAGGGAAATTCTCGTATAAGACTTGAAAGCATAATAATAGTCCCTTCGATTGGTTGCTGGCCAAAGGAAGTACCTCCCTTAAATCATACTTGGCCTACCTACAGGCCGCTTTCTCTCTGATTTTCCTACAAGAATTTATTGGTACTCTTTCGTTCCCCAATTCTGACCGCAATGCATGTCAATATCAGATTAAGTACGGTATCCTCAACTCGTGTCTAACTCAGGGTCGGGTCGAGGGATGAGATGTGATCCCTATGTAGAGGTCTGTGAATGACAGGGTGCCAGGCGACCATGTTTGACCCACCATCACGGGGCAGATGAACGAAATGGATAAGGTGAGTATGGATAAATGGTGGAATGAAATTGTGGCAGGGGAAAACCCCAAGAAAAACCTGCCCAAGCTCCGTTTCGTTCACCATGAACAATATCAGATTACTAGACTTGACTGTTATTACATTTAAATTCTCAAAAACACATCTCGTTATGTAGTTTTCTCCATTCATATGTATATTTGATTGTATTTCTTCCAATCCTGTTATTCTAAATATAATAGCATAATTAAGTATACTGCCGTTATTGGGACATCACACATTAGAAAAATAAATAACCATATTCTGGATAGAATTAAATGTATGCAATATAGTAGCTGATGTCGTGCGATAACAAACTGCATTGGCTATTCAAAGTTAAAATTGGGAAACACATTATGAGGTTCTTAATTAATAAATTAATGAGTCATTTTAACATCTTACCTCATATTTCATGTTTTATCAAACACGGTAACTATAGTTTTCAAATGAATGACAAGTTCATTTCAAAACTATAGTTACCATGTTTGATAAAACATGAAATATGAGGTAAGATGTTAAAATGACTCATTAATTTATTAATGCATTGGCTATTTTCACAGGATGAACAAAAACTGTCTTCCATATTTTTATTAGTAAAATTTAATGGTAATGAGCGGACTCAAACTGCCTAGCTCATGATAACCAGCATAGCGCCCAAACTATCTAAGATGAAAAAGTAGGTTAGCTTCATCTCTGAACTTGATTTAAACTCTTTTGTACTTTTATTTAATTAAATTACAATTTTAAAAAAATAACATCACCCTGTCTCGAAACACCAAATCACTACTCCTGTGCCATTCTGACGGCCTCTATACCAACTAGGGTTATGAAATGATATTTGATTTCATCTTTCTGTGAGTTTTCAAAATTTCAGTAACTTTTGACATTTTTAATAGACTCACCAAGAATATGCAATCCTTGGAATATACAATCGGGAATTTTGGAACGTAGACCCGATTTTTTGCATTAGGAATCCTGGTCAAACCTTACGGAATTATTTTTTTCAGTTTTGAAAATATCGAAAGATAGTAAAATCACCTTGGAATATAGGCTATAATCGGGTTATTTAGGACATAGACCGGTTTTTTGCTTAAAAATCCTGGACATGCCATGTAGACTTAGTTATGTCAGTTTACAAAATATCAAAAAGTTGATATTTTTAGTAAAAGCATGGCTATAGCCTTGGAATGCACAATCGGGAAATTTGAGACATAGACTGGACTTCTTGTTGACTTCATTCACCAAGCTTTTAGAAAAAAAAATTACACAATCACACGAAGACCCTTCTTACCACAAAGTATGCATTCAAGCTGGTCTAAACTTCCTGCAAAGTTTCCACAACCCACAAAAGTCTGTTGAAAATCAGATAAATACTCAATGACTTCAACGAGTAAAAAAAAAACTTTGGCCAATAGTAGAATCTATAATATTCTTGGGTTGTCAAAACATTCCTCTAAGAGGCCATTGAGATAATGGCCGTCTCGACGAAGAGGCTGGGCTCCGTATGAGGGTAATTTTACAGACTTATTAAGATTTAGAGCGTCTGCAAGAGACGAAAATCTTGTGACACTTGTCAACAGTCTCATTGAGAGCCATGTACAGCCTCTGAAAAAAAATGTTGGTGCAACTCTTGATGATGGGAAGTTAAGAGTTTTGAAGACCAATTCACCCCAGTAAATTGTTTACATGTTCTGACTCGCTTGATTATAAAGCGGATGGCGTAAGTCTCTATTCACGCAGCATTCGTATCATTTGCTTCAGTGGAGCTGATGGTAAGATGCTCGTTTTCCGACGACAAGGGCCCACGTTTGATTCTGGTCAGGTATATATTTATTTTATTTATTATTATTATTTAATAACGTTAATTTTCATAATGCCTACATGCTACCAGGCTTTGTTATATAAATAAATTTGTATATATGTATGGAAATATTCCCGATCGGTACAGGCTCCTGGGTGAGATTTTTTCGGGGTTTTTCCTCACCTGTAAGATACATGTCAGGAAGCTTAGGGCCCAGCGGTCCCTAAAAATCATCTGGCCATCATCATCATTATTCACCCATGTGGAAAGAAACAGGAAGCTACCATACATAATAATAAAGCTACAAAGCCTAGCATGAAAATGCTATGATTGCAGTAAAAGACCTTCCCTTGGGCAGAATTACTATGGCATGGAATATATGGAAATAAATAGATTAAAGGAAGCAGCTCATATATATATAGAAAATGAATAACGATTGTAACGTCTCATTACTTTGTTTAGAAAACACATGGCATAATAAAGTTATTTCCATTACTAATACAAAATGTGTCTGATTAATTTAAATTAAGTTAATATCTAATTTCATTATACAAGTAAATCCTGAAGTATTGCATCGCTTCATACAGACAATTTCTGGGAGAGATGGTTGTGGTCTAGTGGAGGGAGCTTTTGTTTCCGTGCATGAGGTCGCGTGTTCGATCCTGCTGCCATGCGTTTCTCTCTCTCTCTCTCTCTCTCTCTCTCTCTCTCTCTCTCGTCCTTATTTCAATTAATTTTCTTCCTTTTGTTTTATTTTCAGTATTTACCGCACTACTTATTTACACGAAATTGTTTTCCATTGCACGACACACAACGAAATGGAACGGATTTAGTTTCTCAAATAGTTGTATACTTGTGAACCAAATAGCTGATCTCTGATCATGCGCTGTGGCTTCGTTCTGAGACTTGAAGATTATCTGTGCGCTATCAATTATTTCAAAGGCTGTACAATGACAGCTAAAAATGCGTGATCAGAAAAAAAAAATCCTTCTTTCAGAAGCCAAGACACAGATAGTTAAGTCGGATGTAAAAGTGGAAATATTCCTAGCATATCGTCTAGAGCTGGACATTTAAACAAAGAAAAACACCCGATAGAGATTGGATTCGGTTATCTAGTAATCTACCAATCAATTTTAATTTGTATGCGTTTAAAGTATTTTTAAGAACAAGTTTGCTGTAAAGCGTTAATCTGTGGATTATGGTAAATTTATTAAAAAGAGTTTTAAAGTAACATTCAGCACCAAAATTAGATTTATTCTGTGTTCCATATCAAACAGTGTAATGTCCATTCTACTTGTATAATTATATTTATTTAACTGCTGTCAGCATATTAAAATCACAGTAAACAACTGTTTGACCAAACTGAGAACAATAAAAATAATATCTAATTAATGATAATAAAAATTAAAACTAATAAAAACACGAGAAAGGAACAACAACCATGGGCGTATTGGATTAAGGGGGGTGCAAATTTTTTTTCGACTGTATATCTTCCGGGAACAAACCAACAAATCAAAAATCCAAAATACTACCTTTATTTTTTAAACTAACCTCAATATATTTCAGAAGAAAACTACAGCGCTATTGAAGAGGAAATGTGAAGAATAATAGTGAAATAATTGCAGGATTATTAGGCTTTGGCGAATTGAGTTTTTTGTGAAGATTACTTCTTAATTGTATTGAAACTATTAGCTATATTTTAGCTACTAATAAAGTACCACTACACACACACAATTCGACTCGCCTTTTCATATGAGAACATTTTTTAAGTACGTTTTGTTTGAATTTTTCAATATAATTTTTAATACTTTTTTGAGCAGACTGAGCATACTTAGGCCATTAAAGCATTTTTCTGTCATTGCAGAAAGGCACCATGTCTTCACTCTTCTTAGGGTACTAAAAGTGCATTCAATCGATGCTGTATTGGAAAAGACAGGCATGTTACAATTGCTTTTTTGATGGATGGGAAAAAAATTGCACTCATTCACGATGTTAACGAAAGCACATTCTTTATCCTTGTCACTTCGTTTCATCCACATATGGTGCCATAGTTCAATTTCGGTGGACAAACCCTCAATTTTATAATAACTAACTAACTCACTGGCACTATCGAACCCATAGGTTTATGGCCATGCGGACATAAGCTCTCAATACATCCCTATCTTGAGCTAATGTTTTCCAATCATCCCCTGTATAATCTACTTCCCTCAAATCATAGTTAATGCTATTCTCTCACCTCATTCTTGGTCTACCAACTGGGCGTTTTCCCTCTGGTTTTCCTACAAGAAGCTTCCATACATGTATTTTATTCCCATTCGTGCCACATGTCCTGCCCATCGCAGTTACGAGACTTAACTGTTCTTATTATATCTGGCTTCCTATAAAGACCATGTAGTTCACTGTTATGAAGTCTTGTCCATTCACCTGTTTGTTCATCTCTCTTTGGTCCAAACATTTTCCTAAGAACTTTATTCTCAAATACTTGTAATCTCCTTTCCTCCCTTAAAGTAAGAGTCCATGTTTCGCACTCGTATAATATAACTGGTAGAATAATAGTTTTATATATTTTCAGTTTAACATTTTTTAAAAGGAGTTGGGACTTCAAGAGTCTCTGTAATGCATAATAGCACTCATTTCCAGAATTGACCCTATGTTTAATTTCTTTGTGCATCTCATTCCTATTTGTGATTATTGTTCCTAGGTATTTGAATTCAGCCACTTCCTCAAAATTTCCATTTCCATTATATAATGTATTTCTATGTGTGACCATATACGAAGGGTTGTTTCTGATCTCTGATAACAAATGATTTTAAGTTTTATCTTAAGTATAGCCGTCTCTCCACCATCGAGCATGCTCTAATTCATGGCTCTTCACCCGAGCTATGGTTCGGCATCGGAGTTTCCGCTGCAGAAGACTCTTACGAGCACAGCCATGTCTAGAAGTTCCCACTCCTCTTTATATGCTTTCCAGAGACCGTCTATTGTTTGAGGACGCCTGTTGCCCAATGCCCTTTTGAAGAGTACAAAGACACAAAGTCCATCGGTGATGCATCAGGAGACTTCACTGGGATGTTGCTGAATGGAATAGCATGTATTCCAGTTTCCTGCTCCATTTCTCCAGGAATGTCAAGGTTGAACCCGAAGTGTGACTGGAGGCCTTGTCTTGGTGCACCCAGACTTGGTTTTTGTCTGTACCATAGACAGCTGGGATTTCAGTCGGGTAAATTGGGGTGAGAACGTCTTCCTGGTAGTACTGGGAGTTGATTTTGGCCTTTTTAGCTACTTTACGAATGGTCAGTTTTTCATTGTAGCAATATCCCGCGATGACCGTAAATCCATTGGACAATCTTTCTCTGCATTCGGCATACCACTTTTGAAAATTTTTTTTTACTCTCTGTAGTAAATTGCCCGGGGTTTGTTGCAGTCTCCTAGATAAACATATGCTTCATCAAGTGTGACCAAAAATTTCCATTTTTCTCCTGCCATGTGCTTTTCATAGTTTCCTGCTGTTGGTGCGGCATTCGGCAATGTGACATGGCAACAATTTATGAACCCTGCTTTTGTGGCGCTTCTCCATGTTTAATTAAACTTTGTTTATTATGGTGTTTACAGTTTTAAGGGATATTCCCAATCTGTTCGCAATCACCCTTTGTGTGGCAGGGTTACCACCAGAGATAAGGGCCTTGACCTTCCTGATTACATCTGGGTGCGGGTAGTAGCAGGTCATGGATTTGCCCGTTTTTCCCCTTTTGGAATTAACCCCAAGCGATCTTTTTCCTTTTTATTAAGCACTGAGCTAATTCCACACTTTGACACCATAAAATAACGTTTTTGCAAGCCTCAATAATCGCGGAATAACTATAAGTAGCGTCGGGAAGGGCAGTAATGTACCCTTCCCAAAACGGGTCTATCTTCTTAGGCATTATGAGAGCAACACGCGTGCGAGTGTAACAGAAGCAGCACACTGGCTGGTTTGATCACCTCGCACACTCCTGTCCTGATGATTCACATGCCAACGTCACAATCTACTTAGCAAATCGTTATCAGAGATCGGAAACATCCCTGTATTTGGTTTTATTGATATTTGCTTCCAGTCCCAATTTCTTAGTGTTACTCAGTAGTGTGTGCGTGTTGGCCTTTAGTATTTCCTCGCTATCGCCCAACAGTACTACATCATCAGCATAAACTAACAGCTTATTAATACCATTGAGTTGTAAGCCTTCTTCAACCTCTGAAGATTTCATGGCATGCTCTAGTACAAAATTAAATAGTAGGGCAGATAGTGCATCTCCTTGCTTCAACCCATTCTGGATTTCAAAAGTGTCTGAAAACTGTTTGCCTACACGCACCCTACTCTTTGAGCCATTTAGACACATTCGTATAAGTCTAACTAACTTTTTAGGAATTCCGAACTCCAGCAGGATACTATATAACTTCTCCCTCTTAATTGAATCATATGATTTTTTGAAGTCTACATATAGTTGATGTATACAGTACCATTATATTCCCATTTCTTTTCTAAAATCTGTCTTATACTAAAAATCTGATCTGTTGTAGACCTGTTTCTTCTAAATCCACACTGATGATCTCCTAGAATATCATCAATAAAAGGAATGAGTCTGCATACTAATATATTTGTTATAATTTTGTACGAAGTTGAAAGTAATGAGATGCCCCTGTAGTTGTTGCAGTCAGTTTTATCTCCTTTCTTATAAATTGGTATGATAATCAATTCTTTCCATTCATGTGGAAGAGCTTCTTCACCCCAAATCATATTAAGCAACTGGCGTATTTTGTCTATCAATTTTTCTCCCCCTGATTTTATCAGTTCTGCTGGGATCTCATCTAAACCTGATGCTTTATACATTTTCTATTTTTCTATCGCCATTTCAACCTCTAATGCACTTGGTTCTGGGATTAGCATTTCTGCTGTCTGTAAATTATCCTCTTCAGTATCTTGTTCTGTATGTACATTTAATAGCTGATTAAAGTAATTTTTCCATCTATTTAATATACTCCTGGAATCTGCAGTTATATCCTCATTTCCATTCCGAATTATGTTTGTTCTAGCCTGAAACCCTTTCTTCTCTATCCTAATTCCCTGATATAATTCTCTAATGTTTCTACTTTTGCCATTAATTTCAAGATCATTAATCTTCTCTCTCAAATATTCCCTCTTTTTACTCTTTAGTAACCTTGTGGTTCCCAGCATAATACTACCCAATTGCTCTAAATTTACCTCATTTGGCTCGTGTAATCATTTCATTTTTGTTAGCTTTCTTTTCTTTACAATGTCGGCACATTCCTCATCAAACCATTTCTTGTTTTGCCTCTTTTTTTCAAACAACCAATGCTTTCTGATGCTGACGATTTAATAGTATCTCTTATAGCCTCCCATTCTTTATTTATATCAGTTTCTTCTTCGTTTTCCACATTGTCATCTGAAGATTTCAGTACATGAAATTTTCCTCGCTGTTGCTTGGGCATCTTTCAGACATGTTTTAGGTTCTTGAGGTGCAGCATTTTAAGTTCAAAAGCAGGACCCTATTTTTCTCCAAATCTGTCCAACAAAGTTGTGTAAAAGGAATCATGTGGGGATATAAGATGACCACCTTAAAATAATCTTCGGGACTACATTGTGGATTAGTTTGATGTTTCTGCTTATTGGATATTCAGAAGCAATGGTCTCCATCTCTTTCATGATGCCTTCGGAGATCTCATAACCCTTTTTGTGATGATGTATTATCATGCTTTTCACAAGGGCCGTGCATTAGTTAAATCTACAGCCACGGCTCGAAGCGAATTAACAACAGGTTCCAAATAATTATAATATTTTGATATCAGGCACAAACAAATGATGAAAGTACTTCCACTTGCTGTACCGTGCAACTGATCAGCTTGTTTTGGGTTTGGTGTGTTTCCTTCTACGGCAATCAATTTCAGGCCGTTCATGAATTCCAAAAAGTGTTTCTTAAAGTGCCTGGGTATTTAAATTCCCCGCTGTGCTGCTGGCCGGAATTTAAATGCCCCAAGTGTGATTAAATCCACACTAGAGCGCATATACGAACAAATTTTTTTTTTACGAAAAACTGTTAGTGATAGAAATATAAAACAACTTTTATTCTATTCAGAAGAGAGTATATTATTCAATGGCATGATTTATTTTTACGTATAATAGACAATTTTGTTATAAATTAATTTTTTCCGAGACGAGGTCTATTTTTTTTGGCTTGATAATACAAAGGTCTCAGTTTGCCATATGAAGGTGACTGTACTGCTTCTTATATCCTAAGACATTCCTAAGATAGAACACGTGTGTATATGTTGATAATATTTATCACGCTTAGAAAGCAAAATTCGAGACTGTATATGCTTGCTGCCTCATAGGGAAAACTCTGCAGGTCAGCACACCACAGTTTATTAATATAAAATTATAGAATATTCACCTGAAAGGTCCGTCTCCTCAACTTAATTAATCATTTAACTGTAGCGCTTTCGGGACTTGTCCCATCATCGGCAGGATTCAAAACTGGTGTTTCACTGAAGATCTGGTAGAGGGGGTTGCATGTATTTGGTTCGTTTTCGTTTATCAGGCTGTCGTGAGCTGCTTTCATGATTTCCATCTCTCCGAGTACGTTTATCTTCGCTGGATTATATTCTCTAATCACCAACACAACCAATAATGAGCATAATAAATACAAAAACGCGAAATGGGTAAATAATACTCCCTCACCACCAGTAATGAAAGCCCTTCCAAAAATCCATAAAGACAACATTCCCATAAGACCAGTTGTTGATTGCATGAATGCTCCTAACTATAAAATTTCCAAATTAGTCGCTCAGAAAATGAAAAATGATGTCAAACTTGAAAATCGTTACACAATTAAGAACTCATTTGAACTAGCAGACAAACTACAGCATTTAGAAATCAATAGGAACACTAAAATGACGTCATTCGACATAAAAAACCTCTACACTAATATCCCGATAAACGAAACAGCAAACATAATAAAACAAAAACTAACAGACAGTAAACTTGAAGATAACTATATCAATCAGTTAAATAAACTAATAACAACAACAACAATAAAGCAAAATTACTTCCAATTTAACAATGCACTATTTATTCAAGAAGACGGGATCCCGATGGGGAGTCCTACATCTGGAATAATGGCAGAAATCTTCCTACAAGAACTGGAAAATAAACATTTTGAGGAACTAATACACAAATTCAACATAAAACTAATAACACGATATGTCGATGATGTACTAGTAATATATGAAAATGAAAACATAAAAGAAAAAGAAATACTACAAGACTTAAACAACATGCATCAAAAAATCACTTTCACCGAAGAAATAGAAGTTAATAACAGCATAAACTACTTCGATTTGTCTATAACCAAAAATCTACACAACAATAAACTAGAAATCGGTATCTACCGGAAACCCACAAACAATGCTCTGGCCATAAACAAAAATTCTACACACCCTTTTCAACAGAAAATTAGTACATTTAATAGCTTAGTCAGTAGAATGTTGAAACTCCCATTAAGCAAAGACAATTATATCCAAGAACTCGACTACATTAAGTATATGGCAAAAACCAATGGCTATAATGAAGAATTCATAGATAAGCTCGTAAAAAAACAAAAAAGGAAGAACAACATAACTAAACTAGAAAAAGATCTGACAACAACAAGAAAACATGGATAACACTTACATACACAGGAAAACAAACGACAAAATTAGCCAATGCACTAAAGAAAGCCGATAAAAACGTAAAAATAGCATACAGAACCAATAACAAATTAAACAACATAATAAACAATAACATTGAAAAAAATAACATTTTCAACAGCAAAGGAGTTTATAAACTGACATGTAAGGACTGCAGCAAATTTTATATAGGAAGGACAAACAGGAGTTTTAACATCAGATTCAAAGAACATTTTCGAGATTTCATTCACGCAGAAGGGAAATCAAGCTATGCAAAACACGTTATCCATGAAGGATATCGCATGTTAAATATTAATAATAAATTGGTAAGAGGCACTCGAAAGAGCATTAAGTTATAAGTTTATGATTTTTCTTTTATGAGTTCGTTCAGTGATCCTGTCCATATTCTGCATTGTTTGTAATGGTATCGCTCACACTTTTGGTCGCATATCTTGCATTCACACGAATCACTCGGTTGGTGGAATTTTGTAGTTTTGCACATTTTGTGATGATATCCGTGTGTTGCTAAACCTATGATTCTGTGCCTTTGTGGTTGGTTACTTCCAGTCCACTCTCTGTTTACCATGGCATCTGAGGCGTAGAAGTCTTCGTCGATCTCTTTTTCTCTCTGTTTCTTTTTTTCGATGACTTTCTTATATGGCTCCGTTGCTGGCAGTAGTATCCTTTGCCTCAGGTCCTCTAGGAAGAAGGTTTCTTTGGCTAGCATATAGGCCATTCTATTTGGTGTGTATTTGCTTGCACCTAATGCCTTTTTGATGAATCTTGGTTTTACTTTTTCTAACCTCTCCAAATCGCTGGTCGATAGTTTCTCCCATATCAGTTCTATCCCGTAGGTGACGATCGGGGTGATCACTGATGCGAATAATTTCATGGCTGTGACTAATTTTAACGATGTGATGTCTTTGATACTGCACATAGCTCTTATAGCTGCTGCTGTTCTCTCCTGCACATGTGCGCTGAAAGACTTTGTTGTTGGCTGCAGTGTTATGCCTAAATATCTGAATTTGTTGACCATTCTTATCGGTTCTTCTCCTAGTTTTAGATTATCACTTGCCGCTGTTCTTCCTCCTTTCTTGAAAACCATTTGTACGGTCTTGTTGCTGTTTATCTTGAACTCATTTTCCATAGCCCATCGTTGTATCCCATCTATGCCTTTTTGCAATTCTTCTTTGTTTTCTGCCCCAATGGCCATGTCGTCCGCATACATTACCAGCGTGGTCCCGTTCGTTGCTTTCCCAATGTCAGCCGTCATTATGTTAAATAGTAGCGGGCTGATGGGGTCTCCTTGTAGTATCCCATTAGTTTGCATGACCTCCTCTGATGCCGCAACCTCATCTGTTATTTGTAACCAGTTTCGCCTCATTATGTCGTGTACTATTCCAACAATGGGGTGCTCGTTTCCGATCATGTCCCTCATCTTCGTGAGTAGTTTTGTTCTGTTTATGTATTCGAACGCCTTTTCATAATCTATGAAGACCACGTAGTATTTCCCTTTCGGTCTGTTGAGGGCTGCTTCTATCTCATATAATAATGCGGATGCTGCTTGCAGAGTGGATTTTCCTTTCCTAAATCCGAATTGGTTATCTGGGATGTTTAATTTTGTGATGTCCATCAATCTGTTTGTAAGTATTTTCATAAAGATTTTGAACAGGGTGTTCTCCAGTACAACGCCTGTGTATGAGTTCATGTCTCCCGTGTTTCCTTTACCTTTATACAGCATTTTCAGGGTAGCCCTTCTCCATTGTTCTGGTATGGTTCTTGTCTCTAGGCATTTGTTAAACAGTTCTTTCCATATTGATATTAGCACGTCAGCTGATGCCTTTAGGTGTTCGTATGCCACTTGATCCAGTCCTGTGGCTTTTTTTTTATTTTTGCTTCTTTCACGCATTTGTTTATTTCATCCTCTGTGATTTCCATTTCCAGATTCAGGTTCTTGGGTTCCTGGTAGTATTGGCTTCGTAAGCTTCTGTTCTGTTTTCTTCATTCAGTATTTTTGTGAAGTGGTTTTCCCAATCATCTATCGGTATTTCTTTCATCACTCCCCTGGGTTTCCTCCTTAAGACCAGGAAAGGGTCCTTTTCTGCTTCTTCGGCTAGCTGTTGGGCTTTCATTTCTATGTAATGGGGTTTTCTTGTATTTTATTATGTTTTTGTACTGTTAAATATTGAAAACACCCTAACAGTAATGCACAGAGAAAATAATCCAGCGAAGATAAACGTACTCGAAGAGATGGAAATCATGAAAGCAGCTCACAACGACAGCCTGATAAACGAAAACGAACCAAATACATGCAACCCCCTCTACCAGATCTTCAGTGAAACACCAGTTTTGAATCCTGCCGATGATGGGACAAGTCCCGAAAGCGCTACAGTTAAATGATTAATTAAGTTGAGGAGACGGACCTTTCAGGTGAATATTCTATAATTTTATATTAATTTTGAATAAACCTCAACGGAACACATCATGAATCTTATAAAAGTTGAACACCACTGTTTTGAAGCACGTCTTCAAATATACAAACACACAGTTTAGTGTAGAGTGTTGAAAGGATTAGAGTTATTTTTCTCCATATGGAGTCTGTTTTTATTGTAAAATGAGATCGCATTATTTACTTACATGAGGAAACATGTGACTCGATACAAATATTTTTGAGACGCTCATGGAAATATTCTGAAAAATAATAGAAAACTTTATCTGGTCTGTCTTGACAGGTCTAAAAAAATGGCTTACAATTATTTTATCAGTAGATGAACAATGAAATTGAACTAATGATTTTTTTCACCTTACTGTCTTGACTAATCTTAACAGTTATATTTTATTGACAACATGCGGTGCATGCAAGAGTGGCACATCGAAACTTCAGACTTGCCCACACACCCACCCCTAACAACATGTAGAATGACCTTGACATATCTTCTAGGGTTTCTTGTTTAGAAGAAAGGGATGAACAACATTGGCCTACATTTTATATAATCAGATTTAATTATACAGTGTGTTACGAGCGGGATAAAAAGTGGTGCCGTTTACAAAGTGCTAAAAATGCAGTGTAGGGTTGTGTATATAGGGGTTTTCAAGGGCTTACCATATTAAAGGGCAGTTCTAAATGATTGATGAAGACATCCTGCATTATGAATCCACCAAAATAACGTAAGTAGCTTTATTAAATATATATTCTTTTAATAATGTGTAGTGAGGAATTTACCATGTTACTGCATTACACTTAAAAAATAAAATTAGGGGTGAAAAAGGTGCCACCTGTCTGTGTTTTTTTCTGTGGATACCTGAACTGTAACACAATAAGTTTGAACGACTGATAACATCCCTGAAATTTATTTGTTGGACTTTTTAATATTTAAAAAAAAAGAATTATATCATGGACAAATATGTCCACTAAGTCTTTTGGGGCTTTACATTGTATGGACAAATTTGTCCCACAAGTCATCTAAAGGTTAAATATCCCAATAATTTTATGTTTTTGCGGCCAACTTGTTTCGCAGAGCATGGAGATGCTTATGACGTGCTGTCTTTTCAATGGTGACTCGAAAAAAGTTTATAATATTCTTAATTGTAGCTATCGTGTGTCTCACCTCGGGTACACTATTCATATCATTTACCACAAGAATAAGTTTGTGGCTCGCGCAGTACAAGTAAATACCTTTGGGGGAAAAAAACTCGCGCAGATGTTTCTGGACCTCTTTTTTTTTTTCTTGCCATTGTTGAGCTGCCGTCATAGCCCTGGCCGACACATTTGTGCGGGTCAATGTCTATCCCTGTTAAGAAAAAAAAACTCAATTTCTGCAGAAAATGATTGGGCGCCCATTCTTTTCAGTTCAACAAAGTCCAAAAACTCTTCTCGAATTTTATTCAGTTTCTCATCAAAAAACCGCACACCAATGGACAATTGCTCACTTCCAGAAATGCCACAGCTTTTATCAGCTAAAACACTGTAAACGCTGGCAATTTTTTACATCGACCGCAATCATTTTCTTTCCCTTAAGTCACATAAATTCAATCAATTCATTTTTAATTTGTGGAGAAAGGTAGGTAGCATTCTTGGCGTTTAAATGAGGCATTAATTCTCTACTGAATCAAATCCCTAAAGTCGCCTTCGTCCAGTGTTTTACCCCTTAAATGCAAATCATGCAAGCCACAGAAGATAATGGTATCCAAGATAGAAGACAAATATTTCAAGTTATCCGCCACAATCTTCTTATAGCCACTTACGAGTTTTTGGCTAACAGGGGCCTCACTTAAAAACAAGCGTGCTGACTGCGCAGCTTCCACATGCCAGCGGCTCTCACAATGTTTTTTTTTTTTTTTGGCGAATTCATCCATTTTGAAAACGTCTAGAAGCGCATGACTGTGAATAACCATTTAACGCCCCTCACACTATGTGGGGAGAATAGAACACAATATATACAGAGTGCACCTTTGTGTCCTGCTGAATACTTTAGCCAGGGTGGATCCAACATTGCTTGAATTTCCGTTTTAAATGTTCAGCATCTTTGCTGAAATTGTAAGTCTTCAGGTGCACTCCAGCAGTTTGTCAGAATTTTCACTTTATATTCTTTACTCATTAGCTCTGTTCTCCCGATCCAGTTGCCAATATCATTAGGTGGGTAAATTTTCTTCGGATGTGATGAATTTTAAACTATCCGGGAAAAAAGAATATTGCAATGATACAACTTGTTTAGGTACTTAGCAAATAATTTTCTTATATCCATTTTAGGCATATGCGCACGAATACGCCTAGTTCAACGTTAAAGCATCAGTCTAAAACCTTCCAGTAAAGAATATGTCAATTGGATAAATATTTGAGCCTATGCAACATATTAGAAAATACGAGCATGGCGAACCTTTGACCAATCACGGTAAGTGGGCGTTGGCCAATATTAGGCTGTAAAAAAAAGACATTCATTACAGAAATGTGTGGTGCCAATGAAAAGGCAAGGTCAGCCGAAGATTCTACAAACGTCTAGGCGTCGAAAAACAAACTCAGGTACTCAGCTGAAATTCTAGAAGTGAATGCTGCGTTAGCCGTTCATAATAAAGGTATAGAATTTATTGGCGATGCTTATGTCCACTCGGACAGCTACTTGATAAGTTGATATATATATATATCACATCGGTTGGGCTTGGCGGGCTTAATATTTTTTTTTATTTTTAACATTTTACACTAATTTCTATCTAGTGTTAATTGGTCGAAAATCAACCTGCACCCACCTGGCTACGCCCATGCCTATATATATTTTTAAATATGTTTGTTTTTATATCATAAAAACGTAGTTAAAAATGTATTATTAGATTGCATTGTTTGTAACGTGGTAACGATTTAATGCTTTAAAATTTTTGATGGCTAATTGCCGCTCTCATTTCTGTAGTATCGTGAACGATTGGAAAATATTAACTCAGGATACGGATGTTTGGAGAACTATTATATCCGCGCGGCCATGAACCTCTGGTTTGGATAGTGCTACTATGTTAATTAGTTGATTACTACTTTTTATATTTTGAAAAAAAGATCTACTGAATTCCTGTTTGGTTTGTCTTCCGGACTAAATGGTCGTGGTGCAGTTTTCGTGAAACTCGAAGTTTCGTCTACTGCTGCAGTAGACGTCTGCATGCTCACGGAGTAGTAGTCGTGAACATTGGACCACGGCCATTTAACCCGGAAGACGAACCAAACATAAATCAAGATACCGGCCGTGAAAGCCTACAATTTTACAGAGACCTACTAAAACTGGGTAAGTTTGAAGACATTCATTATTTGAATAAAACAAAAACGTATTTCTTATTAGTGACTATAACTTCATTTATTTGAATTCTTTGGCCATTTCATCATTTTCTCACCAACGCTTCCTCTTTTCTCGGGGTTCTCCAGTTTTCCCTATTTCATTACACCAACACTCTCCACTTCTCTTTCCTCCTCTATACTGTCATTTCATCTTAATTCATTCATTCCCTATCACCCTTCACCTTATCACATTTAGGAAAAGTAGTCAGGTTGAGAAGACCGCAGGTGTTTAAAATATGTGGTTGTGGTGATCCAGAAGGGGGGAGGCACATTCGTGTACTTCCTTACAATTCTAACAAGGGAACTGTCAAAAATTGCATACCGAAACCTAAAAGTAAAGTAAAGTGATCCCACAACAGGCCCGGAGACCCTTGGGGTAGTAGGAGGTTAAGGCTCCCACTTTTTCTAGACAATCGGCACTTTATGTCAGCCGCGTTGTCAGCCCTGCGTGACGGCCGCCTTTACCCCCAGAACAAGCGTCTGGTACTCATTTCCGTTAGAGGCTGAGTCGACCCCAGGGCCATGGTGCCGCCAGAGGGTTTGGGTCAGTTTTAAAATCCTGACCCCAACGGGACTTGAACCCTCGACCCTCCGGCTTGTAGCTCAGTGCCTTAACCACTACGCTACGGCGTGCCCCCCTACCTGAATTTTATTCCAGAGAAGCGTTGTGATGTACGAAGACCGTCTCCAAAAATATCTGCTACTTTTAACTCCGATTCCGATTGAGGGTCTTTCCACTTTTCAGCGGTTACCCTTTTACCAGCCGGCTGCTGGCCCTTCGCATCCACATGTGTCAATCACAGAGGTAGATGATCAACAGCCAGTGTAGGGGTGACATGTGGTTAGCATGTCGAGTCCCCCAGCCGTTATAGCTGGTTCCTCAACCTGGAGCCGCTACTTATTGTAGCTACCCAATTGCCTCACGATGCTGGGTGGGCACCGGTCCCATACTGGCCGAAATACCATGAGAAAATTTCTTCCCCCATGGAGACTCGAACCAGCGCAAGTCCCGTAGCTCTGCGCCAAGGCTTCCTACCTTAACCGCTCGGCTACGGCGCGGGACTACTTTTAACTGCAATACATAAAATCCGGCGCCAAACCTCTCATTTAAACTATAGGGCAGTAATACAACTCCTGTATTGGCAGACTAGAAAACCCTTACTACCCGCCGTTCACGTCGCGTCCCACCTCACTCATGCAGGGACTGCCATTGCTGGATTCTGGCTTCTATTTCTCTGCCTTGCACTTTAAAACAGCAGCTATTTTTTTAGACATGGCCTTGATACATCAGATCGCTTCTCTGGGAGAAATTTTAAGGCAGGTTTTGGCATGCAATGATTGGCAGTTCCCTTGTGGGCCAATGTGGCAACTTAGGGTAAATATGGCCAAGGAGAGGGTTGTATCCAAATCTGGAGACACTGGATCCAGCCCAAAAAACGGCGATTTGAATCGTATGTGAATGACTGGTGTGTCAAAACCAGGAACGCCATAACATAGAACCTACTATATACACAGTAAAATACATTTAATTTCCATTCATTCAAGAACGATGGGTCCTATGTGCAATGAACCTACATAAGATGCTGTGTTTACGGGCATTGATAACCAGCCCGCCCTTGTTTAAATGTAATCTAACACTTCCTTTCACATAAAAGCTAATCTATTTATTTATCTTCGTTTACTTCAAGTCTTGTAACACATCGTTTTCCCATCTAACTTAGGTCTTCTTCGGCGCTAGTTGTTCACTTGAAAAGCTTTTTCAATTCTTTCATCACACATGACCACACCATAATCTTTGAAACCTTAAGAAACTAACAATAGGCCCTATTTTAAATAATTTCATTGAATTCACCAATTGTTTCAATTATCCACGTTTCGTCCCCATTTTTCATGGCCTGAGTATTTTTCATAGGATTTTACTTTCGAAAAATAATAATTTTAGGGAATTCCGAAGAAATGGAACTATCGGGGTTGTTCTCACGAAAAATCTTCGAAAGTTTTTACAATATTCACGGATCCTATCTAGCAGACACAGAGAATGACCATGACCAAAATGTATATAATATATAAATATTCAGAAAGAAGAAACAGACTTCACACTTTTATTTCTTCCAGATACACAAAATAAAAACACAATTCCAACGTTCCTGGAAAGAGAAAAGTTCATATTTCACTATTTTATGCATTTGTTACACGACAAATAAAAAGAAAATGCTCATTTCTTGCCGACACGAATTAGCTGGTCTCTAATTATCGAATTTACAGGTTAAACAATTCGATGTCGCAGATTTTCAATTGTGTCAGGCATACGGGGATAGAAACACGGTCTTTTACTTAACCCCACAGATAAAAACCACACAGTGTTAGGTCTGGTGACCTGGGAGGCCACCGGTATTGAAGTTGATCTTCTGCTCCTAATCTTTGACTCCAACATCCTGTTGTGTCGCCTAACATGACATGCAACAGCGCCAATGCGGCCGTGATAGGAACTTAGAACTTTTCACTTTCCAGGAACGTTGGAATTGTGTTTCTATTTGTTGTAGTTTGGAAGAAATACATGTTTTCATACAAACAAACAATCAACATGACAAGCAACAGCGCCAATGCGGCCGTGATAGGAACTTAGAACTTTTCACTTTCCAGGAACGTTGGAATTGTGTTTCTATTTGTTGTAGTTTGGAAGAAATACATGTTTTCATTACAAACAAACAATCAACATGACAAGCAACAGCGCCAATGCGGCCGTGATAGGAACATAGAACTTTTCACTTTCCAGGAACGTTGGAATTGTGTTTCTATTTGTTGTAGTTTGGAAGAAATACATGTTTTCATACAAACAAACAATCAACATGACAAGCAACAGCGCCAATGCGGCCGTGATAGGAACTTAAAACTTTTCACTTTCCAGGAACGTTGGAATTGTGTTTCTATTTGTTGTAGTTTGGAAGAAATACATGTTTTCATACAAACAAACAATCAACATGACAAGCAACAGCGCCAATGCGGCCGTGATAGGAACTTAGAACTTTTCACTTTCCAGGAACGTTGGAATTGTGTTTCTATTTGTTGTAGTTTGGAAGAAATACATGTTTTCATACAAACAAACAATCAACATGACAAGCAACAGCGCCAATGCGGCCGTGATAGGAACTTAGAAATTTCACTTTCCAGGAACGTTGGAATTGTGTTTCTATTTGTTGTAGTTTGGAAGAAATACATGTTTGAAGTCTGTTCTGAATAGCCCTATATTATACAGTACATATGTTTGTTCGTTAACGTTATAGCGACCACAATGTTTATTTTATCAGATCCAAACTGGCACATAGCACTGAATTAAAAAAAAATGTAACATCGAGTTTATTAACTAACAAAATCGCACCATTAGGCGTAGGAGTTTATTTAAACTAAAATTAAAAATCGGTCTTGCGGTCGCAATTTTCGATGTTTCGCAACTAATCTCGTTATTTGATAATACAATAAGACGAGAAAGGTATTCTAAAAAACAGGAAAATGCTACTATTAGACCAGGAGTGGATACAAAAAATAATTATTATGGACTATTTATATTTAACTCATGCCCCAAATGGGACTCAATGGCCAATCACGTTTCAATGATTTCTGTTTTACAACCAATCAGAGTCGTTTTTCACGAAATATTTATCAGTGTTATATTTACCATATGAAAGAAAGCTCCTCCTTTTTAATATTCTGAACAGGTCTGACCATTATTTTGCAGTGACTGAGCCTGTGAGAAATACGGCTACCAGATTGTATATATAGTGCATGAATGTCAACACATGCCGCAAGCGGGAGTTAATATAAAAACATTTGTAGCAATTGATTATACCACTAAAAAAAGAAACCACTGTTTGCACTTTCTTAAATGTATTTTTTCCCAGGAAGTAACATTCCAGAAAAATATAATTGTCATATTTACATCATACGACATCAGAAATGAATTAATATACAGTTTGATGTGTTTCATTTTTTCTCCACTAGAGAGCATTCTTACAATAAATAGTATGATCTGGTTGCAGTGATAAACAAAAGAAGCAGATGAAACGTACCTATCACTTCTCATTTGTTTTCAAACATCGCCATTTACATTAAATATATAAATATTTTAAAATAGGCCTAACTATAGTTAAATAATGATTTGTGAGTAAACAGCTTAATTTTATTCGTTAAATAGTCCTAATAAATGCCACTCTTGATTTCCAAATTCTCTAGATAAATTCACGACTCACTTCGTCAGTACTGAATTTATCGATAATTTGGAAATCACTCGGGCATTACTTATGATAATTACTCCCTAGGATTAGCTCATCTATGTAGTATGGCCAGGAAGACGCCTTGCCCTTAAGGTATGTTGGAGACTAAAAAAAACTCCAAGCGCGACAGGCCTAGAAGGCCCTTGACTGACCATCCGGCTGCTGGCCTCACATCCATGTGTTAATCACAGAGGTAGACATCTAGCCAGTGTAGGGGTGACATTTGGTCAGCGTGTCGGATCCCCCAGCCGTTATAGATACTTATTGTAGCTACCCAAAAATGCCTCACAATGCTGGATGGGCACCGGTCCCATACTGGCCGAAATTCCATGAGAAAAATGTCTTCCCCCATGGAGACCCGAACCAGCGCAAGTCCCGTAGCTCTGCGCCAAGGCTTCTTGCCTTAACCACTCGGGACGTTGGAGACTAAAGTAGTCGGAAATACACTTAAACTCCACTTAACTACGTTATAATATGTTTGAGAAGATCTTCCTTCCATCATCAGCTGAATCTGACTGATCGTGAGAACTCAATGGTGTAAGATATTCACCTCTCTATGACAGTGTTTAGTTCTAAAATATGCTTGGATGGAATTTCAGAATTTTTATTTTTTATAAACGCTCTCTGTATAACTGACAGTTACCTAAGATCAAACATATGTTTAATTACATTTAATTCTTCCTTTATTCCATGTCCTAAAATCCAAGGGTCCACCGTTGTGATCTCGGGATAACATCTTAGTCTCGTATGCAGTGGGACCGGGTTAGTTCCCGGTCGGGACAAGTTTCCTGGATAATATTTCTTAGAGGTTTTTCCTCACCTGTAAGACAAATTCCGAGGAACTTTAACGCCCAAATAGTTTCTGAAAATTAATCTAGCCATCATAATTAATTGTTATATATTCTCCTTGCGCGGTGTAAATGTGTGAGTATATGGTATATCTTGTCGTTAAATGCTTATTTTATTTTTATTTATTTTACATGATGGAGTTAAGACCGTAAGGTCTTCTCTTCCACTTCACTAGGGTTAAATTATACATATAATAACAATTATGAATAGTCTACATGTTGATTATGGGGCACGCCGTAGCGTAGTGGTTAAGGCACTGAGCTACCAGCCGGAGGGTCGAGGGTTCAAGTCCCGTTGGGGTCAGGATTTTTAAACTGACCCAAACCCTCTGGCGGCACTATGGCCCTGGGGTCGACTCAGCCTCTAACTGAAATGAGTACCAGACACTTGTTCTGGGGTAAAGTCGGCCGTCACGCAGGGCTGACAACCCGGCTGACATAAAAGTGCCGATTGTCTAGAAAAAGTGGGAGCCTTAACCTCCTACTACCCCAAGGGCCTCCTGAGGCCTGTTGTGGGATCACTTTACCTACATATTGATTATTAATACATAATATATATATAGGTTACACAATATGAAGTTCACAAAGGAAAGAAAGAAACATAGTAATAATAATAATAATAATAATAATAATAATAATAATAATAATAATAATAATAATAATAGTAACAACAATGATAATAATAAACCTGTTCGTACTGTCGCGGAGGTGGCTCCACATTGAGATGAGCCCTCATTCGGGGAGACCTTTCGGGTCCTTGTATGGTAAAAAAGTATGTCTGTAATCGAAAGTATAAACATTCTGATCCGATAGGTGGTGTAACTGTAAGGTCCGGGTGGCATGGGAGATGAAAGTACATGGAGAGGAAGATGCTAAACTAAGAACAAGTGACAAAGAAATCCAACGATGTGGTAAAATTATTTACACATACAGATTATTTTGAAGTCTTTGTCACTGAACTATATCCGAAGAGTTTACTAAGAATTTACGGACACGCATGCATTTTTATTGTTTTACTAGTCAATACCCTGTGTGCGCTGCTACGGCCAATTGAATTGAATGAGTTTAAGTAAAAACAAAAATAATTATAAATTTATGCTTTAATTATCAGTGTAACGGTTGTTTGGTCAGTTTAGAGGTAAATTGGCCGGTTTACGTGTAATTCGATCGTTTTGGAGGTAGATTCATCGGTTTAAGGGTAATTTTGTCGTTTTAGAAGTAGCTTATCGGTTTGCGGGTAGTTTCTCATTTTAGAGGTAGTTCAATCAGTTTACTAGCAGTTTTGGTCTTTATAGAGGTAGTTTGATTAGCTACTGGTAATTTGGTCGTTATAGAGGTAATTTCGTCGATCGGTTGGAGTTTTTAGATTATGTTTCTGGGTTAGGTTAGGTATCGGTTAGGTCAGGTATCGGTCAGGTTAGGTTAGGACAGGATAGGTTGAATTCAGTTTGGGTTTCAGTTTTGAGTTCAGTTTTTCTTTCAGTTTTGGTTTCGGGTTTTGGTTTTTTGGTTTGGAATCGGGTTTTGGTTTCGGGATAGGGTTTGGATTCAGGTTAGGTTAGGTTAGGTTAGGTTACGTTACGTTCAGTTTAGGTTAGGCTTAGTTTCGTGTTAGATTCAGTGTAGGGTCAGTGTAGGTTTAGTGTAGTCTACGTATATGTTCAGTGTAGGTTCGATTTAGATTCGGTTTAAGTTTGTTTTAGGTTCGGTTTAAGTTCGGTTTAGATTCGGTTCGGATCAATTTAGGTTGAGGTTAGGTTAATGTCATGTTGAGATTAGTTTAGGTAGGCTCGGTTAGGTTAGGTTTAGGTTCGGGTTAGATTCGTGTTAGGTTCAGTTTAGGGTCAGTGTTGGTTCTGTTTAAGTTCAGTTTAGGTTCGATTTAGGTTCGTTTTAGGTTCTGTTTAGGTTATGTTCGGTTAGGTTAGGTTACATTAGGTTCGGTCAGTATAGGTCATGTTCGTCCAGGTTGGTTCAGTATAGGTCAGTATAGTACAGGTCAGGTCATTTAACCCTTAAATTGGCAAGACATCTATCTATCTATCTAAAGTGTGCATAAATAATCTTCTATTTGCTGACGATGTAATCATAATACAGAAAAATGAAGACGACTTACAGAAATCTATGCATGCATTAAATGAAATATGTAAATTATACGATCTAAAGATTTCTGTAAGGAAAACGAAGACCATGGCTTTTAGAGGAAGAGATCCAGTGAGATCCAAGATTATTTTAGAAAACCAAAGTATAGAACAGGTGTCTAGTTTCAAATATTTGGGCTGTGATGTTGGCTACAATGTGGAAAGAGATATTGACTCCAAAATAAATAAATTTCAGACGGTGTGTGGAACAATACAGAGAACATTCAAAAATAAAATTAGAAAAGAAACAAAGATAAAAATGTATAATGTTATGGCGGTTCCCACAATATTGTATGGATGTGAAACTTGGGCCCAATGAAAAAACAGAAGGATCGAATACAGACGGCGGAGATGAGGTTCCTAAGACAAGTTAAAGGATGTACAAGACTTGATAGAATAAGAAATAAGGATATAAGAGAAGAATTGAAAGTACAGCCTTTATTGGATAAGGTCACGAATTACAGACAGAAATGGATTGATCATATGGATGGAATGAGTAAGGAGAGATATCCATTGTTAGCAAGAAATTATCAAGCAAGAGGAAGACGTGATGTTGGAAGACCTAGAAGACATTGGGTTGATGCATTATGAAGTCGGAACGGGCAATTGCCTAATGCCTGGAGTGATGATGATGATGATGATGATCTATCTATCTATCTGTCTGAGTGTTGAGTGCGGCCTGTGAGGGCGGCTACAATTGGGTAATTGATAGATTTTACGAGTATTAGACACTCGCGGATTCCAAGGCTTTCGCCTTTTAGTCCTGCTAATTTTGAAAAGTGGGCCTAAAGGTTTAATGTTGAAAATGCGGATAAGTGTTGCTAATCATGGCAGTGTCGACTGGATGTTTATTGGTATGATTGGTGAATTTCGGAGCGGTGATGTAATTGCCTAAAGGAACCATCTCGGTCTTCAAGCAGTGATGATTTAATGCGGTTGTAATTTTATTTATATTTAATTTAATGTTGCATTTTAATTATTGTTGGCTTATTGATGTTGATTATATGAGGTAACGGGGTTATTATAGGCGACTTAACCCTTAGGCATGAGCGGTCACCCATCCCTCAGTCAGCCAGGCTCGATGATCATTTTCACTCAGGGCCCGGATCCTCGGCTGGCGGTAGGGTCGCTGGGGTGGCCTGTAGTCAGTGATCAAGTGTTGGAGTAGGATTGGAATGCCCTGCGGCTAGCCGAGTTAATGACTAACGGTGAGCAATTCCTTTCGGTTCTTCTTGGAAGTCCTGAAAAGGAGAACCATTTGTCCCGGTGTGATTTAGAAATGTGTGAATATAACCAATTGAATATAAAATAACGATTTAAATCATTCTAACCTGCAGCTGTGTGTGTTAAATGCAGCTAATTTTGAATATTGGCGACTTCCAGCCATCAGCCAATGTGAGGCGAGTTTTTTGATATGTGTATTTTTTTATTGATTTTATAAATATACATATATATATTAATGTCCACCGCTGTGGCCTCGAGGTAGAGTGCTGCTTTGTCACGCAGGGGCCCGGGTTCGATTCCTGGTCGGGACAGGCTCCTGGGTGAGGTTTTTATCGGGGTTTTTCCTCGTCTGTAAGACAAATGTCAGGAAGCTTAGGACTCAACGGTCCCCGAAAATCATCCGGCCATCATCATCGTCCTTATCATTATCATCATCCTTCACGGTGTGGAAAGCAACGGGAAGCTACCACACCTGTAATTCCCTAGTAAAACTGCAAAGCATAACATGCTATGCTGGTAAACTCTGCAAAAATTCAAACTGTCATGATCCGTCAAATGACTGCGTGTGTAAGCTCTGTGATAAACCGTGTGAAATATATAATTTCAGTGTCTGTTTAAAGAGAACACAATCGTTGCTGGTATACAGCAGAGACATAAACTAATGCACTTTTGTGCGCGTTTTTCCTATTATTATAACATGCTATGATTGCAGTGTAAGACCTGCCCTCGGGCAGAATTACTATGGATGGATATATATTAATGTTAAATGGATATGTGGTTGTTTTTAATGCTTAAAGTGATGTATTGAATGTGTTTTAAATTACTTCTGATTAATTAGATGTAAAAAAATGTTTGTGTCGGCCAATCGCATGGCAGCATGAGGATGCCACGCCTATTTAGTGGACTTTGAAAAAAATTGTGTTATATGTCTTATGAAAGAAAATGTTTGGAAAAATGTGTATTAATATGTGTGTTTGGACCCATTGAAGCTCGAAACGCTTAAGGAGAGAAAAACCGTAGAACCAGCTCCAAGTTAAAATGAAACCTTTTCAATCCACTTTACCCGGCTCGATGAAAATTGGGAGATTAAATTTACTGGTGGGAACTAGGGGACTAACCCGGCATTCGCCTTAACGCTAAGGAAACCACCAGAAACCTAAATAGCAGAGTAGTTATTGAAGTATAGGTGTGTATATTTGATTAAATACAGCTTACTTTAATATTAAAATCAGCCATCGGCACGCAGCGTTCCCAGGCGGACACCCATCCCCAAGCTCACCACGCTCGATGTTGATTTATTACATAAATTTTTATAAACTAGGGAATGAGTTAAATTTAGTGAAATTGCCCTTGGAAATTTTGCATTTGGAATAGTTTAGAGGGATTATATTCTTTATTCGTGGGAGTCTAGGGGCCTACTCCGACATTTGTCTTTTCGCTAAGGGAACTCACCTGTAACCTTAGCAGAGTAGGTGTGAATTTAAAACTCTGAGTCGAGATATGCCAAATATCGGTCAGGGCCGTCCGGTTCTTTAGGAGGTTAGCTGCCAAATCACCTATTCGCTGAGCATCACATTCGACTTGATATGTCTAGTCCCATATAAATATGACAACGGATATCCATGTATTCTCTTCCGACGTACAGATTATCACCTATTTATGCGGCAGATATTTGTCTGACTCACTGTTGTAAGTAGGACAGTCATGCCCAGCACAGACAGCTGGGATCTGTTCCTACTTTTTTTATTGACCTTAATGGGTCGATTTACTACATTTTCTTGTGGTTTTTCTAGCAGCCGGGACAGCATGAGTGTCCACAGCTTTTTCTTTGGGCCTGGGAGTGGCCAGGCTCCGGTCCTCGATGTGCGAGGCCTTAGTTTCCCGAACTTTAGGTTTCGTGCTTTTTTTTTGCCTTTTTTCCTTTGCTTTTTTAGCATCGGTGTTGATGGGATAGTCAGCCCTTACAGCATCAGAGCGAGGAGCAACAGTCTGAACTAGGTCTGAAGTTTTCTTCTCGGTAGCAGAAGCGAACTCAATTGGGGCTGCAATTGGAGTTTTAGTTTCATTTCTTCTTCGCGAAGCGCAGTTGCTTTTTCGCAGGCGGCGATACGGCTCAACTTTGACTTTATAAATAGTAGCAAAGTCGATCTATCAGTCCGGCCTTGCAGATTAAGGACCCGTCCACCAAAGTTGCCACAAAAATAGGCAGAGGGTTCTTGGATCTGCCGGAGGTCATGTTGACCACCTTTAGAGCCTCGAACCCAAGACCATTTAGGTCACTCTGGATGAAGGTCGCATCCACTGTGGGATCTTTGCCTTTTATCACATACTTTCGAGTAGTGATTTTTCTCTTATTTCCTTCGCTGTAGGGAATTCTATGCTACTGTAGCAGCAGTCGGTAATTTTCGTAGACTGACAATGAAGCCAGTCTCACCCTGGTCCCAAGCGTTGTAGCTTCACAAGTGAATGTGAAGGGCCTGGATTTTGCGAACACTACGTTCGCGGACTAAATCTGCGGTAAATTTCCGACTGACCAGCAGGGATGAAGGTTTAATCGCGACAGAGTTTGGGTCCTTCGACCCTGATCCTCCAGAAACCCCTTCCTCAATTGGAGGAGGTTCCAGAGGTACAGGGACGGGAATGTGGGACCTTCATTTACCTGGAGATGTCTTAGTACTTTTATCAGACGTTGACGTAGATTTGGCAGTCGATGATTTCTTAGTAGCAGATTGATAACGCGTTCTGCGTGCGATTGGAGCATCTGATGAGTGAGATGACTGGGACGAGCCATGATGGAAGGTTCTAATTAGGTGAGGAGAAATTGGTAGACAGGTAAGGAGGCGCGCTGTCAAGTACCTTGGTGTCGAGGCCGAGCCTGGGGCAGACTGGATAAGACCTATTGTCTTTTGAGGCGAAGGAGCTATCAGGGGAAGAAGTTAGGTGGAGAACCCTCTGCTGAAAAAGAAGTCAGACTATATTGTTAGCTCTACGCAGGCGCTGGGCTGCGATTTTCCGCTAGACACGATGTTCTACTCGCCGGGCTGAGTGCCGGGAGGGAGCTGCTACAAGGCGATGCTAGCGCATGCGCCAGACCCCACTCCTACGCTGCTGCCGGAGAACCTTCTCGTTCCGCTGCTGTCGCTCGACTCCGATTCTGATGTGATCGATTTGATTCTCTCGGATGGTGGGACTAGACTAGACTAAGTGTTGGAAGAGTAGGACCACCTTCATGTACATTCTGATGTGATCGATTTGATCCTCTCGGATGGTGGGACTAGACTAGACTAAGTGTTGGAAGAGTAGGACCACCTTCATGTACATTCTGATGTGATCGATTTGATCCTCTCCAAGGGCCGCATGCAAATACATTAGTCTCTACTCAGATTACTTCCAATCACTGGTGAGCTGACTCACCGTGAGCAAGTGCAAAGATCGAATTACCTACCCACTAACTGGTCATGCGTGAAAGTCGTCGTTTTCGTAATATTGGCAAGAAATTACCCAGAATTCTCAGCGATTAAACCACTTCCGTTATTTTCGTCTGCTAGAGGAACGCATTTACGCTTGCGTCCCGCAAATAATACCGTATACAACGACGTCTGCGTCGCGCAATATTACGCCGATTCTCCTGTTCTTCCAGTTGAATTCTTTGGTTGACTCTATCAAATTCCTCTTCTCCGCGTATACCGAAAACATGATCGAAGTCTTCAAGGTCCGACATCTTGGATAAATCAGCAAGGTACGCGGGAAGGTTTCAAACTACATCGGTTACCATCGGTTTCCTTTGGGATTCTCACGATTCGTTTCTCTCTTAAGTTATCTCGTCAGGTAGCTTACGAATTTCAACAATTATTATCGCATGAACAGATTTCAGAGTAAGCAAAATCGTATTAGGATACAACTTTCTCAGCAGAGAACGCCTTTTACGGTCTAATGCGTTCATAGATTCGACCCTAAGTGTTGGGAGAGTAGGACCACCTTCATGTGCCCATACATGCCAAATGATCTCCGCCCGGCCGGCCAAGCGAGAACTGAGTTCGACCGTGCGCCCACTCGGCAGCCGAGAAGACTTGGCATGCAGGGTTATCCCGTGACCTGTCCCTTCCGGCTGCATTAGGGTCTTATATGCCCTCTTCAGCCCTTTGTTATAAGTATGTCGACGATTGAGTGATTATTTACTGCCGATCGTAACTAGCCGCAGATTAGAAGACAAAGGACCAGTGGTCGGACATTAACAAGACTTAAAAGCTGATCTTCGCTGATGGTCTTAATTTTATGTTCTAGTTGTTGCTGTAAGTCGCCAATAGTAAGACCACAACCGCCACCGCCGCCGCCAAGCCCCAAAGGGACAAGAATGGGAGGACGAACTGCTGGCCAAAACGGCTCCCTTCAAGTTAAGCTGATCTGTTGCGAAATTTCGAATTTTGGAAATATTTATGAGTAAAATTTACTGGTAGACTCTAGGGAAACACTCCGACATTTGTCTTAAAGCTAAGGGAAATCACCGAAAACCTTAGCAGAGTGGCTGGAAGTTAGTGATATATAATAATAAAATAAATTGAAAAAATAAATTAATAAAAGTTTATCATTCGAAATGATCAGCTTCTTTGGCTCTGTGGCGAATTAACCGGCGGAATCTCCTTTTAAAGGTGTGTTGATTCACTACCTATCTTTAAATACACTCAACTAAGTAAGTGCGTTCATCATAATTCAGATCAATCATGATGACCATTGAACTGCGATGAATTTTTAATTTTTTAACTACTTTATCAATGACTTCATTGATAAGTGTTGATGTTTCAAAGGTTTGAATCCTCTTACTCTTTGTTTTAATCGCCTCTAAAGCATTCTGAGTGCTAGTAGAAGCGTGTTTAGTTTTTTATGTGTTGTTTTAGGCGCTCATAGGTCCTTGATTTGCAAGGCCTTTATTTCCCGGGTCTTCCTTGGCCCGGTACGTTTTTTCTTGTTCCTAGTGGCTGTGGCAGCAGCTAGATTCGGAGAAGTCTCAGATTGTAGAGCATTAAGCTCTATTAGGCCTGAGCTATTTGGTGAGGCAGCAGGAGCAAGCTCTAATGGAACTGCCTGTTCAATGGTCTCAGGACTGACCTGAACTACCTTTTGATGTCTCTCAGGACGATTTGTGGCGTGTTAGACGCCGGTAACGCTCGATCTTAACCTTATAATGGTAAAGAACGGTGCAAGTTAACCAACTCTCTGACATTGGGCCCGTCTGCCAAGACAACCACAAGCATAGGCAATGGTTTCTTAGTCTTTCCGGAAGTCATTTTGACTACCTTCAAGACTCCGAACCCAAGGTCCTTAAGGTCATCCTGGATTTCAACAGGATCTATGCAGGAGTTGATACCCTTTACGACGAATTTACATGTAGCAACCCGTCTTTTTTCTTTCCCTCTTGCAATAGAGGATTTAGCGCTGCTGCCGTAGCTCTTCGTACTTTTTATAAGCTGTGATTGAACTCAGCCTAACCCTTGTTCCGAGCCCCGTATTTTTCGCAAATGAATGCGTGAGACCCGATTTTTGCGAAATCCCTGTTCGCAGTTGCCAGTAGGGCGGTAAATTCCCGACGTACTAGCAGAGTAGAGGGTTTCGGTTGAGGGGGATGCGAGCCCTTCGACTTTGAACCTCCGGACTCCCCTCCGTCCTTGGATGGTGAGGTTTCCGGAGGCAAGAAGACGATAAGATGAGACTCGACTTTACCAGCAGCCGATGCTACCGGTTTTAGGATCGTTGAATTTTCTTCCCTGAGTTCATGACGCGTGAGCCTCGCGATAGGGGTGTTTCTTGGGATGTGGGTCCCGTTGAGTTCAGCCCTAGCGGCTGCAGAAAAACTATTCATGTTGACGGATTCTATTTTAGGTTAAATGAAGTGGAAAAACAGGTATGGAGATACCCTGTCAAAGACCGTTGGATAGCAGCCGAGTCTGGGGCAGACGGGATAAGGCCTATTGCCTTTTTACGTTAGGAGCTAACCGGGTTAAAGTAGATGGGTGGTAGAGCTACTGCTGCTGCAGAGTGATGACAGTGACTTTGCATCGTCCAGGGCGCTGCTCTGGAGCTACATTGACCTCATGGCAGCAAATTTCCCTAGTGTTTATCAATATAGGGTTCACTCACTAGTTCAGCTCCATTGTTAGGACGTTGATATTTTGCCTATGTGTTGAAGTAGTATTGGGTAGAGATGAGGTGTTCCACTTACCAAAGTGGGGCGTCAGAAACCAGACTATCAGAGGGGATGGTAGACTGACTGAATAAGGCGAAGTCTAGCTTCGCCCAGTGAGCTGCGTATATTAGAGCCGGCTAGGGCTCTTTTGCAGCTAAGTCGATAGTGACCATCATTATGGGGTTAAGTTCACTTAACCTTGAACCTATTTGGCGGCGCTACTGTTTGCGTGCCGAAGGTGATGAATAATGGACAGAGATTGAGATGTGATGAGCTGGAGCAGGGCATCAGAAACCACACTGCCTTCAAGCCGAGAGTCGGAAATCCAGCAGTGCGGAATGAGCCACGCTACTCCAGGCGAGAGCACATCGCCAAATCTCTGGCTGGATTTAATGAGGGTAAGACGGGTGAATATGTTTCTATGGACAGCGCGCCGCTGAGGCAAGCGTCCCATAGTGCGTACCATAACATTTGTATGCAAATTTATACATTTTGCTTACATTTTCAGTTAGCATGGCATCAATATGGGGGAGCTGCGCTACGTTGTGTAGGTCTGTCATCCTCGACTTGTTCTGTATAATTTGTACTCGTTGTTTATGCTGTTTTGCGAGGATTATCCAGGCCTCACATCCGTACAGTAGCATGCTGTGGATCACGCTTTTATACAGTAAAAGTTTGATCATATGTGATAATGTGTTCGACCTGAAAAATGGGTATAAAATTGCAATTGCTGCGTTTGTTTTATATTGTAGATGTCGAATGTGAATTTTGAATGTAAGCTTGAGGCCCAGATGGTCCTGAAGGTTCTAAGCGGAGATTTTGAGTTCCCATGGTTAGTTGGATGGGTGATCGTCTGGTTGATTTAGTGAAAAGGATCGCCTGGGTTTTTACCGTATTTATCTTTATGTTCCATTGCTGAAACCAAAGATAGATACGGTTAAAACGGTTTGGAATACATGGATTCGGTTAGGAAGAGGGGGGGTGATCAACAATGCCATCAGGACTGCGTGTGGTTGCGTGGTTACGATATGAATAAGTCTATTCTGTTCCTATATTTCGAAATATGTCTTGCTGCAAACATTATTATAATTATGTGTTCTTTTAATTTCAGCAATAATCGAGATAATACGAAACGAAATACCTTCAAAATGCTTACCAGAAACATATAAAGTGACTACAATCGTTCGTTTTAAATCATAAATGAATACATGACTGAGGTAATGGTGTTGTGAATTAAAAAGTTAGTTTTTCAAATTTCGCTAAAATATAAGGTAAGTTAGTTCCATGTAAATGATAAAACGAGTTATGTGTGTAGTTATAGAATATGGATGTAGAATCACTGTGCAGGTACGTTAGAGAACTGAGTAGATAAATAAGAAAGAGAGATGAAAAGGAAAAGAACATTTCAAATGATGCAAGTAGATGTTTGTTGTTCTGATATTTCTGAGTGAAATTATATGATCAATTAAAAAATACAGATTCATAACGTAATACAAACCTAATGGAATATCTGATTCAAAATAGGTGAAAATATAAATAAAAGCAACGGATAAAGTTTGCAACAAGCATCACGAAAATGTTTCTAAATCCGAAACAGACACCACGCGCCAGCATATGCATGTGGATACAATTTTTAATTACGCAATGCTGCCAACATACATAAAGATGTTTGTATAATTTAATATAAAGTACTAGCGTGACACCCGGCAGATGTTGTCTTGCCCGAACGTTTAATTCTCAAGTCATGGGCGGACGATAAAAATATGTTACTTTTTTACAATAAAATTCAGCAATTAGGACATAATTAGATATTATTTAAATAAGTTTGCAAGAAAACCTCTTACAGCCTTCTGTTGTGGCTCAAGAAGTGTGAATGATGACGTCACATAGTTAAGTCAGAACATAACGATAATGCAGGTTGACTACGCATCTGACATAAAAAAATCCTATAACCCGATCGCCGCGCCACCTACCAAGTCAATTGTGAATCTAAACCATCCAGGGACCCACTCAAACACACAGAAAAAAAAAAAATCATCCAAATCGGTCCAGTCGATATACAGGAGTTTTTAATTTCGGATTTCAAGTAAACCTCCACTTCTAAATTGTACCCTCCTTTGCAGATAAGTTAAGAACCGTCATATAACAATTATATTAGAGTGAAAAAAAGATAAATTGATGAGAGTGAGTCAAAACAGCTCCTCCCCCCGCTAGATTTCATTTCTGACCCACTGTGCACCGGTCCCATACTGGCCGAAATTCCATGAGAAAAAATTCTTCCCCATAGAGACTCGAACCAGCGTAAGTCCCATAGTTCTGCGCCAGGACTTCTTGCCTTAACCACTCGGCTATGGCGCGAGACTCTTGGTATCAATGAAATACAAAAATGGTTATTGTGAGTTATCCATAAGAGATAAACATATGCTGTCGCGGACTTTTTTGTAGAGCTTTTTGAGATATTCAATTCTGTGTACATTAATTTTGTGTATTTTTTTATGATTTAGGCAGCGTAAGCTATTTAAGCATCCCAAGAGCTACTTTTTCACGTTTTCCACTACAAAGGGCGATTTGTAAGGGTGTAGGAGTTGAGTACCACAACTCTCTTATAGCCTATGTTCATCCCGGGAATCTCCTGAACATTTTGCAAAAAACTCCATCACAATCGGATCAATGGTATGGCTGCGCATAAAGTACGAACAAACAAACAAATATTAATTTTTATATATAAGATTTTAGGCCTAAAATAACCTAAAGGTAACCTAATGCAATTTAAGTACTCTAACCTGTAAAAGTATGAAATAGAATTGAATGTAATGCAACGCCTAACAATGGGTAGTGTAATTAGTAAGTTCTCAGGTTCTGAAACTCTGAAGTGTGTTGTCTGCCAGACCTTATGATACATATAGTTAAATATTCATTTAAAATATAGTGGAGAATTATTTAGAAAATGTTTAAAATATGTTTTAAGTGAGAGCTAATATTAAAAAAAATAATGCGTGAAAATATCCGTGTATAAGATATTTTAAAATGTGCGACACTTGTTAGAAACTTGAGACAAAACAACCTGATAACTAATTCACTGATACAATCGAACCGTAGGTTTATGGCCACCCGAAAATAAGCTCTCCATAAATCCATATCAAGAGCTAATATTTTCCAATCTTCCCCTGTGTAATTTACCTCCCTGAAATTATGGTTAATGTTATTCTAGCACCCCATTATTGACCTGCCTACTGGGCGCTTGCCTCTGGTTCTCCTGGGAGTTTCCATGCTTCTCTTTCGTTCCAAATGTTCTGCCCATCGCAGTATACAGACATAACTCTTCTTATTACATATGGTTTCCTATAGAAGTCATGCAGCTCTATGTTTATGTAGTATTCTCTACTCACCTGTCCGTTCATCTCTCTTTAATCCGAACATTTTCCTAAGAACTTTATAGGACAGTTAATAAAATATGCAAAAATTCTATATTATAATATCATTGGTTGATAAGTATATAATAATCACCATATGATTTTACTATATATGTGGATACCCATTCACAACGGATTCCCAATTTGTTGGATTAGAAATGGAAGTTAACCATATACTTAGACTTTGGATTTTAGACACTAAGGGTCGAATTTTTGAACGCATTAGACCGTAAAAGGCGTTCTCTGCTGAGAAAGTTTTATCCTAATACGATTTTGCTTACTCAGAAATCTATTCATGCGATAATAATTCGTAAGCAACCTGACGAGGTAACTTAAGATCATAGCTTAAGATAGAAACTTATCGTGAGAATCCCGAAGGGAACCGAAGGTAACCGATGTAGTTTGAAACCTTGCCGCTTTATCCAAGATGTCGGACCTTGAAGACTTCGATCATATTTTCGGTATACGCGGAGAAGAGGCGTAATATTGCGCGACGCAGACGTCGTTGTATACGGTATTATTTGCGGGACGCAAGCGTAAATGCGTTCCTCTATAGCAGGTGAAAATAACGGAAGTGGTTTTATCGCTGAGAATTCTGGGTAATTTCTTGCCAATATTACGAACACGACGACTTTCATGCATGACCAGTTAGTGGGTAGGTAATTCGATCTTTGCACTTGCTCACGGTGAGTCAGCTCACCAGTGATTGGAAGTAATTTGAGTAGAGACTAGCATACGACCCTAAAATTTGTAGTTTAATGTAACTAAATTAGGGTCAAATTTTAGTAAATTAGACCCTGTTTAGTAATACTACACATTTATGCACTATGATCTACTTATGTCACTGCAATTATAAAATTGTACTCTGAAAACATCGCATAAAAAGTATATTTAAGGAATTTAGGCAGACAACTTTATTATACAAACACAGCTGGATACATTGAAAAAAGTTAAATACACTATTAAGTTCTTAAAATTCAGTTAAATGTTTATTCTCTTTTATAATATTATATTTAGAGTATATCATCAGATTTTGTTCCTAAATTATCCAGAGTTCATCTTTGCCTTTTGAGAGAAAGAATAATTTTGTATGCAGCAAACGTTTTTCTACTGAAATATGTCAGAATAGTTCGGTCAAAATAGACATTTCAATTTACAAAATTAGTAGAGAGTTGAAAATTGGTACGAATGTTGGGAACACCATTATAAGTGAAATGTGAAAAGTCCCCATCGATACCACATCTGCAAAAAACGTTATTCAAGGTCAAAGTTCGCACAAAAAACAATTTTCACATTTTTTCATCTTCATTCTCATCTTAAAACTGACAATTACATTTCTATTCTAAAGGCCATGGCTCGGTACTACAGAAACAAAATATGTTCACCACCGTTTGTCCAATTTAAAACCAATTTAACTAAATTTAATCCATCCACGTCCACTTGTGAAAATTCTACATGGAAAAGACAACATGTAAATAAATCATTCAATAGTGTTATTTTGCACTGGCACTATCGAACCCAAAAGTTCATGACAACGCAGACACAAACTTTCCATACACCCCTATCCTGATATAATATTTTCCAATCAGTTCCTATATAATTTACTCGTACTTCCTTCAAATCATGGTTAATCTTATTCTCCTACCCAAATTCTTGGAATATCTATTGGATTATTTCCCCTTTGTTTTTCCTACAAGAAATTTCAGGTCTATCTATATTTTGTAATATGTGGCACATACCCTTCTTCATCAAGTCTATAATACTTTACTTTTCTTATTGCATCGGTATTACTTCCAAGTTCATGGAATTCACTGTTACACTCGCCTGTCTGATGTCTCTCTTTCAGCCAAAGTTATTTCTAAGCACATTATTCTTAAATACTCACTTTCTTTCCCCTTTTATCTCAAAGTAAATGACAATGTTTCTTAAGTACCTACAAGTTTTCCTTTCATTTTAAAGCAAAAGACCATGTTCCGCACCCATTTAATATAAGTTGAAAAATTATTATTTTTTATGTTATTTTAATTTAACAATTTTAAAAAATGGGATGACAAGTTCCTGATTTGGTCCTATAAATAATTTATTTTCACACTTCGATCATCAATAGGCTGAAGAGGACACTTAAGTCCCTAAAGCAGCCGGGAGAGATAAGCCCCGGGCCCAACTCCTTGATTCCAGAAAGAGTGCAAACTCGACAGGCCAGGGACAATGTTTTAGGGTACATAAAAGGGAGCACTGCTGTTCCAACACTTATCTTGTCTTGTCTCGATCCTCTCTATTCTAGGACATATGAATTCTGCCACTTTTTCAAAATTTCTATAATTTCATAAGTTGATATTTTGCCTATATAAGAAGGAGAAATTATATAATTACCCAACGAAAGTGGAAATGTTCATATTAGTTTAATGATCAGTTAAACATTTTATTTTTAGGAAACCATGTTACAAAATTAATATGAATCGACAAAGAAAAACTAAGAGAATTTGAAGGTGATGAGACTGAGAACAATTTTACAATGAAGTCATTCAAGTAACCCCAAGAGTATGAGGAAGTAAATTAAACTGTATGAGGAGGTGAAAATATAGAGGAACGTTTCCGGTAAGAATATTTTAATAAGAAGGTTGTAGTCTGGATGGACACAATCAAACAGGTAATTTAATTACACAATTATAAATTCATTGTGTAAACTGTAGCAGCATAAACAGGTAAATTTATATATATTTAAGTATTATATAATATAATTTAATATGCATTTAATTATATGTTATAACATTGCTCAAGAAAACACAAATTAAAAAAAAAATCGCATGCAAGTTGTATCTGTATTCAATTGAAAATTTCTTGAAGAAAGAAAACATATTGCATAGGGATTAATTTCTTTGTAGAGTACTAATTTCCGCTAGTTTTCTGTCACCTGGCATTGTTTATCCTTGAAGAGGTTCGTCATGCATATGTAGTACAGCACATTTGTCCTCGCTTTGATAACACATCCGCTGTACTTGTGATACTGCAAAATGAGAGGTTTTCTGCAAATGCAATATGACGCAAATAGAAACAACGAAAGTCATCATTACACATAATCAGACATTTTTTGGCGTAAAATTGGATAAAGTTGAAAGTTAAGATACATGACAATCCTTGTTTCATAACAGTTCCATAACGGATTCGTCCAGAGAGTCTTGCTAGAGTAGTATGTTTTATAATATATGTTTAATATATGTTTTCTATTGAACTTCGAGAAGGTTTTTTGTTGTTTACGAATATGAAATGAACTTAGAAAGACCAATTTCGACATGACATGACTCAAATGCAGGTTACTGCAATTTTCTGGACATGATGCATTCAAAGCTTCGGTGCATAACTATGACAGCAGGTTATTGAGAGGAAACATAATTATGGATATTTGAGCGTTGGCCAACAAGATGTCTTCTTGTTTTACAGGCTGTCAAAGAGTGAACCTGCAGGTGCCACAGAATGTCCAGCAGTTGTATGATGAGGGTTAAAAATAACTTTACAAAATTCATAATCCCTGAAATATTAAAATTAATTTTCGAAATTCCTATTCAACACACGACAAAAATTAATTAATTATTTATGGAAATTAAACTAATTAATGAATTAATTACTCTGCAAAGATTTCTGGTGGTTTCCTTAGCACTAAGTAAATACCGGTGTAGTCCCCGTTAGTTCCACCAGTAAACTCACATATTTACTCTATAATATTCCAAATTCAAAATTAAAATGAAGCACAATTTTCCAAATTTATAATTCCCTCAAAATATTAAAATTTAATTTTCAAAGTTCCTATTTGACACTCCATAAAAGAAAAATTAATATTTAAAAAAGTAATCTAAATAATCATTGATTCTACTCTGTAAAAGTTATCTGGTGGTTTCTTTACATCTAATGTAGGTCTAAATAACACAGTTGTACCTCGTAGTTCCACCAAAAAACTCACATATTCACCCAAGTAAATATTCCAATATTAAAACTAAAATGAGGGCTAACTTAAAAAAATTCAACAATTGTTAAAAATTATCATTCAAACTCCATATTTGTCATCTCGATAGAACAAAATTAAATAATTGTTTAAGAGAATTAAAGTAGGCAAATAATTATTTGAACTACTCTGCTCAGGATTCTGGAGGCTTCCTTGCGGGCTAAGGTCAAAATACGGAGTAGTCCCACTAAGCTTTTAATACCATGTATAACTATAGATATACCTATGAATATTCCAAAAAGCAAAAATTACAATCTTTCCAAATTTATAATACCCTCAAATGTTAAAATTAATTTTCAAAATTCCTATCGACACTCGTTAAAACAGCACTAATTAATTATTTTATTAAATGAAACTAAATACGTTTTTTAACTATTCTGCAAAGGTTTTTGGTGATATCTTTAGTGCTATATAAATTCCAGAGTAGTCCCCCGTAGTTCTACCAGTAAACTCACATATTTTCCCTATCAATATTCCACATTCATTACTAAAACGAGGGATAACTTTTCCAAATTTATAATTCCTTCAAATGTTAAAATGAATTTTCAAAATTCCTGTCGACACTCGATAAAACAAAATTAATTAATTATTTTAAACTGATTACACTAAATATTTTTTTTAACTATTCTGCAAAGATTTCTAGTGATTCCTTTAGTGCTATATAAATTCCAGAGTAGTCCCCCTTAGTTCCGCCAGTAAATGCACATATTTGTGTCCTATAAATATTCCACATTCTTAACTAAAGAAAGGGATAACGTTTCCAAATGTATAATTCTCTCAAATCTTAAAATTAATTTTCAAGATTCTTATTTGACACTCGATAAAATAATATTAATCAATTATTTAAGATAGTTAAAATAATTCAATTATTGAACACTGCTATTTTTTGGTGTTTTCCTTAGTGATAATGTAAACACTGGAGTAGTTCCCTTAGCTCCACCAGTAAAACTCAAATATTTAACTTATAAACGTCCAAAATTAAATGTGGGATAACTTTCCAAATTTATAATCCCTCAAATAATAAAATTGATTTTAAAAATACCTATCGGCACCCGATAAAGAAAATGATTGATTTATTCTGATAAATTAAACTACGTACTCTGCAAAGGTTTCTGGTGTTTTCTTTAGTGCTAAAGTAGTTTCCGGAGTAGTCCCTCTTGCTTCCACTAGTTAACTCACATATTTACCGTACAAATATTCCAAAATCTATACTAAAACGAGGCATACGTTTTCCATTTATAATTCTCTGAAATGTTAAAATTAGCTTTCTAAATTCCTGTTCGACACTCAATAAAACATAATTAATTAATTATTCTAAAAAATTTAACAAATTAATTATTATACTACAATAAGTAATTTCCAGGTGATTACCTTAGTGCTAAGGTATAAACCGGAATATTCCCCCATAGTTCCAGCAATAAACTCACATATTTACCCTATAAATATACCACAAACTAAAAATTAAAACTGGGGATAATTTGCACATTTATAATTCCCTCAAATATTAAAATTAATTTTCAAAAATTTCTATCAACACACTATAAGATGAATTAATTAAATGCTTAAAAAAATAAACTAAAATCATTATTAAAATAATCTCCTAAGGTTGGTTTCCTTAGCGCTGAGGAAAATTCCGGAGTAGTCACCCTACATCCACCAGCACATTCCCGTATTTACCCTATAAATATTCCACACTCAAAACTAAAATAAGGGATAACTTTTCCAGATTTATAATTCTTTCAAATATTAAAATTATGTTTCTATTCGACACTCGATAAAACACATATATTGATTACTTTAAAACATTAAACATAATTAATTATTGAATTACTCTTCTAATGTTTATGGTGCTTTCCTTAGCGGTAAGGTATATTCCGGAGAAGTCCCCTTACCTCTAGCAGTAAACACACATATTTACCCTATAAATATTCCACATTCAAAACTAAAATAAGGGATAACTTTTCCAGATTTATAATTCTTTCAAATATTGAAATTATGTTTCTATTCGACACTTGATAAAATGCATATATTGATTACTTTAAAACATTAAACATAATTAATTATTGAATTACTCTTCTAATGTTTATGGTGCTTTCCTTAGCGGTAAGGTATATTCCGGAGAAGTCCCCTAACCTCTAGCAGTAAACACACATATTTACCTTATAAATATTCTACATTCGAAAGTAAAACGAACGATAATTTTTCCTAATTTATAATTCCCTTATATGTTAAAATTAACTTTAAAATTCCTATTCGATACTAGATAAAACAACATTAATCATTCATAAAAAATTAATCTAAATTAAGTATTGAACTATTCTTCAAAGGTTTGTTTAGCGCTAAAGAACTTTCCGGAGTAGTTCCACTAGATTATCTCACATATTTACCCTATAAATATTCCAAAATCAAAACAAAAAGAGGAATAACTTTTCAAAATTTATAATTCCCTCGAGTATTAAAATTAACTTTCAAAATTCTTATTTGACTATTGATAAAACAACATTAATTACTTATTAAAAAATAAACAAAATAATTATTGAACTAGTATGCTATTTTTCCTGGTGGTTACCTTAGCGCTAAGGTAAATACCGGAGTAGTCCCCCTTAGTTCCAGCAGTAAATTCACATATGAAATCTATACATATCACAAATTCAAAACTAAAACGATGGATGAATTTTACAAATTTATAATTCCCTCATATATTAAAAGTAATTTTGAAAATTCCTATCAATACTCTATAAAACAAAATTAATTAATTATTTAAGAAATAAACTAAATTAAATTATTGAAATACTCTGCTAAGGTGTCTGGTGGTTTCCTTAGCATCAAGGTAAATTCCGGAGTGGTCCCGCTTAAAAACACCAGTAAAATGCCATAATTACCCTATAAATATTCCACAACCAAAACTAAAACAAGGAATTACTTTTCCAAATTTATAATTCTCTGAAATGTTAAAATTAATTTCAAATTTCCTATTCAACATTCGATAAAACAAGATTGATTAATTATTTAAAAAAATCAAAATTAATCGCTGAATTTATTTGCTAAGGTTTTCTGGTGGTATCCTTTGCCCTAAAGTAAATTCCGGAGAAGTCACTCTAAGTCCAGCAGGAAACTCACGTATTTACGCTATAAATGTTCCAAATTCAAAATTAAAACGAGACATAACTTTTCCAAATTTTTAATTCCGTTAAATGTTAAAAATAACTTTAAAATTCCTATTCGACATTCGAGAAAAACATCAATTAATTATTTTAAAAATTAAACTAAATTAATTATTGGTCTACTCTGCTAAGGTTTCTGGTGGTTTCCTTAGAGCTAAGGTAAATAACGATGTAGACCCCATTAGTTCCACCAGTAAACTCACATATTTACGCTATAATTATCCCAAATTCAAAACTAAAATGAGGAATAACTTTTGAAAATTTGAATTCCTCAAACATTAAAATTAATTTTCAAAATTCCTATCGACACTTTATGAATGAACATTAATTACTTGTTTCAATAAATTAAACTAAATTGATTATTGAACTACTCAACAAAGAGTAGTGGTTTCCTAAGCGCTAAGGTAATACCTGAGTAGTGCCCCTTAGTTCCATCAGTAAACTCAGATTTTTACCCTATAAATGTTGCAAATCCAAAACTAAATCGAGGGATAAATTTAGCAAATGTATAATTCCCACAATTATTAATTTAATTTTCAAAATTCCTATCATCACTCTATAATAATAATTGATTATTTTAAAGAATAAACTAAATTATTTTTTTAACTACTCTGCAAAAAATCTGGCAGGTTCTTTAAGCGCTAATGTACATGCCGGCGTAGTCACTCTCAGTTCCACCAGTAAATTCCAAATGTACCCTATAAATATTCCAAATTCTAATCTAAAACGAGAGATAACTTTTTGAAATTTATATTTCCCTCAAATGTTAAAATTAACTTTCAATATTCCTATTCAACACCCGATAAGACAACATTAATTAATCATTTAAAAAAATTAAACTTAATTAATTATTGAACAAACTGCTAAGATTTGTGGTTTCCTTAGTGCGAAGGTAAATTCTGGAGAAGTCCCCCTTCGTTCCACCAGTAAACCCACATATTTACCCTATAAATCTTCCAAAACAAGTAAAATTAATTATTATAAAATTTTAACTAAATTAATTATTGAACTACTCTGCTAAGGTTCTGGTAGTTTCCTTAGCTCCAAGGTGAATACTGAAGTAATCCCCCCTTAGTTCCACCAGTAAATTCCTATATTTACCCTTTAAATATTCAAAATACAAACAAAAATGAGGGATAACTTTTCCAATTTTATAATTCATCATATTTTAAAATTAATTTTCAAAATTCCTATCGACGTTCGATATTCATTAATTAATTATTTTACTAAATTAAACTAAATAAATTATTGAATGACCTACAAAGGTTTCTGATGGTTTCCTTAGCACTAAGGTAATTTCCGGAGTAGTCCCCCTTAGTTCTAACAATAAACTCACGTATTTACCCTATAAGTGTTCTGAAATCAAAACAAAATGAGGGATAACTTTTCCAGATTTGTAATTCCCTTAAATATTAAAATTAACTTAAAAATTCTTATTCGACACTCGATAAAACAACATTAATTAATTATTAAAACAATTAATCTAAATTAAACATTGAACTACTCTGCAACGGTTTCTAGTGGTTTCTTTAACGTTTAAGAAATTTCCGGAATAGTCCCCCTTAGTTCCACTAGATTCTCTCATATATTTACCCTATAAATATTCCAAAATCAAAACTAAAACGAGGGATAACTTTTCCAAATTTATAATTCCCTCGAATGTTAAAATTAACTTTCAAAATTCCTAATGGACACCGATAAAACAAAATTAAATAATTATTTAAGAAAATAAATCTCTATTAATTATTGAACTACTCTGCTAAATGTCTGGTGTTTCTTAGCGTTAAGATAAATACTGGAGTAACCCCACTTAGTTTCACCAGTAGAGTCAAATTCCTCATTAATCCACCAATAGCCAGGAAAAGGAAAGAAGATTGGAAGATTTCATTTCTACTTCGGAACGACAGCTGCAGCCTTTTTACCACATCAGCATGCAAGCTTCAAACGGTGGACCTCATACAGCACATCAATAAAAATTTTACGATGTCCAAATCTAACAAAATTTTTCTAAGTCCCTCACTTCTAACTGAGAACCCTAGGACAGGACTTTATATGGGGTTCATTTGCCTCAATTCACCTCATCCGAGGCTCATTTGATTAGCTACTCTTCGTCGCTATTTTGACTTATAGGAGTGTCCTAACTACACATTACCACTCAAATATTAATCATTTATTAATAATCTATATCATCAATCAAATTTACAACTAACACTTCGGTCCACGAGAATAAATATAATTATACAAACATATTCCTTATTAGGTATCACAGAGTCATATAATTGTAGAAGCATTATTAATAATTATTACGTATCACAGTGTCATATATTGTACAAACATATACTTATTTGGTATCACAGTGTCATATAATTGTACAAAACATATACCTTATTTGGTATCACAGTTGGTCATATAATTGTACAAACATATACCATATTAGGTATCATGTTCTCCGTAAATAGAACATTTTTGGGTTCGATTTTTAGGTTTTGTACCTAAAATCGATGTCATGGACAGAATTGCCCCGAAAGTGTCTGTACTAGAGGGTCGGAAAGGCAGTTCCTCCTTAACTTATTCTTTTTCTCTAAGATTCTTGCTCATTAAAACGTATGTGCTTTGGTGTGGCGACAGACAGATGCGAATAGTACCACATACCAAAGAACATAAAAACATGAACGATATAGCAAAGATTAATATAATCAGTATAATTGTACAAACATATACCTTATTAGGTATCATGTGTCATATTAATTGTACAAATATATACCCTTATTAGGTATCACGGTGTCATATATTGTACAAACATATACCTTATTGGTATCACAGTTCATATAATTGTAAAAACATATACCTTATTAGGTATTCATGGTGTCATATAATTGTACAAACTATACCTTATTTGGTATAACAGTGTTCATATAATTGTACAAACATACACCTTATTAGGTATTACGGTGCATATAATTGTACAAACATATACGTTATTTGGTGTCGATGTCATATAATTGTATAACACATATACCTTATTAGGTATCATGGTGTCATATAATGTCCAAATATATACCTTATTGGTATCACGTTGTCATATAATTGTACCAACATATTACCTTATTTGGTATCACAGTGTCATATAATTGTACAAACATTACCTATTAGGTATCATGGTGTTATAAATGTACCAAACATATACCTTATTTGGTATAACAGTGTCATATAATTGTACAAACATACACCTTATTAGGTATCATGGTGTCATATAATTGTACAAACATATACGTTATTTGGTATCACAGTGTCATATAATTGTACAAACATATACCTTTATTAGGTATCATGGGTGTAATATAATTGTACAAACATATACCTTATTTGGTATCACAGTGTCATATAATTGTACAAACAGATACCTTATTTGGTATCACAGTGTCATATAATTGTACAAACATATACCTTATTTGGTATCACAGTGTCATATAATTGTACAAACATATACCATATTAGGTATCATGGTGTCATATAATTGTACAAACATATACCTTATTAGGTATCATGGTGTCATATAATTGTACAAATATATACCTTATTAGGTATCACGGTTGTCTATAATTGTACAAAACATTACCTATTAGGTATCACGGTCATATAATTGACAAGCATCTACCTTATTAGGTATCACGGTGACATATAATTGTACAAACATATCCCTTATTTGTATCATGGTGTCATCTAATTGTACAAACATATACCATATTAGGTATCATGGTGTCATATAATTGTACAAACATATACCTTGTTAGGTAACACGGAGTCATATAATTATACAAACATATACCTTATTAGGTATCACGGTGTCATAATTGTACAAGTATATACCTTGTTAGGTAACACGGTGTCATATAATTGTACAAACATATACCTTATTAGGTATCACGGTGTCATAATTGTACAAGTATATACCTTGTTAGGTAACACGGTGTCATATAATTGTACAATATATACCTATCACGGTGTCTATATTTGTACAAACATATACCTTTTAGGTATCACGGAGTGCATATAATTGTACAAGCATATACCTGATTAGGTATCACGGTGGACATATAATTGTACAAACATATACCTTATTTGGTATCATGGTGTCATCTAATGTACAAAATATACCATATTAGGTATCACGGTGTTTGTCATAATTGTTACAAACATATACCTTGTTAGGTAACACGGAGTCATATAATTATACAAACATATACCTTATTAGGTATCACGGTGTCATAATTGTACAAATATATACCTTGTTAGGTAACACGGTGTCATATAATTGTACAAATATATACCTTATTAGGTATCACGGTGTCATATAATTGTACAAACATATACCTTATTAGGTATCACGGAGTCATATAATTGTACAAGCATATACCTTATTAGGTATCACGGTGACATATAATTGTACAAACATATACCTTATTTGGTATCATGGTGTCATCTAATTGTACAAACATATACCATATTAGGTATCACTGGTGTCATATAATTGTACAAACATATACCTTGTTAGGTAACACGGAGTCATATAATTATACAAACATATACCTTATTAGGTATCACGGTGTCATAATTGTACAAGTATATACCTTGTTAGGTAACACGGTGTCATATAATTGTACAAACATATACCTTATTAGGCAACACAGATTCAACAGCATCGGAGCCTTGTATAGCTGCCTATCATCAGCCATGGGGCCAATGATTCAAACACTGTTGCAAACATATTAACTTACTGTTGCCTTGCCAATTCACATTAAATTAATTTTGGGGTTAACAGACTCATTCTTCATCCCCTCCTCAGTTTCTCCTGAAGCTGACAGGCAACACAGTAGCAGCTATAATAAAAAACACCGCATTCTGTGTTGTCCATCTTATTTTTCTTGACTTTTTGATCACGTGTCACGGTTTGTAGAGTAATGTCTGGAGTATAAATAGGTTACCCTGATTCCCAAGGGGATTAAATATCGGGATCCCTGATGTGCCGTGGAACTAGAGCAACTGTTAGTAGGTAAGTACTTATAAATGCTCATTTTTCTAATTCCAATATCATGAATTAGATTACAATATTCTTATTATATTATGTAACTGTATTTCAGGCAGAATTGAATGCACGGCACAACTGCAAGTCCTCAGATGCCATGGAACCATCAGGTACTATTTCACTACAAAACATTATAAAAGTAAATTTATATTGTAATTTATAATATATTTGAGAATCTGGCATATGTTTAAAAAATATCATGTCATATCATATTGGTACAGATTAAGTGCATTGTTTACATTCAAGTTTCGCTGATTCTTTGTGCAGACACTCATCTTGGACATTTTTTTTTCTCTCAGCTATAAGACTTGGACACAGCGTTGTGAAAATGTTGTTAATTTTATGTTTGTCATATATCTTAACTAAACGTTAACCATTTTTAAGCCAAACAATATTGCTTTATGTAGAATAATGGTTTTTTATTTACTTCTCCAAATTTAACCATGTTACACCGTCCCTGGAAAAATTATCATGGCTTCGCCTAAGAGATCGTAGGACTGTCCATTCCCTATCCCTTCTTTATAAAATATTTCACACATCATCACCTAACTATCTACCAGGCCGCTTTATTAGACTCTCTGACACACATAATTTAGATATTCGATCCCATCAGCACATTGTCTTTTAGATCCTTCCTCATCACACTTGTGTATTATTTACTATCTCTTACAGTTTTACTTGCCAGAACATAGAATTCCCTTCCGCCTTAAGTCAGAGACTGTCAAACTATAGCATTGTTCAAAAACAAACTAAAGAGTTATTTAATAACAAACTAACTTATACACCTCGTTCTTTTAAGAGTTAATTTATTTTATTGAAAATAGTATTAAGATTAACAGATATTTTCATTTGTTTTAATATTATTGCACAACCAACAAATTAGTTTTCTATATCTCATCATTTTTCTTTTTTTTATGTACACTGGATAAGGACAGTCTACCAAACAATTTAATTTACCTTGCTTGTACATATTTTCTCATTAGCTTTAAGTTTTAATTTAATTATCAATAACATTAATGTATTATCGATCTTAATCTTATAGATATTATCTTATTGATCAAATCTTCATTTAGTATTTAATATTAGAGTTAGTTGTGAATGCTATGTTGCTATATTGTAATATAACATATACAGAGTATTTGTCCTGGTGAGTGGAAGAGAAGGCAACTAGACCTTAACTTCACTAGGCTAAATAAATAAATAATTGTAATTCCAGAAAATCTCTCATTTTGAAGTATCACAGTATCACATGTGTAGATTTGTCGTTTGTAATTATTTAATTGGAGGATGAAGGCGGTTGTACTACTACATTTGTCTGACAACCCTATGGGATTTTCTCAGAGGTAAATCGATGTCTGATGACAAAAAGAAACTGTAAATCGACAGTTGTACACAGAAATTAGACTCCGTGTAATAAATTTACTTCCTTCAAGAAATGTTCAATTTAATTTAAAATCAACCAAAACGTGAATTTGTTTAAAGTTGTGTTTTCTTGAGCAATAGACAACTTCCTGCCCATATTAATTTTAAACCCTAACTGCAATTTTCCAAGATTACAATTCCATCGACGAAATTTCTGGATAAAAATTTAAACATTAAAATACAATCATTAAAATTTACTTGTGCTCTGCCAAGCTATATGTATGGCGTTAAGTCAAGGAATCCGAAATTTAAAAATCCCAAAAAAAATTATTTTTTTGTATAATTTGTATTGATATGCAATCAATATTATTGACAGAAATAGTTATTTTTCTTCGACAACTTTATATTTGCATAGAGGGTGGATTAAACTCTTTATGAATTGTTTTGAATATCCTTGATTTGAATCTCATTGATATGTATTATAATTAAATTATTTTGAAATTGAGCAATGCAAGGTACCAGGTGGCAGTGAAGACCGAGTTTTTGCTACATCTCGTAATAATGGAGAAAAAAAAATATATATATAAGGAACATAAATGTTTGTATTAGATTTGCCCGGTGGTGTAATGGATAGCACGCTGGAGTACCAATCCAGAATTCCGGGTTCAAATCCCGTCCAGGCATATATCCAAAAATTAAAAAAATACGTAACCATTGGATAGTTATTGGATTGAATATCAGAAATTCCCTCAGGGGTCCTCATCTAGGGGATATGTGGATGGCGACCACAAGGTGCCCAAGCTGTGCAAAACATTTCTTCCACTTACTTGTGTTTTGCACTCTTTTAACTTTACTATCTAACCTCTCTTGGTTAACACTTGTTTTTTTCAACTCTGACGCTATTAGGGCATCCGAGGGCTAGGGAGTCTTTCCTTTCTTCCATTTCTTCTTTCCTTTATTTTCTTTTCTTCTCCAGAAAAGCCTGACCAGAGGCTATAAGATGGCAGCCCCATCACTGGTCTTGCCTTCCTTTGGCCAGCAACCAATCGAAGGGACTATTATTATGCTTTCAAGTCTTATACGAGAATTTCCCAGAAGGATCAAAACACTGGAGGGAAAATTTTCTATAGGATCGTAACAGGCCTTGGCCTAATACTTGGAAGGAAGAAGAAGAAGAAATATCTTTTTTTAATTGATAAGTTTATTTTCTTATCCAAAATAGCGGATTTCCTATATCAAATGACAAGATTTTAAAATGTTTCGAAACCTTTTCAATAGTTCTAAAATAAAAAGTTTGACATTTAGTTTATATTTTCAACAATATTCTTTTTTTTTTTTTCAAAATCAAATACATTAAAATTGGCATCGGGTGCAAATCGATAATATATTTGTGAAGTATTTTATTAAGTCATCCACGTTTGTATATAGTTGATATATATATATATATATATATATATATATATCAATTATTTTTCAAAATTAAAGTTTGTTTTTTTACACAATGTTTGTTTTGCACCCAGTTCAGTCAGATTGCGGTTAAAAGTGTTACCATGGTTCCTCCAATGGACTGAGCAAGTAGAGTAGAGTCTTATGCAAGTTTATGAACATTTGTGGAAGACTGTTTTTCACAAAAATCTCAACATTTTAATAAGCACAAAAACTGCAAAGGGCAGAAAATGAAAAGTCTCACTCTCCTCGCAATAAGACTTACAATATCAACTCCAATCAATTCACAACTCTAATTGCAATAGAGGTCTTCAGAATGGCGCGTGAGTAGTTCAATTCCAAGTTTCAAAAGTGAAGAATGTGAGGGACAGGGTACATGGACAAGTGAATCGGTAAAGGGGGATTAATTATTTTTTTGAAATGTAAATAACACTTCAGACTCTTGATATCACAACTCCTTTCAGAAACGTTAACTGAACATATACCAGTTATATATATGGATGTGAAACATGGACTCTTACTTTAAGGAGGAAAAGGAGATTACATGAGTATTTGAGAATAAAGTACTTAGGAAAAATGTTGGACCAAAGAGAGATGAACAGACATGAATGGAGAAGACTACATAAAAACAGACAATAGGACATTTTCTTCTTTCAATCCCAAATCTTGATTGTTACAACAAAACAACTTTCAGAGGGTGAGTTCCAACTAATAGGCTTGCTAACCTTGACAAATTCATGGGGTGAATAAACTTAGAAATATCCAAATTTCAAAAAAGCCCAAGTTACACGCGGGCCCAAAATACACGGTTGTCCCCTATTATGTATTTTTTTCCCTTGCAGCCCGTCATCCCAGGAAAGAAAGTACGGGGTAAGTTAACTTACATCCCGGATTGCTTGTCAATACAAAACAACATAATAGTATAGTACCAAAGCTTGTGTAGGGAAAAAATCAAACAAGCAAATGTAATAGCATAACTTAGAAGAATCATGTGTGCGACAAATGGGATTCCAGGAGCGCAGTTCAGATTAGTGTAACCTGTTTCATGTTTTTTTAAAAATATATAAGAATGTTTGAAATATATCATAAAATTATGAAAAATAATATCACCGTTTTTATTAAAAAATATATAAACAAATTGAAAAATAATATAAAATTAAAAACAAAATATATGAAAACTTTGAATAAAATATAAAAATTTTTGCAAAAAAAATATAACTATTTGAAAAAAATACAACAAAATTTTGAATAAAAATATAAGATTTTTAATAAACTATATAAATTTTTGAAAAATACATATATAAATTTTGAAAAATAGTTAAACTTAAAAAAAAAGTAAGAGTAAACTTTGAAAAATTATAAACAATTTTGAAAAAAAATATCAAAATTTTGAAAACAAATTGAAAAAATATA